>JAPQNM010000019.1:6690647-6695647 GCA_029783475.1 Metacarcinus magister | reverse complement strand
CCGCCCGGACTCGGTCAAGGTGGGTAGAGGTCAGTAGAGGCACAGCCACGCTCGCATACAGACGCACAGACAACACGGCCGCTTCCGCCACCCTGTGTACGTATGTGTGACTGTACTCCAAAATAAATCACCACAACGTCCATATTGCACCTGTTTATCCTTGTGTGAACACTCCAGCAAAAGCTCTACATTGGTGACCCCGGATCAACACACAATGGAACAAAACTTCAAGATTCCCGCCTTCACATACGAAATCACGACGTGGTTTACACACATAGAGGCGACGTGGGCTCACACGACACTCTCCGATGTCCAGAAGTTCCAGCTAGTCGTCGCTGCCATCTCTACTGACGTCGCAGCCCTTGTATGTGGAGTACTACAGGCACCTCCAGACACAGGAAAGTATCCAGCGCTCAAAGACGCCCTTTTGCAGGCTTTTGGCAGGACACGGCTGTCATACCTGCAGCAGTTGGACTCTATAAAGCAGGATGGCCGCCGACCCTCGGCTCTGCTGGCTCATATGCAGGCACTCAACACCGCTTCAGGGATGCCCATCCCAGAGGCGCTTCTCCGTCACCGCCACCTGCAGCTGTTGCCCGCCGACCTCCGCCTCCACCTGGCCCCCTTGCCTGATAATCTGAAGCTGCAGGACTACGTACAAAAAGCTGACGCCTTATATGACGTGTACACCCACGCCTCCAATCCCGCACCCTCATCATCCCTCCCTGATCCCGCCTTCGATTCCGCCCGGCAACAGTGTTCAGCAGTTACCACCGCCCGCCAACCTACAGTGAATAGTGATGTGCCCGCCGCTTTGTTGTCACGTATTGACAACCTTGAACGCAGCCTTTCGCGTCAGTGTACACCTGCACCGCAGAACCCCGATCGTTTAAGTGTTGTGTTAGAGGCTTTGGTGTCGCGTATGGATAGGCTTGAAACTCGCCTCGAAGTTCGTAACAGTACGGTTAGTGACGACAGCCTATGTTTCTATCATAGAAGGTTCGGTGTTCGTGCTCGCCGATGTGAATGTCCCTGTACGTGGCAGGGAAACGACCAGCGCGGGGGACGATAAACTCTACGTCTCCCGCACATCCCACATCGACGCCCCGCACGCTGCTCTGGGTAGCCGACCAGGACTCGGGTGCCCGCTACCTCATAGATACCGGCGCCACGGTCAGCATAGTGCCGCCCCCGACACATTTTAAACCAAATAGGCTCGCCTATGACCTCCTGGCTGCCAACGGTACCCCCATCGCCACATACGGCACGCAAGCCCGCCGCCTAACGTTGGCTCCCAACACTATAGTCACCTGGCCATTCATCATCGCTGACGTCAGCCAGGCTATATTGGGGATGGATTTCCTGGGCGCCCATGACTTTCTCGTGGACACAAAGGGCCGCCAACTCATTCACAAGCCCTCCAACACCAGAATAAGGGCAGTGCCGCGCCCCAAGCACGCGCCCATCATCTCACAACTCCAGCCAGCATCGCCTTTCTCCTCGCTCCTCCAGGACTTCCGCCTCATTACCGCACCTCACCCCCAACGCGGTAAGGTGGCCCATGACGTGACTCACTCCATCGTGACCACGGGGCCTCCTTGTTTCGCCCGTCCACGGCGCCTCCCTCCGGAACGACTCCAGGCAGCGAAGGACGAGTTTTGTAGATTGCTGGAGGATGGCGTGGTGCGCCCTTCATCTAGTTGTTGGACTTCCCCTCTCCACATGGTCCCTAAGGCCACCGAGGGTGAATGGCGACCCTGTGGGGACTACAGAGCCCTTAACGCCATGACGCGGCGTGACAGGTACCCCATCCCACACATCATGGACTTCCACGCTAAACTCCGAGGCAAAACAATCTTTTCCAAGATCGACCTGGTGCGAGCGTTTCACCAAATCCCGGTGGCGGAGGAAGACGTCCCTAAAACGGCCATCACCACCCCGTTTGGCCTCTTCGAGTTCCCGATGATGAACTTTGGCTTGAGGAATGCGGCGCAGTCTTTCCAGCGGTTCATGGATCAGGTCGTTCGCGGGATGGACGCTGTTGTCGTTTATATCGACGATATCCTGATCGCCTCATCAACACCGCAGGAGCACGAGGTCCACCTACGACAACTCTTCAACCGCCTCCAAGATTATGGCCTCAGGATCCACCCGGCAAAGTGCATCCTCGGGGCGCGAGAATTGGATTTCCTGGGCCACAGAGTCTCCGCCGCGGGTATATCGCCTCTCCCGCAGAAAGTGCTCGCCATTCAAGAGTTTCCCCAGCCGAGCACTCCCAGGAAATTGAGGGAATTCCTCGGGATGATAAATTATTACCATCGATTCATTCCTCACGCCGCTCATTCCCTGGCGCCGCTCAACGACTTGCTGAAGGGGACAAAGGCGACGTCCACCAAGCCGCTGGTATGGTCGCGCGAGGCTGAGGCGGCCTTCCACACCATCAAAGCACGCCTGGCCGACCTTATCCTCCTCGCTCACCCCGCTCCCAACGCGCCAACTACTCTCACCACGGACGCATCATCCGCAGCGGTGGGCGCGGTGTTGCAACAAGACATCGATGTCGTTTTCACTCCCATTGCCTTCTTCAGCAAGCGTCTTGAGCCGTGTCAGCAGAAGTACAGCGCCTTCGACAGAGAACTGTTGGCCATCTATGAAGCCATCCGTCACTTCCGCCATTTTCTAGAGGCCCGGCAGTTCCACGTCCTTACGGACCACAAGCCGCTGACGTACGCCATGGCCCAACGCGGCGACAACTTCTCCCCCAGGGTATCACGGCAATTGGCGTATATCTCTGAGCTCACCACAGACATCCGCCACATACGGGGCGTAGACAACACTGTGGCTGACACCCTGTCACGTGGGGTGGCGGCTGTCATCCCGGCGGCGCCACTCCCCGACTACGCCGCCATCGCTGCCGCGCAACGAACCGATCCCGAACTTCAACAGCTGCTCAATGGCCCCACCGCCCTTCAACTCGAGCAGCTGGAGGTTCCGGGCTCCCCGCACAAGCTGTGGTGTGATGTGTCATGTGGGGCGCCACGGCCGTACATTCCTTCAGATCACCACCGGTCTCTATTTACGCACTTCCGCTCTCTGGCCCATCCTGGCGTAAAAGGCACCCTACGCCTCATCGGTAAACGCGCCGTGTGGCCTGCAATGCGGCGTAATATTCAGCAGTGGGCGCGGGAGTGTCTAACCTGCCAGGCCAGCAAGGTGCACCGCCATACCAAGACCCCAGTGCAGGCCATCCCAACACCTACCCAACGCTTCCACACGGTACACATCGACATCGTCGGACCCCTCCCAGCATCCCGGGCCACAAGTACCTGCTTACGTGCGTGGACCGGTGTACCAAGTGGGCGGAGGCCACCCCTATGCCCGACATAAACAGCTGAGGGTGTGGCACACCACTTCCTCACCAGCTGGGTCGTGCGTTTTTGGTGCTCCGCACACCATTATCACAGACCAAGGAACTCAATTTGAGTCTCGGGCGTGGCAAGACCTCCTCACTTTCCTCGGTACACATCGGAAGCGAACTACGGCGTATCACCCGCAGAGTAATGGAGCTATCGAACGTTTTCACAGACGTTTAAAAGAAGCATTACGGGCTCAGCCACACCCAGACCACTGGGTTGACGCCCTCCCCATTGTCCTCCTGAATCTCCGCGCCACAGACAAGGAGGACCTCGGACACGCGCCGGCAGAGTTAGTATATGGGGAGGACTTACGGCTACCTGGCCAGATCAGGACACCCGCTGATGACGGAAGGCACACTCTCTCCTTCCTCCCCGCCCTGCGCCATGCCATGAACGCCCTTCGACCCACCCAGCCGCGACTGCCGCCACCACGACCCACCTACATCCCACGCGACCTACAGGAGGCTCAAATGGTGTTCCTCCGTAAGGACGCCCACACAGGCCCCCTTCAACGCCCTTACAGCGGTCCATACCCGGTCATGGCACGCACGGACAAGCACATGACGATACTGCGCAGCGGTCGACCTGTCGTGGTATCGCTGGACCGGGTCAAGCCTGCATCGTCGCCTCCAGCAGACAACCTTCCTCCTCCTCCAGTACATGGGGGCCCGCAGCGGGGAGAGATTATCCACACTTCCTCCACCTTTCTCCCCACCTTCTTTCCTCCTCCACCCTTCATCATCCTTCCTCCTACACCCTTCATCCCACCTCCCTCTCCCACCCTCCCATCCCCTCTCACCCATAGCCACCTCCACCAGCCAACACCCTACCTTCCTCTCCCATCCTCCTTTCTCCTCCACTCCACATCACCCCTCCGATCCCGCTCCTCCCACCCAATCTCCACCCACCACCGCCACCCTCACCCCCGCCACCTGCCCGCCCAGACACCCCACACCCGGAACCTCCGACACCACTAAGCCAGGATTCCTCTCCCCTGGAGGAGTTCATTCCTGAGGGCCTCATCCTCCGCTCCGGGAGAGTGGTAACGAGACCTGTATATTTTCAAGCGGGCCAGTAGGTGATACTTAATTACCATGTACGAATGTAGTTCCTTTTTATGTATATTTCTTTTCTCATACATGTACCGCCGCAATTATGTATATATTTTATGTGTTTGTTCTTGTTTCCCGCATGCTTGTAATAGCCGGCAGGTAACTCTGTATAACATTGTTCTTTATTCTGTGAGTAGTGTCGTGCACACACACACAGCCGTTGTGACCTGGCGACATACCCAGAGCCTGAGCCTATAATTACTTCCCTCGAGACCGCGGCTGAGGTCGAGATTAACCTCACCTCACCTGACACCTGGCTAATCCCATGACCCACCGTTGAACTCCGCCCGGACTCGGTCAAGGTGGGTAGAGGTCAGTAGAGGCACAGCCACGCTCGCATACAGACGCACAGACAACACGGCCGCTTCCGCCACCCTGTGTACGTATGTGTGGACTGTACTCCAAAATAAATCACCACAACGTCCATATTGCACCTGTTTATCATTGTGTGAACACTCCAGCAAAAGCTCTA
>JAPQNM010000019.1:6681529-6683892 GCA_029783475.1 Metacarcinus magister | reverse complement strand
TACACAGACCTCCACTTCCTGACTGAAGGTTGTCTTGTTTTTTTGTTTTGTGTTTGGTTTGTTTGTTTGCTCTGGTTCTGGTTGTGTCACGTCAGGCTTATCATCACCGTCAACGGATCGCTTAACCAGATAGTTTTGAAAAAAAAAAATATTTGGAAATAAAAAAATAAATTTAAGCGTGAGAATTGTTGAGGAATTGGGTATAAATTAATGTCACTAGGAAAAATAAAAAAAAAAAAAAAACAAAAAAATAGAGTAAAAAAAAAAAAAAAAAAATAGAGTACATGTAGACATCAGATGCCTTTTACTATCAGTGCAAGTGATTAAGAATTATCTTGAGATAACATCGTCCATTGATCTGTCACTTTGATATTCTAACATACATATCATATCATCCACTGTTCTTTAATGTTAATACTTCAGCTGTTTTTCTTCTCACATGTGAGGCGGTATCGTAGAAAAAAAAGGAAATATAATAATAATGATAGAAAGCAAGCTAACAAGTAAGTTTGTAAACAAGAAATAACAGTGGTAGTACTCCTCCTCCTCCTCCCCATCCTCTTACCACTACTACTACTACTACTACTATTACTACTACTACTACTACTACCACTACTACTACTACTACTACTATTACCACTACTACTACTACTACTACTACTACTACTACTACTACTACTACTACTACTACTACTTTAAATAATTATAAAATAATCATAATGATTATGATAAAGATGCTGATAACAGTGATAATGATAATGATTATGAAGATGATGATAAGAATACTGATAATAATAATAATAATGATAATAATAATAACAATAATATAATAATAATAATAATAATAATAATAATAACAATATTAATGTTCAGCATGCCAACAAAGAAACTTCTTATATGACAGGTCACACATATCAAGTGATGTCAGCTTGCCCATGTCAGCATCGGGGCGAGTCACCACCCAGCGGATCTTCCTTAACCTGGCGCCCCTGTACCTGCCTTCAATAACTAAGGTGAACGAACAGTGTCGCAGGGACCTCACCGCCATCTACACGGCCATGGCTCACCTCGACACACTGGGGGAGGAGGAGACCTGGCCCTTACAACGTGAGTGTGGTGGTGGTGATGGTGGTGATGGTTGGTGGTGTGGTGGTGGTGATGTGAAGAATGAAAGCGGTAGAGGTTGTGGAGGTAGCAACACACACACACACACACACACACACACACACACACACACACACACACACACATAATGTTGAAAGCTCCTGTAAAAAGTGTATATACGAGTGTGTGATTCTTGGAACGTTTCCTTTACGCTTACTTACACGGCAAACTTTTTTCCTTCCCCTCCTCCTCTCGTTTGTTTACTTTACATTTTTTCCCTTTACTCATCCATCTCCTTGTGTACTTTTTGTTTTGTTCCTTCACATTTCCTTGTTTATGTCCTTCTTGCCCTTCCTTCAATTTTTTTTCTCCTTCCTTCCTCCCTCCCTTTTATCCTGGGTTCGTTTCTTTCATACTTCTTCCTTTCATCGTTTCTTCCATCCTCATCTTTTCTTTCCTCCCAACATTCTTTTTCACAATTTCTTCCTATACTGTCTCTCTTTCTGTTTACTCTCTATCACCTTTCTCATTACTTCCTTCCCTTCCTTCCTTCCTTTTCTACTTCCCTTCGCCCTTTCCCTTCCTCCCCTTACCCTAAGCAGTAGTGGACTCTTGGGGCAAGTTCGGTGACGGCTTGATGGTTGGGAACGTGAAGCAGATTGGGTTCTTTAAGGAGTGCCTCGACATTAAAGTCTTCCAGCCTCCGTCAGACCTACAGGCGCCTCAAAAACTTACTCCCCAGCGTCTAAATGCTCTCTCAAGGCTTCTAAACTTGTCTCCACGGCATTATAACACCATTCAAGAGGAACATGACGTAAATCAACGTCTTTCCACCGACCTTCCCACCTCCACCTCTACGAAGCCACCCGACCTCCCTCCAGCGGACTTCAGCGGCCAATACTGCTTGGTAACCTACGCGTAAGTAGCTTAGCTCTCCTTGCTTCCCTTCACTAATAAATGAAAATGCATATATACATATTTAAGATTGAAATGTATGAGTCATTACATTGTATATCCAAACACAAGCCAGACCGAGGCGTGACAATATAATGTATAACGCTGTGCTTCTGACTTTCGTAATGTTACTCACTCACTCACTTACTCACTGAAGGAAAGGCAACGTTAATTCAATGTAAGTAGTTGTCATTTAATTAAAGAATAACACGCCTGGAAGTGCTACAGGAGAGACACCATTACTCTTGGCACAGTGAGGTGGACGGAGAGGAGAGTTAATGAGGAAAGTTTGCAGTGAGTGAGTG
>JAPQNM010000019.1:6669029-6671529 GCA_029783475.1 Metacarcinus magister | reverse complement strand
ATCATCTTTGTTTTTATCTCTCTCTTTCCTCACTTCTCTCCTTTCCCTCTTGTTTAGTCACTAATTTTTCTTTTTAATCTACTCCTTCCTCTCTCTCACCCTAATTCCTTCCCTCTCGCCGTATATATACTCTTTGTTAACACCCTTTAAACACTCTCTACCTCCGTTCCCTCCTCACATTCATTCTGCCTCAGCTTACCATTACCACTCACTATAACAGACACCCTCTCCCCTTCACTCCCTCCCGATACTCCACCTTTACTTATTCACCTTTTACCTTACCCTCAGGTCCTGTAGCTTCGATTCTGGAGTATCCTCTCTGGCAGCCTCTTGGTCGCCTCTCCTATTGCATCTACCTCACCTCAATGCCTATACAGCTAATGGTTCTGTACTCCACCAAGCGTCCTACCTTCTACTCCCGCTACACCAAGGTGAGAGAGAGAGAGAGAGAGAGAGAGAGAGAGCGAGAGAGAGAGAGAGAGAGAGAGAGAGAGAGAGAGAGAGAGAGAGAGAGAGAGAGAGAGAGAGAGAGTGTAAAAACAAATATTGTACACGTGCCTATGCTGTTAGACTAAATTTCTTTTTTTTTCCATTGCTCTCTCTCCCCCTTCTTTCCCTTACACTGTTTATCTTTTTACCTCCTTCTGCTCCCTCCTCCTCCCCTCCCCTCTTCCCCTTCGCTCCCTCCTCCTCCCCACCCCATTCCCCTCCGCTCCCTCCTCTCCCTCCACCACTATACACTGTCTGTCCATCATGTTTATTCTCCCTCCCCTTCGCTTCCTCCATCCATCCATCACAAAGTGTGGTCAAGGACACGAAAAGCTTGAATCAAAAACACAGATTGGAAAATAATTGAAAAAAAGGAAAATAAATACTGGGTTAAAAAAAAAAAGTTCGAAATAGATATAAGAAATAAATAAAAAAAATTTTAAAAAAACACAGATTGGAAAATAATGAAAAGGGGATGAAAATAAATGAATACAGGGGATAAAAAAAAAGGGAAATAAATATAAAAAATAAATAAATACAAAAAACCAAATGCATTACCGTTGATAATAAATGGTAAATGAGATATAAAAAGAGGATAATACACAGAAATGAGATTAAAAAATGTGTTTGGTGGTAATTAACATTACGTGGAAATAAGTAAAGGTTATTAATTACCTTAACTTCATAGAGATTGGCTGGAGAGGCATAAATAAGAAAGAGAGAGAGAGAGAGAGAGAGAGAGAGAGAGAGAGAGAGAGAGAGAGGAGAGAGAGAGAGAGAGAGAGAGAGAATAGATAAATAAATAAATGAAATAAAGTTACAATGAACGAAGAAGAGAGATAAGAAGACAGGATGAGGGAGCAGACCAAAGTTGAAGACATCTTGACTAAAATCAAAACAAATAATAAATAAAAAAAAAGAAAAAAGTGGACATGGGCAGGACACGTAATGCACCGTAGAAATGGACAACTAGAGTAACAGAACAACAAACAACACATAACTGATAACAACAATAACAACAACAACAACAACAACAACAACAACAACAACAACATCAACAACACAAGGCAAGGCAGACAGGGAATTAGATGGAGAGACAAGATTAAAATGATGATGATGATGATGATGATGATGATGATGATGATGATGATGATGATGATGATGATGATGATGATGATGATGATGATGATGATGATGATGAACTGAATGAACACACTATACATACACTCATGGAGGACACAGCGACAGAGAGAGGAGAGACAAAGAGCTTACCCACACCCACATATCTACACCCACGACTGCCTTTCCTTTAATCCCACAGATGGAGGAGACGGCTGGGGTGATGGTGGTGGTGGTAACAGTGTCAATAATCGTCTCTCTTATTGCGGAGTCACCAATTCTTCGCCTAGAAAAAATGCTGCTGCAGAGACCAACGGGTGAGAAGAGAGGCTGGGAGGGAGATGGAACAGAGAGAGGAGACCGAGGGAGTGGGAGGGAGATGAGTAAAGAGTAAAAACAAATGAGAGTAGGCTACAAGAAAGGAAGGAAAGGGTACGTAAGCTAAATGGTAAGAGTGTAAGAAGATGAATGGGAAGAAGAAAAGAGTAATGCAAAGTGGGAGATAAGAGGAGTGATGATGAGAGGATACAAGTCAGAGTTCATTAAGTATGTCGTGTGCTGGGATGGGAGACGAGAGAAAGAGGCAAACAAAGAGTGATAAAAGGTGGGAGGAGAATGAAAGGGAGGTGAGAGGAGGGAAGAAAACGACTAAAGTGAGAGTGGGTTGAGAGTAAAATTGTCTTTGTATTGCGTGAGTCAAGGAAAGGAAATAGGAGAGAGAGAGAGAGAGAGAGAGAGAGAGAGAGAGAGAGAGAGAGAGAGAGAGAGAGAGAGAGAGAGAGAGAGAGAGAGAGAGAGAGGAGAGAGATGAAGAGAGAGAGAGAGGAGAGAGAGAGAGAGAGAGAGAGAGAGAGAGAGAGAGAGAGAGAGGAAAAGAGAGAGAGAGAGAGAA
>JAPQNM010000019.1:6656529-6664029 GCA_029783475.1 Metacarcinus magister | reverse complement strand
CCTCGTGACAGCCTGCAGCAGGATGGGGTCATCGGAGAGCAGTGAGAGCCCGGCGTGGTCCTTGCCGCAGCAGCCGTGGTTCAATGAGACCTCAGAGACGCTGCTCAATGACACCGCGAGACCAGTGGTGGAGGGCACGTGGGCAGCACTAGCGGGCGTGGGCGTGGGCGGGAATCTGCTGGTAGCAGGAGCGTTCCTGGTTCGCCCATGGAACCGCACGCCCCTTCAGGTGGACCGAGTGGTTGGTCTGCTCGCTCTGACCGGCCTCGCCACCACCCTCGCCTCTCTGCCCACTCACCTTTACTCCACCTCGGGTCAGTGGAAGCCTCAACACCACCGCTAAGTCGGATCTCAAACCATTCTCGTCCCTAGGTCTCTCGCGCTTCGCCACCTACATGAGCTTCTTTTCCCTCCTCAAATCCCTTGTTTTATCCCTCTGAGGATTTTCCAATCTCCCTCGGACCCTGCTTTTCCTTAAAGCTATTTCCATTTCTTTCTCTGGTCTTTCCACATTTTCTCAGATCCATTCCCTCATTTTCAAACGGATCCACTTTTCTTTAAGTTATCCACTCCCTCTCAATTCTCACAGTCCATCCCTTGAGAGCTACTCCTCCACTCCTCTCTCCTCTCTATTTCCTTTCCTGTTCTCTGTCTCTCCTCCATTCGCTCTCAGTCCCCTCCCACTTATCCAGGCGTCTCCACTTCCCTCACGCTCCCATCTCCCTCCCATAATCCTCCACCTCTTACCACTGTCCTCTACATCACACTTTCAAAGTTCTAAGCTACCTTTTTCCTGTTCAGCTTTGGCCTCTTCATCCATTCTCCAACACTTCTAATCCTATC
Organism: Metacarcinus magister; assembly: GCA_029783475.1. Lineage (NCBI taxonomy): Eukaryota > Metazoa > Arthropoda > Malacostraca > Decapoda > Cancridae > Metacarcinus > Metacarcinus magister. The sequence continues at coordinate 6,663,186 of JAPQNM010000019.1, read as the reverse complement.
TTCAGACAGCCTCATTAGGTCCAGTAGGATTGTTGCTTTCTGTTCTTCCTTTGTACTCCTTTGTACTCCCTTTCAGTTTCTTCATTTCCTCACCTCTCGTAAAATTGTAAAAGCAACCTTATTCATGATGATGTGGTGGTCAGCCTCCATTAAGCTCCATCACTTCCCTGTGCTTCACGCTTCTTCACCACCTGGCTGAGCTGGCTTCGTACACTCATTCTTTCAACTCTCAACTATACCGAGAATTCCTGATCCTCACCTCGCCTCGCCTTGCCTCGCCTCGCCTCGCTTATTTTCTCCTCTCCTCTCCTCTCCTCTCTTCTCCTCTCTTCTCTCCTCCTCCTCCCCCTCCTCCACTGTGTTGCACAAATATCCTGCTCTCACTCTAATGACACAGATCTAAGGATAGTGTACATAGGCAGGTAAAGATCCATCATGCGACAAAGGGCTTTATGTTACCTGCCTTTCCTAGAATTCCACTCTACGATGCTTCTTGCTTCTCTTTCTTCTTATCTTCCTCTTTGTCCAAGGATCATAAGTAACTTTCTCACTACCAGTAACCTTTTATTATTTCCCCCCTCCGTCACTCCTGTATCCCTTCTTTACTCCATTCCTTATTATTCCCTTCCTCCATCCCTCCTGTTCTCCTTCTTTACTCTATTCCGTCCACTCCGTTTCCTTAGTCCCATTCTTACCTCTTCCCTCCTTCGTTCCTTCCTCGAATTCTCAAGTGTCCCATTCCCCGTGAAACTGTCAACTCTTGAGAGAATGTCGAGAAGTCTTAACCCTTAAGAGAGAGAGAGAGAGAGAGAGGAGAGAGAGAGAGAGAGAGAGAGAGAGAGAGAGAGAGAGAGGAGAGAGAGAGAGAGAGGAGAGAGAGAGAGAGAGAGAGAATACATAGGAGGAACATACACCAGAAGACCTGATGGTGCATAACTAGGGTATCTGTTGGACTACACTCCACATTATTGTACACTACTTGTAGCAGAACAGGATAGAACAGAACAAGACTCTCTTCCCGCCCACCTCTCCCTCCGTCAACGTGCCTTTATTATTAATAGTAATTTATTAATAGTAATAATGTAGAGGTAGATACTATACTATACTACCATTAATGCTGCTACATCATGGACGGGAATAACTTATTAATAGTAACAATGTGCTGCCACGACACTTCTCATTCCTAGGACAAAGACAATTCCATAGAATAACGCACATAAAATTTCAAAGCAGCTCATATCGCGCAATCAATTAATTAGTTCATAAAAACGTGTTTTTCGGAAATATATATTTAATCGTGACTTAAGAAACTATCAATGTTTTTTAACTAACTACTGAGGCCGTGAGTCTGTTCCAGTGTTCAACAACTCTAACACTGAAGTGTGACACGAACAGTTGTTACTTCTTCGTCATTATAATTTCATGTTGTTACCTCTTATTATTGTCGCATTATTCATCTCAAATATTATTTCTTGATTCATTTTATCGAATTTAGAATTTTGAAGATTTCAATCATATCTCCCCTAATTCTTTACTTGTGAAGTGAGAACATGTCTAACTGTTTTAGTCTTTTTTCCGTACGATAAATTACTCAATGTAGTAATGTGTCTCTGTTCTCTTTCCAGTAAGTTTTGGTCCAATGTAGTTCGTGACCAGAATTAAGTCGTGTATTCTAGGTGTGGCCTAACAAATGTTGTATAGAGATAAATTGATTGATAGATAGATAAAGAAATAGAGAAAGTGAGTGAGAGAGAGAAAGTGTGTGTGTGTGTGTGTGTGTGTGTGTGTGTGTGTGTGTGTGTGTGTGTGTGTGTGTGTGTGTGTGTGAACGCCAACCAAACAAAGTTGTTGGTCGCATTCCAATTGGTGTACACGCTGTGTAATCCAGGTCACGTGTGTACGTTGCACTAATTGCACTCCACGCTGCGGGAAAGAGTGCATCGGACAGGTGTAGTGTCGGGGAAATGAATGGTGTCAGTTGTATTATTGGTCGCGGCCAAAAGGTGGTGGGTCATTCCCTCACCTTCGCGTCACCGCACTACACCACCAACAGTTGTGTTTCACTTGGTTCTGTTTGCAACAACAACCTCGTGCAGGATGATATCAAACACACAAAAAAAACTGTTCAAACTCACATGATCGGTAAATTGTGTTTAAAATGTGCAATAATCCTTTATGATTAAGCTTTGGTCTTTCAAGAGAGGAGATTCAAGACACGCCTCAACCACAGAAGCTGACTTTGTGTATCATTGTTGGGATTATTTTTGTTAACTATTTTTTTTTTTCGAGGAACATTCAGTTTTATTTTTATCGGGTGTCAGTCATTTTATCGCCTGAAAAGTCGTTTTCTTAGAAGGTAAATTTGTTTTGCTAGCAAAACATTCAGGTCGTCCGGCCTTTCCTCTCCTTGACTGGTATGTTAGAGAGGCGTCAACTCTTACTTCTTGACTTTCATCTGTTTTCTTTAACAATATAAACATTTTGAAACGTCATTCTTATTCTAGATTATACGAACTAATGGAAAGATTTTGTCAACATCATATCCTTGTGTTTCAGATCTCAAACTTCGCTCTAGAAATCCAAATCTCGGCTCAATTTAGCATTACTTTCCCAACTTCACGCTTCGTTGTGTTGCCATCTTCCTCGTTGGGGATAAAAGTTTCGGGTTCTAGTTCGTCACACGTGTATCGGGGACCAAATTTTATGAGTGTGACGATCGCAATACAAGGCTTTACTACGTGACTTGCTAAGGTGCTCCAGCCGGCGTGTCCCTGAGGAATATCAATATCACCTGCGTCTATTGGAAGGCTGCTGGTGGCGCCCTTGGGCTGATTGCCTTTCAAAGCGCAATCTGAGAGAGAGAGAGAGAGAGAGAGAGAGAGAGAGAGAGAGAGAGAGAGAGAGAGAGAGAGAGAGAGAGAGAGAGAGAGAGAAGGGGACAGATAAACAGAGATACTGACTTCTGAATCAAGATTAATGAGGACAACTTGTAAAAAATAATGGTCGACGGACTGAATAATCAAAAGCTTCCATAGACAAAATTGCAGCATTAAAAAAGCACAAGAAAAAAACCCCAGAAACTATTTGATAAGAACCAGAGAAGTCTAAATATATAACAGAAGAAAAGGATTACGAAAAAAAGATACAGAAAAATGGTACGAGGAAGTAAGGACAGAAAGAGGCGAGTGTAAGGGTCAACTTTTTGGAGGAGTTGGAGGAAGAAGAGGAAGAGGAGGAGGAGGAGTCAGTACGAAAGAAAACGTGGAAGGTATTTCTAAACATTCTGGGATTAGAGGAAAGGAAGGAGAGAAAATCTAAGAAAGGATACCAAAGCAATCTAAAACAAGAGGAAAGGAATAAAGACAAGAAGATAACTACGGGAAAGGTTATAAGACAAGAAAACACGAGGGAAAAAAGTAATGTTAAACAAAAAGAGGAAAGTGAGGAGGGAAAAAGGAAAAGAGAAGAGAGGGAAGAAAAAAAGAACCGGAAGAGGGAAAAGGGAGCAAGAAATAAATGAAACATACGATGAAGGGAAATGAAAGAGACGAGGAAAAAAGAACAAAAGAACGAAAAAAAGTCAAGGGGAAAGGAGAAAGGAATAAGAATAAGAAGAGAGAGAGAGAGAGAGAGAGAGAGAGAGGAGAGAGAGAGAGAGAGAGAGAGAGAGAGAGAGAGGAGAGAGAGAGAGAGAGAGGGTTGGGGGGAAATCTTGTCCACTGGGGACCCACAGACTGGATGGCGTATTGATTACAAGGTGGAGGAGCTAGAGCTGGAGGAGGAAGAGGAGGTGATGGTGGAGGAGGGGGAGGATGTGGAGGAGTAGGACACCACCCACCTGATTGGTTGGTCCTGAGCCACCCGTTGCCGCCGCTTCCTTATCCAGCCAATCAGTGTTGAGGGAGTGTGTGACGTCACTGTTTGTTATCTTGGCGCCGTCACTTGTTTTGGGAGACAAGGAGAGGCGAGGCCTGGCGGAGGATAATGATGACGATGATGATTATGATTAGAATAATATTTATGATAATTATGATAATATTAATATTAAGCAGAAGAAGAATAACGTTAACTTCTACTGCTACTAGCTACTATTATTCTTATTATTATTTTTACATTAAAAATGTACTGGCCAAGGGCAAACAAAAATAGGTTTAAAAAAAATAGAGAATTGAAAAATAGAAGAAAATAAAATTGAAAAATTGAGAAATACTACTACTACTACTACTACTACTACTACTACTACTACTACTACTACTACTACTACTCGTGTCTTGATTCATTACACGATACAAAAAAAAAATGTATATATATATATATATATATATATATATATATATATATTTATATTTATTTATTTATTTATTTATGCATGTATACACACATACACACACATAAAGAAAAAAAAAATCATTATATTTTCAAATTTACTACCGAATTATATATACATTAATTTTGTATTAACACACACACACACACACACACACACACACACACACACACACACACACACACACACACACACACACACACACACACACACACACACACACACACACACACACACACACACACATACACACACACACACACATACACACACACACACACACACACACACACGCACACACACACCCATACACACACACACACACACACACACACACACACACACACACACACACACACACACACACACACATATACACACATACATACAAGAACGTATCACATTACACACTCTCTCTCTCTCTCTCTCTCTCTCTCTCTCTCTCTCTCTCTCTCTCTCTCTCTCTCTCTCTCTCTCTCTCTCTCTCTCTCTCTCTCCGTGAGAAGAAGGTGGTGGAAGGGATTTGGCAGACGATGACTGAACAAAATGCAATGGTAATGACGCTTCATTTTCTTTCTTTCTCGCTACATGGCGTCTCCTCAGTCTGGTCGTGTGTTTATCTTTTTTACTGTGCTTGTTTGTGCCTCTCTTTGTGTTTACTCTGTTTGCCAATACGTCAATTTGTCTTTCTCTTTTTATGTTTGTTTATGTACACTTTTGTCTGCCTGCCCTAAGGAATGTCTAATTGTTTGTTTGTCAATTTGTTTGCCAGTCTGTTGACATCTTTGTTTGTCTGTCTGTTTGTTTGTCTGTAATGTCCCTGTGGCTGGCTGGCTGGCTGGCTTTGTTCCTATGTTAATATGTCTAACCGTCTGTGTTCTCTTTGTCAGTCTGTTTACATCTTGTGCTTAAACATGTCTGAATGGCTTTGTGCTTTTGTTTCTGTCTGAATCCATCCACTCTTTTCATCTTTTCTGAAAAGAGGGAGGATGGAAGTAGGAGAGGAGGAGAGGGAATGTGGAAGAGGAGGCCAAGAGGGGGAGAGCGACGAGGCAATGCTGGGAAGGGAGGAGAAACGAGAGAGAGGAAGGGAGGGGAAGAAATGTGTGGTGGAAAGAGTCCGAGGAGGGGAGGGAAGGAGGAAGGAAATGGGTATTGGGAAGATAAGATTTAATGGCAGTAAATGGACAGGCGTGGGATAGGAGGGAGAACGAGAATGTATTATGGGTCTAGTGAAGGCTACAGGGCGGACGAGAGGAAGAAGAGGAAGAGGAAGAGAAAAGTCAAGAAGATTGATCAAGATTTGAGGACAATGTAAAGAGAAGACTTTTGCCAGCTCTAAAAAGAAAAAATAACATGAATTACAAGAGATTCAACTTACAACTGAAAATAAGAAATACAATACATTAAAGATACACACACACAACGAGAAATATAAAAGCTACAATGAAATTCCGGACAAAGCTTACGATAAACATCCTACAATAAAACCTCAAATCAACACAATAACACAATGACATAAAATCAATCTCATGAGGAAGGACAAACTGCCTACAAAAGACCAAAGTTCCTCCCCTTCCCCTTCCCCTTCCCCTTCCCCTTCCCCTTCCCCTTTCCCTTCCCCTTCCCCTTCCATGCCCAGGCCGCACCACACCACACCACACCTCACCCACCACTAAGGACAGGCAGAAGGTGCTCCCCCTCCTCCCTGTGCCCTGAGGAAGTATTGAAGTGAAATGTCCCCGTGACTGGTGACTGGTGACCTGATGAACAGTCTGTCACGCACCTTACGTGGCTCTCCAAAGAAGGAGAGTCGCCGTTCCCCCGCACCAAGACTATCTCACTAACCTAACCTTTCCACACCTCGCTCCGATGTGTCAGGGTTTATTTTCCTTTCAAGCATTCCTTCACTCGTCGTGCCACGCTGCGGAACAATGCCGTTATGTAGTCTTGTGAGGTTACTGGTGGAGCGCCGTGCCTGGCCGCAGCCTCTGCCAACCATCGTGACCCTGGCTGCCACAAACGCCGCTTCTTTGACGGATCGAAGGTGAGGGACGCGCCGCATTCATGTGTCCGAAGTGAAGCCTTGTCATGTTGCCTGAGTCGTGCAGGGATTGGTCACCTTTATACAAAGAAGGACATCAAGGTCAGGTGTTGGTTACTTGTAAAGAAAGAGATCTGGCTCAGAACGTACACCAACAACTCCGGAAAAGTGTACACTCAAACACTTTACAATATTATGAGAAAGTAAAACTTCGCTCAACAACCAAATTAGAAGCTTGTTCAATGTAAAGCTGCAATAACGGCCTACAACACACCTTGGAGACAAT
>JAPQNM010000019.1:6641529-6646529 GCA_029783475.1 Metacarcinus magister | reverse complement strand
AGAGAGAGAGAGAGAGAGAGAGAGAGAGAGAGAGAGAGAGAGAGAGAGAGAGAGAGAGAGAGAGAGAGAGAGAGAGAATGTAAAAAAAAAAAGATACAAAAATATAAGAAAAGGAAAGAGAAGAATTATGTGTGGAAAAGGAAGGAAAAACAAGAAGATTACAAAGGATATTACAAGCAGCAAAATATATTCATGTCCTTATTAGGTTGTTTGTTTACCTAATTATAACTTATTAGGATACAAAAAATAAAAAAAAAACAGAAAATGGAAGGAGGAAAGAAAGAAGGAAGGAAGGAAGAAGAAACAAAAATTAATAAGAAGAGTAGGAGGAAGAGGAGAAATATAAGAGAAGTAGAGGGAAAATAAGACACTATATTACATTCCTATCCTTGGTAATGCATGCAATGACACAGATTAACTTGACTTCATTTACTTAGTTACATGTAAAAAAAAAAAAAAGTAAAAAAAATAAATAAAAAAAAATCCTCCTCCTCCTCCTCTTCGTACTCGCCTTGCTTGTCCTCCTCCTCTTTTAGTTTTGTTTATTCCCTTAGTTCTATACCGCCATTATCACTTACATCTCTTTCCTCCCCTTCCCCCTTCACTAACAGGTACGTACAAGCATCTCCTCTCCCCTCCCTTCACCATTAACACCTGCAGGCAATTTCCTCATCTCCTCCTTCCCTTTCCCTTCATCATTAAGTCTTTCTTTTACCTATCGCCACCTTATCACTTTCCTCTTTTCCTCCTGTCACCGCTAATAATAATAAATGTTCCTTGCTATTTTTCCCTTATCTCAGGACCCAGTTATTAAGGAAAAGTCCTATTTTTGTCACATTTTCTTATCTACTGTTCTCTCTACTACCTTTCTCTATTTGCTGTTCCCTTCCTCTCCTCATCACCATAACCACGGCCTCCTCCCCCCCCCCTCCCTCCACCGCCTTCCCCGCCTCTGCTTCATCAACACTTGCAAACACTTTTTCGTTGTCATCAAATGTAATCTTCCTTTCCCCTTGGTTTGAGTGTTTGATGGAAATAATTATACACTTTTTTTTAACCTAACACACACACACACACACACACACACACACACACACACACACACACACACACACACACACACACACACACACACACACACACACACACACACACACACACACACACACACACACACACACACACACACACACCACACACACACACACACACACACACACACACACACACACACACACACACACACACACACACACACACACACACACCACACACACACACACACACACACACACACACACACACACACACACCACACACACACACACACACACACACACACACACACACACACACACACACACACACACACACACACACACACACACACACACACACACACACACACACACACACACACACACACACACACACACACACACACACACACACACACACACACACACACACACACACACACACACACACACATTGAAAAGGGTTTGAAGAGAAGCTATAAAACCGACCTTTTTTTAAGTTTGGAAATAAACCTCGCCAATTTGAAACTCTATTCAGCTGTTCCAGGTTTATTTTTTAATCTATTTTATTTTCAGTAAACACTAATGAATTGAAAAAAAAAAAATCAAAGGAAAGTGGTCACAAAATGTTGCACCCTTAATTTTCAGTGACTACCTACTACTTCCACTCCTTCACTTAACTCTCCCTCCCTCCCTCAGGTACTCCTCCACTCACTATCACCCTCCACAGACACCCTTCCCCCTCATGCCTCGTTGGTTTTTCTCAATTAAATGTCTCCTCCTTCGCTCACTCCATTCCACTCCCCATTTGCTTTCCCTCCAAAAGGTACGTGAAGTTCGCCTCGCCACACGAACATTCGCTCACCTTCTCGCTGCTTAACCTGAACGTGCTGCTGTGCGGGGTGCTGGTGCTGCTGCTGATTGAAGTGTCCGGACCCATCTACGGCTGGGCGGAGTACGGCTATGTGTCAGGTGAGTGCAGCTAACGGTGGGGGTGGTGGTGGTGGTGTTGTGGTGGTGGTGGTGGTGGTGGTGGTGGTGGTGGTGGTGGTGTTGTGGTGGTGGTGGTGGTGGTGGTGGTGTTGGTGTTACGTTTGGTTTGAGTGTTTTTCAGATCGTCGTCTCAAGAGATTTTGTATCATGTAATCCAACATCCTAAGAGGTGACGGACGTGTTATCTATCTGTTCTTTCACACAGTCCCGCGCCTCGCCTCGCCTTGCCTCGCCTCATTCCTTCTTTACTAACTCAAACGAGAGACGCAGCGCAGTGGGCTAATTGGGGCTCAAGGTGGCGAGAACTTGTAGTGGGACTCGAACCCGTGACCTGGACCCATTGAGCCTCCACTGTGGCCGCTGCGTGGGTGTATAAGGACACGTTATTGGTTCACTGTTTGACATTGGTTTCATCAGGACGGAAAGAGGAATAGTATTCATAAAAACTTGTCAACACTCACAAAGCAAGCGTTATTTTTTTCTTTCTTTCTGTGATTCAGTCGTGTTCCTCCTCTTCTTCTTCTTCCTCCTCCTCCTCCTTTTCCTGTTCCACACACAGTATTATCGATGCGCTTAGAAATCCTTCAAACCTCACACAAAATCATTTGAGTTTGTCATCCACCAACCAGGGAAGGAAGGAAGGAAGGAGGACCACTGTGTTCTGTACAAACCATCATTCCTTTCTCTCCTCAGCCTTCCACTTCGACCTTATTTACCTGTTACACCTACTTATTTACCTCACACACACACACACACACACACACACACACACACACACACCCCAACGGCGTGTGGGTTGAACGATATTTTCTTACTAGAACGACTTTAGCATCACCTCTGTTCACTAGAGTGTGAGCAGCGCCAAATGAACGTATTGATGCGGCGTCTTAACATCAATCAATTAATGAATCAATCAATAACTCAATCAATGAATGATTGAATAAATGAATGAATCAATCAATCAATACGGAAGCGCTTCTTTGAATTTATTTGAAAGCGAAATTACATCTCGCTATTTTGAAGTGGCGCCGACAACGCAGCCGATGTTACTGATATTAGGTTACTGTCGATGAGGTAATGAGATGAGGCGGCGAGGAGGCTGAAGTGTGTGATGCCGGGGTGGGCGGGTGGGGGGGGATGCAAGGTGAAGGGGACGAGGACACTCTTGAATTTTTTCCAATTGCTTGAGCAGTCCCAGGCGATGGGTGTCCCCTCGTATTCACCGCCTACCCCCCCACGCGGCACCGGTCCCCACTTCCCACGTAGGCAGTCCCGGCGGCGCGCCATCCCAACACAACCTGAACTCAGTCCTGTGTTTGCTCATTGAAACAAATCATGACTCGCGTAACAAACACCGTCTGTCACGTGGTGTTTGTTTGTTCACTTGTTTGTCTGTTTATGTTTGTCAGACTGGATGGGTCTTGCATTACAACAGTCGAAATGTGAAATTAGACGAGACTTGGCGTAATAATTAGAAAGAACTCAAACACGGAGGATCAAGAACTTTAGATTAATTAGAATTTTCTTAAAGGAGTGGGAAAGGGAGGGAAGAACCCACGTGTATGTATGTGTGTGTGTGTGTGTGTGTGTGTGTGTGTGTGTGTGTGTGTGTGTGTGTGTGTGTGTGTGTGTGTGTGTGTGTGTGTGTTTCATAGCATCAAAATCTCCGTTTACATCGCCGTAAATCTAACTTTATCATCCTTGGAAATCGACGTAAAAGAGTGTCATCAAAAGTCCATTTGTAAGAGTGACTCGATAAGTGACAACTCCAACCTTTGATCCAGGAGGACAGACACGTGCAGCGAGGCGTCACGAAGCAACATTACTTTTACGCCGCTGGACGGAACTCTGTGTCCAAAAATGTTTTGTAGAAGCTGCGATTTTTCAGTATTAAAGATTATATCGCATGTGGTCAACTGTGGTGCCAACTCCTACTGTCATTCCACGTGTGAAAACCTTCGTTATGGTGGACAGTTTGGAAAATACCCCATTTGTAAAGTTTTCAAGGTCCGTCGCGTGAGTGTGATGTCACGGTAATGTTCTCTGTCTCTGTCAATGTCTATGTCACGGTCTCATTTTCTTGTTAGTACGTTTATTTTTTGCTGTTTTATTATTATTTAATTAATAGGTAATTTAATCCTGTTTTGCTACCTTGAATCATGTGTATTTGCAGTTAAAAGTGTCTTGATGATGGGGTTTTGGGGTCTAAGAACCAATTAATTTACTTGCCATTATACCTTATGGGGAAAATAGTTTCAGCCGCCAGAATGGATTCAATCCGGAATTAGAGGTTCCACTGTAATTTAAATCCAAAATGAAAATATTACGTCAATATATATTCTCATTTTTATTTATTTTCTGTAATAAGAAACAAAACATTATAAAAATATTTTTTAAAAATCAGAAAACAATTATAATATTCTTAGAAACCATAGAAACTATTAATAAACAAAAAAATATAGAAAAAATATAATATCGGCTAATAATTTTGCACCCGTATTTTCAGTTATTCTTTCATAGTTTCTTATTTTCTTTGTTTATTCGTACCAATATGTATGTATATATATATATATATATATATATATATATATATATATATATATATATATATATATATCAATTACCTATATATGTATCAAATGACCTGCACCCGTCAGAGACAAGTTGTACATCCGTGTCACACAGAATAAAGTTAAGTCGAAGGAAGCGGCGGTGAAACGCGAGAATATAAGTAAATTTACTGTAAGGCGAAGAGAGAGAGAGAGAGAGAGAGAGAGAGAGAGAGAGAGAGAGAGAGAGAGAGAGAGAGAGAGAGAGAGAGAGAGAATTATCGCCATGTAACTGTTCAAACACACAAACACACACACACACGCAAGGCTCATCATCATATCCAAACAAACCGTAATGAGATATCTTCATAAGAATGGAAAACAAATAACCCAAGTTTGCGTAACGGATATTGTAAAAGGA
>JAPQNM010000019.1:6631529-6636529 GCA_029783475.1 Metacarcinus magister | reverse complement strand
CTTATCATCTTGTTCTTGTTCCTACAGGTGGTTTCGTACTGGCTGAAGATAGTTTCCCTTACGTGCGTGTACCCGCTGGTGCTGCTCACGGCGAGGCCACGAGATGTAAGGAACTTTCCTCAACCTTCATCTGCACTTCTACCCCTTAACCCTCACCCTCCCTCACCCTCCCTCACCCTCCCTCCCTCCCTCCCTCGCCATCCCTCACCATCACGGCAAAAGCTTACTCTACTTACGAGTTCTTGGCTCTCTTCCACCACCTGTCCTCCTTCTCCAACTCTTCCTTTCTCCCTTTCTCCTCTCTTTCCAACTCTTCCTTTTTCCCGTCCTCCTCCTCCTCCTCCTCCATTTCTTCCTTTTCCCTGCCCTTCTACTCTTTTATTTTTCCTTTCTTCTCTCCTCCTCTCCTTCCACCTCTTCCTCTTTCCCGTCCTTCTCCCACTACTCCTCCTCCTCTTAAACCACTCCTTTCGGGCTTACCTTTACCTCTTTTATTCCAATCTTCCTGCAGTCCTTGAAGCCATCCTCCTCCTCTCACTTCCCTTTGAGGAGAGCAAAGGGAAGCTGACCATCGACTCCTTCCTCCTCCTCTTGGTCACGTTTTCCTCTCAGCTTGTCGGGAAGGAACACTCTTTATCCTTGGTCCTGATGTGCTTTGCGTCATCTCTGCTGCCATAGTCTTCCTTTTCCACGCTTTCCTCAGGTGTCATTTATCCCTTTACCTGTAATTTAAAGAACAGGTAATCACTTCTATTCATTCTTGTCATGTGTCTCCTCACCTTTCACCTGTCACACTTAATCTAATTATCTACGTTTGTGTGGTTAGAAAACTCAGGTGTGACTCTCCCCCAGGTGTGGCCGCCCCTGCTGGCCGCCCTCCGGAGGCTATCCCAGTGGCAGGAGAGCGGCGGAGCCCCTTGGCGGCGGCAGCGGAGTGGGGAAGGTGGAGGTGAGCAGCAAAATGTTCATCTCTCCAGCCTAGACACCCAACCACCCTCCGACAAGAACTCCACCTCCTTCCAGTTGGCACGCCCACCCTCCCCCTCCCACTGCGATAAGACTGCCTCTGTTACCAGACTGTAGGAAGCGCCAACAAGCTGCCAACAGTCTTTACGAAAAATGTCATTAATCTGTGAAGAATGTTAGATTCCAGGAACCGTGGCAAAGATGCAGGACAATATAGGAAGTGTCATGTAATCAGCAGGACACGTCACTAGGCTGCAGGGCGTCAGTGTGGGTGATGCTCGGAGTAATACCCTGGTGTGTAGTGTATTAACATGTCATCACCCACGTCTCCACACAGCCCACCCATGTCACACACAACACCACACTCCCCTCATCTGTACCAACCATCTCTCCCTACCGCCTCCCTCTCTCCCCATTCCAACAAGCTGACTCATTAAAGGTATTGAGTCAAGGGACCACCACCACCACCACCACCACCACCACCACCACCACCACCACACAACCACTCACTCTCCACTGCTTTTCCATCATCGGTGAAAAACAAGAAAAGAAGCCAGAGAGAAAACTGTGAGAGGAAAAGAAAAAGAGACTAGAAAAGTTAAGGAAAGTAAGGAAAAAAAAGAAGGAAGAAGGAAGAACCAAAGCCACGGTGGAGGAAGAAAAGAAGTGACAAGAGGAGGAGGAGGAGGAGAAGGAGGAGGAGGAGGAGGATAAAGGAAAGTAAAATGAGGTAAGAGACAGGCAAGAGTAGATACAGAATAAAACAGAAGAGGAAAAGAGAAATGGGAAAAGCAAAATGAATGAAGAGGGAAAGAAAAAGAAGGTAAAATACGTGGAAAAAGTAAGAAAGGAGAGAAAATCAGACTAAGAAAAGTAAAGGAATAGATGAAAGAAGATGAGATGAAAGAGGCGATACGCAGAAAAGGAGAAAGAGAGGAAAGGAGAGAAGAGGAGAGGAAAGGAAGCGAAAGGAAACGAAACGAAACGAAAGGAGATGAGAGGAGAGAAGAGAAAAGGAGAGTAGAGGAAAGGAAAGGAAAGGAAACGAAACGAAACGAAACGAAACGAAAGGATAGAAGATGGAGTGAAATTCTGCATTGGACTCCATGAATCAGGTTAGATTCGTCATTATTTTTTACGAGGAAAAGTGATTTACGTTCATGTCAGCCTCGCTTCACACACACACACACACACACACACACACACACACACACACACACACACACACACACACACACACACACACACACACACACACACACACTCTCTTTACCAAAATCGATTCTCCCGTTCACACACTCCTACAATAGCTCTCCTTTCTTGGCCTCTCCTCAGCATATGCGTCAACAGTCCTACGCTGACATAATAGAGAATGCACAAGTCTGCCTCGGTATTCGAATTATTGTTCGTAAACCGAGCACACAGTTTTAACCTTCCTCTATAAGCCCGTCACTGTGTACCGACGACCCGACCAACGCCACCCTATTACTCCCGATTTGTGTGTATGTTAGTATTATTTTCCATGTTGGTAGAGAGAGAGAGAGAGAGAGAGAGAGAGAGAGAGAGAGAGAGAGAGAGAGAGAGAGAGAGAGAGAGAGAGAGAGAGAGAGAGAGAGAGAGAGAATGATGGCTTGCTTCCATATCCAATAAATTATGTATATATGCTTGAATTTGTATTTTCTTCATCCTGGAGAGAGAGGGGGAGAGAGGGAGAGAGAGAGAGAGAGAGAGAGAGAGAGAGAGAGAGAGAGAGAGAGAGAGAGAGAGAGAGAGAGAGAGAGAGAATGATGGCTTGCTTCCATATCCAATAAATTATGTATATATGCTTGAATTTGTATTTTCTTCATCCTGGAGAGAGAGGGGGAGAGAGAGAGAGAGAGAGGAGAGAGAGAGAGAGAGAGAGAGAGAGAGAGAGAGAGAGAGAGAGAGAGAGAGAGAGAGAGAGAGAGAGAGAGAGAGAGAATGATGGCTTGCTTCCATATCCAATAAATTATGTATATATGCTTGAATTTGTATTTTCTTCATCCTGGAGAGAGAGGGGGAGAGAGGGAGAGAGAGAGAGAGAGAGAGAGAGAGAGAGAGAGAGAGAGAGAGAGAGAGAGAGAGAGAGAGAGAGAGAGAGAGAGAGAATGATGGCTTGCTTCCATATCCAATAAATTATGTATATATGCTTGAATTTGTATTTTCTTCATCCTGGAGAGAGAGGGGGAGAGAGAGAGAGAGAGAGAGAGAGAGAGAGAGAGAGAGAGAGAGAGAGAGAGAGAGAGAGAGAGAGAGAATGAATATCCAAACTCAATTTTCTGTTTCGATTCACAAAATGTTGAGCTTCTAAACTATTTCCATATTTCCTCTTACAGTCTGTCTGTTTGTCTGTCTGTCAAAGGTTTTCTTTTGTTCTGTTGTTTCCTTTCTATTATTCATTTTATTTGACCTTGTTTTCTCAATTTGCACATTTTTTCTCTAAATCGCTCCGCGGGTCACTTCATTTCATCTCTCTCTCTCTCTCTCTCTCTCTCTCTCTCTCTCTCTCTCTCTCTCTCTCTCTCTCTCTCTCTCTCTCTCTCTCCCTTCTCTCTTCTCTCTCTCTCTCTCTCTCTCTCTCTCTCTCTCTCTCTCCTCTCTCTCTCTCCTCTCTCTCTCTCTCTCTCTCTCTCTCTCTCTCTCTCTCCTCTCTCTCTCTCTCTCTCCTCTCTCTCTCTCCCTCTCTCTCTCTCTCTCTCTCTCTCTCTCTCTCTCTCTCTCTCCTCCTCTCCTCTCTCTCTCCCTCTCTCTCTCTCCTCTCCTCTCTCTCTCTCTCTCTCTCTCTCTCTCTCTTCTCTCTCTCTCTCTCCTCTCTCTCCTCTCTCTCTCTCTCTCTCTCTCTCTCTCTCTCTCTCTCTCTCTCTCTTCTCTCACACCCGGTGACTCAATTTTCATTAGTGTGCAGTATTGATCGACTATAAAATTTTGTAATCAATACTTAATCACTTTCTGTCTCACTACGTCAAGCGGAGGAAGCGGGGAGGAGGAGGAACACAACGGATCACAAAGTATAAACAAACATCAGCTGACCTGTTGGCCCTTACAATGAGCTGTTTGGAATAAACAACATTATCTAATCTGAAGTGAAAGGCACAGGACAGTAAAGGTGAAGGCTCCTCCCCACCCACCCACCACTCCCACCAGCTGAGTCTGGCATGAAAAGAAGGAATAGAAAAACCATGCAGCATGAAAAAGAACGTAACTATATGGAATTTCTTTTATAGGAATGAAATAAGGACTATCACTACTACTACTATTACCCAGACTCTGATTCTGATTCTAAATATTAATGCGCAGGGCACCAGCTGCGGTGCATATCACGATAACATGCGCTGCCACACCACCACCAACACAATACATAATGTGACACTTCATAAATATATTTGTATTACTTGATTGAATTTATTTCAAACTGCGAGTGAAGCGAGAAGTTTGGAAGTTTCGAAACGACCCCATCCAAAATTTTGTCTGTGTCTGTATGTATGTGTGTGTCTGTCTGTCTGTCTGTCTGTCTCTGTCTGTCTGTCTGTCTTTTATCTCCTCCTAGACCACTGGAGGGATCGGAATTAAACTTTCAGGGGCCGTAGGCATCAACTCTTAGATGGTTATTATATATCAAAAACATAGTTATTATGTAAATTTTAAAGTTATTTGTGAAAAACCTGTACTTCGCTTAATACTGGTCGCACATATTCATACTAACTTCCACAGGAGACACCATGACCTACCTCCTACCTCCCTTTCTACCTCCTACTTCTCTTTCTATAGGTATAGATAACTAACATTGTAACTACGTATTAACACTTACATAGCAGCGTTGGTAACAGGTAATTGGTAACAGGCGGTAATCCTCTTCTTAACACACGGTGTTAACACTATAAAATATACATGAACGCGCAATGGATGGGCGAGGTGAGGTGAGGTGAGGTGTGGCTGTGGTTTGCAGTGTTCAATATAAACACACCGGCTTCTCTACCCTCCCCGATGATCCGCCGGCTTCTGCCGAGACCCTA
>JAPQNM010000019.1:6596529-6609029 GCA_029783475.1 Metacarcinus magister | reverse complement strand
CCCCTTGAGCAAGGGGAAGGGGGGGGGGTGATGTGTGAGAGCTCTGAGCTCTTTCTACAAGGGTAATGGTTGATCCTCCAGACCATGGTGAATAACACACACTTGCTCAGCTAACGTCACCGTGAGTTCCTGCTACATAGCATTACATTCATATCATCTCGCTTTGATCTGCGGTACAAGAAATTATGAAAACTCCAAAAAGATCACTGAAAATTAGTATGAAGAAGCAATCACCACAATCAATGTCAATTTGAGGGGAATGAAAGGTCTGCCAGGACATTATCGCATAAGTTACATTAAAACATTATATGATCCCAACACTATTTCAAGTACAGATATGAATGTAGGGAAACTGAAAAATTATAGAGAAAATTATTGTACGTCTGCAGAGTGTACGACGTAGTCACGACTCCTGAGGCGAAAATCTATTCAACATCGTTTCAGATCACGCGTCGATTGCCTATCTTTGTTAACAGGTTGATCTCTATAACAAGTTTATCCTGCTGCCTGCCTGCCTGTACGACCTTGTATACGCTTGAGAAACATTAGTGGTGGTTACTGCCACTGTGGCTTTGTTGGCGTTGATGAAGCTGTAAGTAGTGTTGAGAATGTTAATTTGACGTTTAAATGTTTTTGTTTGTATTATAAAAGGTCCTAAATTCCTCTAGAGTCTACGAGAAGAAGAGAGAAATGTGCTATTAAGATATATAATTAATTTTCATCACATTTCCTTTCACCAACGGCTGGAGAAGGCAGGCTTTCTCTTTATAACAATGAATCAAACTAGACAACTTTTATCATTCTCTCTCTCTCTCTCTCTCTCTCTCTCTCTCTCTCTCTCTCTCTCTCTCTCTCTCTCTCTCTCTCTCTCTCTCTCTCTCTCTCTCTCTCTCTCTCTCTCTCTCTCTCTCCCTATGATCCGTTATTCCTGCATCTTAAATACTTCTGAAAACATTGCCCTGAACTCTTCATTACTTTCTACCCTCATTCCTCAACAACACAACCCTCTTCAGTCACCCCACCACCAAAAAAGAAACACCCGCACTGTCAAGGTCACGGGAAGAGGCTAAAGGGGTGAGGGCTTGAGGGGCTGAGGCGCCACTGCCATGGCCTTCATTGAACACCCAACAACCACTCCATCACATCCTTTACGCGAGCTCTCCTCTCCGCGGCGTAACTTCGTACAAATAAGGATAAGAAGCCTGAGTGTTCCACATTACTGGCCTCCTATGAATCAAGGAATTGTAACGAATGATAACATAACGCTGGTGTGTTCATTACGAATATAGTTCTGGTCATTCTTGTTGAAGTAGTACAGGTGACTTGTGGATTTCCCAGGTAGGCAGGATGGTGGTGATGCAGGTGTGGATGGGGTGACAACAGGGTGTAGTGAGAGGCAAGATCATGATGGTGTATCTGGATTTTTATTGTTACTTTTAATTAGTAATGCTTAATAACACCCTCCCCCTCACCTAGGCACATGGTGTGAATGTGTTACTATTCAAGATGCATCGCCATAACCACGTTCACTGGTTTTTGGCTAAGATTACAACACTGGATACACATACACTATGCAAAGCTTCACCAATCACAACAGGAAGGCACATGCTGTATGCACGGGTTCACCACTCACACCACCTGACAATCACAACAAAAATGGTCTAACATTCTATTCTCCACCAACTATCAGCACCGATTCTAAAAGGTGGACTTGAACCCACCAATCACAAGGCTGAGGCTGCACCACGCCGCGTTCATTCATCAGTAACAACTAACAACACTGATATGCCACAAGGCTTTAGTCTGTCCATCAATCACAAAACAAAGACACTTTCACAAACTGCTTTTCCAACACTCCCCGTCTCACCACACTCTTTCCGGCATCAACATCGTTCGACGCTGACCAAGTTCAAGTTGATGATGGCCCACACACGTGCACAGTGTAAAGTGCATTCTTACATCAATCACAGTTCTCCGTCGTACAACCATGGAACCACAAGTACTCTCAACCATTCACAGAACTCGTCAGTTTCCACATGTAACAAATCCAGTCCATGTTCACCACCATTTCCATCCAGTGTATTGGAATACACTGAAGCCTAAGTTGCGGCCACACTCTGCACGAGGCAATGGCATAAACACCTTTGCCGTTGGATAGATACTCAAGCGTACAGATCGATGCCTTCATCCACTGCCATCACACATGCACCATCTTCAATATAACTTGGCATCAAATTTCTCAAGAAAATATTATCATTCCCCCAGAACAACACTTATTAATACTATTGGGTTAAAGACGGGCGCTACACAGGTGAAGCTCCCGTTATTAGTCATTATAACTCAACTCATTTTAGTTGTATCTTGTATTATTTTTTCAAGCAAATATTTTTTAGATGATCCTTTTTAAATACATCTAAAAAAAAAAAACTTAATTTACATAATCAAGAATGAAACATAATGGCAATCATTTTTAAAGGAATCTTATTTTCTTTTTTTCTAGATAAAGAATAATACATCTGAAAGAGCGTAGTAAGACACCCTATTTGAGGATCGTCTGTACACATAAGCAGCGACAGTTACGGGAGTCGTAGTCGTATGCAGCTTCTTGTGTCGTCTTTTGTAATTAATTCAGTGGAAAAGGCCCCGCCTCTAAACACCTGTTGACAACCAACTATATACACACCTTCGCTTTTATAATAATCATGACCTCCAACACATATTTCGAGATAAGAAGGGGTGGGTGGATGGATGGGGGTGGGGGGTGCGTGCAGCTATCCGCAGCTAGCCAACACTGTGCCCCAAAAGATGGGTTGTGGAGGTGGCCACCAGTAGGGAGTTAATGTACGAAGAATGTATTCGTCAGTTAACCAATAATAAGAAACAGAAGAGATAAAAGTGGGTGAGGCATTTACCAACCAGTCAGCCAATGGCAGACATCACAAGGGGAGGAGCTGGAGAAGAGGAAGGGAAGGAAGGTTATCATCAAATTAATCTAAAGAGACGATTCCAAACGACCATAAAGCGGCTGCGGGCATATTCGGCGGGACGGGCAGCCTGTCAGCCAGCACGGCCCCGCCTCGTCATCCCACGGGGGATTACGTCACTTATTTACAAAAGCCGCCGACCGTGAGCTGGTGGACGCAGGGAGTGTCGCTCCTCACGCCACACTAGCGGGTCGGGAGTCAAATATTAGGCAGCAACAATGTGCTACACGTCAAGAACATGGATGTAACCGAGAGTCAGAAGCCAAAATAAGGTCACCATTCACACTCTCTTGGTTTACAATCGGCGCTCAATATTGGCCACACGTCAAAACAAGGTTATAGCTGAAGGCAGAAACAATAATTTAAAAAAAGGCCGTGACTCACAGCCTTTAGTCATACTGAGGCAGCCGGTGAGGGCCACACGTCAAACAAACACACAAGTAAGGTCCAGGATTTATAATTGGGCCACATAGATGTGACCACTCGTCATAATATTCCCCATACGAAGAGCTATGCATTGGTCCGGCTCAAGGGCCACGCGTCATAGTTATGTAATAATCTACATGCCACAGCTTAAAGCATAAACGCGAGACCACTCCACGTAATAAAAGTTGGAGAAGAGACAATTGAGTTTCATTAAATGGGTCACGAATTAAGGCCGTGAGAACAGGCCAAGCATCTGTGTAACGCAAGTAAGAAAGCCAACTATAGACACCAACACAACACATTCGTTATAATAAAGCGACACACGGAAAAGGCCTTCAGTCCAAGCAAGAAATCAAAGTAAAAGCCACACCAAACATTAATGCTTGGACACACTTCTACCTGCTACAACCACACAAATTTAGTTAACATGACCTTAAAATAGGCTTCTTGTCATCATACAGTAATAATAATAACTGGAATACAAAGTCACTCGTCAACTCAAACCATGGCACAGATATAAACACATTGGTGGTAATGTATTGCTAAGTAATAATAACAATGACAATAATAATAAAATTATTAACAATGATGACAATGAGGATGATAATAATAAGTAGTAATAATAATAATAATAACAATAATAATAATTATGATAATACAATAATAATAATGATAATAATAATAATAATAATAATAATAATAATAATAATAATAATAATCATAGCAATAATAATAATAATAATAATAATAATAATAATAATAATAATAGCAATAATAATAATAATAATAATAATAATAATAATAATAATAATAATAATAATAATAATAAAAATAATCAATCTACCTATATAGCAGGCTGTTTTCCCCCCTAAAATGTGGAAGTCAAGACACGGCATGCAAACATACACCCATGCACACACACATATACACTCCTCTCTCACTTAGCCTCTAGGCCCCCATAGGAGGAGGGAAGTACATCCCACCCAAACACTGCACTTCAGGTCAGTCACGCAAACGGGCTTGCGAGCGAGGGTCATATCCACAGCAGAGTCCTAAGGTTTACCTAGATCGCTTCGTACCTAACTCATGCCCTCACCCTCTCCGCACCTGATATGATCCAAGGGTCACACCAGATGTACAAGAACCTCCGCCAAGGGTCGTCAAGGCCGCGTCATTACTCGTGCATTCACTATTGCTCTCCATTCACTTCTATCACACACAATCATCCTTCCTTGCTCCACAGACATTCTTTTCATTCAACGCTCTTTTCACACCGTCCATCCATCCCGTTCTTGGCCATCCTCTCAACTTCACACCTCTTACATCGGATCCTACCATTCTCTTCACCAACCAGTCTTCCTCCATTCTCTTGACCACCCAGCTCTCTCATAACACGTTAACAATACTACTACTACTACTTCTACTACTACTACTACTACTAATAATAATAATAATAATAATAATAATAATAATAACAACAACAATAATATAATCATGTTATTATTATTACTAATACTATAAGTGTTATTTATGTTACAGCATGACCTCACAATATGCAAGTTTTGGGGCTGCAAAATATCTGGCATATTGCGAATTCGCATATTGTAAAATTATGGTGAATTTCTTCCAAAATTGAGTAACTGTCATTTCAAGTGTTGATTCCTCTGTCACCGATTGAATTTGTGGCAATTCTAGGACTAGTTCACCTAAGTCCAGGTCACTGAACAGGTCCTCTGGCTCAATTTGTTGCAATTCTTCATTTGTTTCAGTTTTTTCCCTTAAGTATCGGGACCTCGCAATGTAACCGATTCACATATTTAGAACCAACATATTATGGTTATACTTTATCATTATTATTATTATTATCCTCATTATTATTAGTTATTAACATTTAGTCCTCTGGTGGTGGCTGCAAGAATACTACAACTTATTCCCTACAGATCATACAGTGGGACAAAAAGGGGCAGAGCGTGGGGTCTGGGAAGCCCCTAACCTGTATTCTCTCCTACGAAAAGGTAAGGCGCTGTGGGTGAAGGGAAGATAATGTCTCCCTGAACCTTTATGTTTTGTTTTGGATACCCTACTTTAAGGGGGATATTAGCTTGATATATATATATATATATATATATATATATATATATATATATATATATATATATATATATATATATATATATAGAGAGAGAGAGAGAGAGAGAGAGAGAGAGAGAGAGAGAGAGAAAGAGAGAGAGAGAGAGAGAAAGAGATAGAGATAGATAGATAGATAGATAGATAGATAATTCTTATTACTATTATTATTATCATTATAACAGTTATCGATATCTTTGCCAGCATCTTCATTATTGCAGTTTCATTATTAGGTATTATTAAAATATCTGCACTACCAATTTCTATAATGTTGAAAAATCAAACCCTTCCCATTAAAAGCTGTGGCATTCCTTTAACAGTCTATATGTTTATACTAAATTACTTCTTCTACTCGACTCCCTTCTACAAAATCTGTATTATCAAACAATGCAGCTAATTCATCTGCCTCCCATTACAACACCACAACACCATCATCCATCCAAATCCCATCATTGAGGACACGTGAGCAAGAGAAGTGCAACACACGTAAGTAACATAACACAATGCAACACAACACAACACAAAAAAGAAAAAATAGTAAGCAAGCAACACACTGTTCAGCAACACCTCACAGATCCACTTAACCAAATATTATCTAACCATTCCGTCATCCAGTCATCTCTGACACATAATCTAGTGTTGAATCAGTGCTCTGCTAACACACTTCCTTCTTATTCTGTGGCTCATGAGGTGTGTCCAGCAAAGTGTAATTCTTCATCAAATATAAACACTTCTTCACATACAATACAATGGCGGTTGTCTGTCTGTGTTCTGAAACGGAGCCATAATTCAAAATATTCATGACAGCCTTGACAGATTTATGAGTGTGAGATAAGTGCTGCTGCCACACGCTTCGGGACCTTTGTTTGTCTTGTTTCTATATCATAAACTTTGAACCACATCGGAACCAATACAATACTACAACCATATTGTTCACCTCATCACAAGTTTGCACCAGAGAAGGAATTTAGAATATCGCTAATTGTTATAACACTTTAAATTCATACAAGTCTAATGTACTCCATCACTACCACTACTAGTACTGCTACTACAGATACTACTACTACTATTACTACTACTACTACTACTATTACTACTACTACTACTACTATTACTACTACTACTACTACTACTACTACATTTATATATATGTGTCTGAGCCAACACACCTTTTGTACTGAAGACCGGAAGATAGGTTGCCAGCTTTCCTTCACTTAATACCTCAGCTGCAAGCCTTGAATGGAGGACCAATGAATTAAACGAACACATTCTCATACTGCTGATGAAATTAATGTCAGTCAGTCTTCATAAAAATGTGTATGCAATCTGAAATTCTTCATAACCTCAATTAATTTGCTATTATGATTTTACACACTCTACTACACACTATAGTATTCATATGACTCAGCGATGTTTGACTCAATAGTTCAAACTCTACAGCTAAACAATTAATAAAAAGAAGTTCCACCACATTCCACCGTGAATCACCAGACACACATTAATGTTATGTTCCTCTGATGGTAAGGATATTGTGTTTCATTCTCAAATATCTGTGATGAGAACTCCAATCAAATGTTGCCATCTATTAATACTTTAAGTTCCATTTTCATCTATTTATCTATCTATCTATCTATATAGCAGATCTTTATCAGCCAAAAGGGTGTAGCCAAGACAAGGCACGCCAAGGTTCATGGTGACATAACTCTTTCCTTCTCTTCTGCACTTTGTCTTTTCATAAGGGAGTATATGGATATACAGAGGAGGGGCTTCCCAGACACTTCACTCCTTCTCTTTTGTCACCTTTTACGAGCCGCAAAGATTACAGTTTCGTTATTGATAGTGACCATAATTCCCATCAAGCCACAGTATGTACTCGTACTGACACACTCCTGATCACTCCTTACTTCCTTCCTTGCTTCATCCTTAACTCTGTACACCTTCACAGCTAACACCATTCACCTCACATGCAGCAGTGTGTATCTTCATTTGGATGCTTTCATTTAGAGGCTCTTCTTGGTATATCTGCTCATGTTGCAAATGCAGAACAGCGAGCAAAGAATATCAACTATTTGAGCAAATATTTGAGTTCTTGTGTAAGGAGTGTTCTATTACTGACACTTCTGTGCATCCATAGAAGAGTCTAAACCAGGCTAAGGCTTCCACACTATGCTGGGTCACATTTCAGCACTGCAGTGACTTAACAATGTAGAGCATGAGTGGAGTCTGAGGAGGTGATAAGGAATTGAAAGTCGAGATAGTTTGCTCATCTGCTCAGAAGGGAAGATAAGTAACTAATTAAAAGAGCCTGATAACTCTTATGGAAGGAGATTAAAAAAGAAAATTAAATAATCCCCTTGAGTTAGGTAGCAAGGTTAACGAGAGCGCTGCCCCTCACACCAACAAGCTGCCGTGAGCCAGGGTAGGACTTGAAACACATAGGCGACCAGCCGACCACTGTACCACTGAGCCACTCGCCAAAATTACAAGATCAAGGGAAAGGTAGATGGAAAGATGGACTTGCGATGGCGTTACAAAGAATGGGAGCAACAGAAGATGCAATGGACTGAAACAACTTGAGAAGACTCTTGCAAGGTGCCAACCCCTGACACGAGGGAAACACCAACAAGAAAAGAACAAGAAATGGTTTAACAGGAGCTTATGATGTGTTGAGCAGTTATGACACTATGAATTGTTACTGGTTTAGTGGGTTGCGTTGATTCTACCTTCCTCAAATAAGTACAAATAGGTAATGGAAGGAAAACTGTAGTGAAATATCCTATCCTGACTTCCATGGGCGCCTACTGTTCCTGTTCCTCTCACATTACCACCAATGATGATAATACTGCACCATTATGGACAAAAATAAAATAAAATACACACACACACACACACACACACACACACACACACACACACACACACACACACACACACACACACACACATAAGACAAGGTTCTAGAGCACACTGCTGTACGTAAGCATGTTGACGATGAAGATGAACACAAAGATGATGAGACACAGGCGATCAATTGCAGCGGCCAGCAGAAGATAGTCCAACCCGGAGTACGAGGAGGAGGAAGGGGAGGATGACACGTGGGTGGAGGTGGGAGGACTGGAGGAGTTGTTGCTGGAGCTTGTAAACAACTGAGCGCGTCCATTCTCTCCCATTTCCACCTCCTCAGTCTTGACGGATGAATTGTAAGTCCTCATCGCCTGTTAGGTGCAAGGAAAAAAGGAAGATTCATGAAATTCACTCACTTACTTGTTAACTGATTCATTTGTTTTCTAAATGTTATAATCAGCGATCATTAGACTCCTTTATATTCATATTCTCATCTCCATTCTTGTCAATATGACATAATTTTTCAAGCATTCTTCTCAGCCTTATTAGCAATGTTACCAATACTATCGTCATCGTCATCATCATCATCATCAGTATGCACACACTTGTGCGTGTTGGCTTTGATCGCCTAATGGTGGTTTGCCAAGCTACTAGGCCTATACCAGGCTCCAAATATAGACCTAGATCTCTCAGGTGACTCACAATCACTTCTATTCAAGTTTTCTTGGATCTAACTCTAAAAATTCTACCAACTCCATTCAGATATGTGATTCTTTCAACCCAATCACTCTCCGCCATCCTCTCAACGTGCCCCTTCCACCTCCGTTTACCTCTTCTCATCACCACACTGAACACTCAACTCCCATCCTATCCCTTATCTCACCATCTGTAATGCTCTAATCCCCAGGTTTGTTGTGCAATGATACACTATGCATACATATCATCATCATCATCATCATCATTTCTGTATGTTTTAGTCTGCAAACATTGTCCTCCTTCACTGCCCAGATTTTGTTAGCATACACCATTACATTCCTAACACAAGGCACATATAGCTGTTTCTTGGAGAGAGTTCCCACAATGACAATAAAAGTAGCAGTTCCCCAAATATCCTCCATTCATTTTTAATAGTTTTTACTCCTACACTAACACATGCATTGACTCCTGCACTCAGGATATTATTTCATGCCATCCAAGGACTTTCCATTTAAGCCAATTTGTTCTCGTCCATCTGTCCCATTTCCCCTCCACCTTGCAGCACATTGAAACACAACTTTAATATTCTACAACCTACCTCTAATCAATACTTGATATGTATACCAAATAGCATTCATGGTGAGTAACAAGATGGAAAGAGGCAACACCAAAGTTGGAAAACTAACAACAAAGAATAATGATAGAAATGTAAGGCAAAACCTATCAATTGAGGAGGTCAGTGTTGCATCATCACAAAGAATAAAACATGTGATTTAATCACATATTAACTTTAAGTGTACAAATGAAGCAGTCAATGACACTATGAAAGTTACATTATTATTACAAATTTCCTTCCCATCACATGAAGACAAAGTGTAAGAGTGAATGCAAAATTTTTTGTCATACATAACCATCAAAGAAACACTATTATCAGTCAACACTTTTTAAATGTTCATGTACTATGATATTACATTTATGAAATGTAGGACAAGAAAAAAGAAAAGTCCCCAAACATGTCCTCACTGAGGTTATCAAATATTCCTTCAAATTCAACACCATTACAATGTTTAGTTGGCCATACAATGCTTTCCCAGATGGACAGCTGCATGACTGTTACTTCACACAACTCAAATGAACTCACCTGCCACGGCGCAGGTATGATGAGGCTGCGGTAGTTGTTGAGGCAGAGGCAGGCAGAGACGAGGTGGAGGCCGGTAGTGACTTGGGATGAGAGTGGAGTAGCGTGGGGGTCCCGAGCCAGACGAGTGGTGATGGCTGTCACCACAACACTGGCCACCGTCAGGAGCAGCTGCTGACACACCAGCTCCACTGTGAAGGGTAAAGAGGAGGATATTACATAGGAATAACAGATACCAGGAAACCTGTTGGTCTATAATGAGGGTATCTGCTCAACTACATACTGTTTGAACACTACATGTGAGAGATTAAAGATAGAATAGAGCAAGGCTCCTCCCCGTCCATCTCTCTCTACGGCAATGTGCCGCTGGGAACAGTAAGAAAGGAACACTATGTACCCTGAAAAAAAACACGGAAATCATATAATAAAGAATGAAATTTGAGAAGATACTATACTATACTATACTACCACTGGTGCAGAGCTTTCTGGGGGTAATAACTATAGTATAACAATACAATGTTATTGCTATACCTTATGAAACATTAGGAAAACAGGTGAACTCTATCAAAAGCAAAACACAATAAATGATCAGTTGAAAAGTCCTGTTTTACAAAATATTTATCAAATCGGATCTTAAAACAGTCCATGATTTTTCAGCTCACTAGTGAGGCTGCAAATCTGTTCCACTGGTCAACAGTTATTAAAATAAGAATCTGTATTACGTCTCTGTCCTTTTAATTGCCTGTTGTTTCCTCTTGTTGCCATCCTGTGATTTATCTGAAATAATCTTTTCAGGATTGTTTACATCAAATGTTCAAAACTTCCTTTAGGGAAACCTGATAGTATATGGAAGGATTGTAAAGGTACGATTAAGAAGTGTAAAATAAGAGATTTCAGTTGAGTTTAAGAATATAAAAGATGCCAAAAGAAATTGACTACGAGCTTCAGGAAGGCCCATTGAAGACACTTAAATGGAGAATGGAGAGATGCATTACATCATACCTCAATGCATTAGACAAAATATAGACAATATTAAATTATGCATCTACACAATACGATATTTCCATCAGCAAATATATAGCATTGTTGTTTATCTTT
This sequence comes from Metacarcinus magister, assembly GCA_029783475.1. NCBI lineage: Eukaryota > Metazoa > Arthropoda > Malacostraca > Decapoda > Cancridae > Metacarcinus > Metacarcinus magister. Next base: position 6,597,716 of record JAPQNM010000019.1, on the reverse strand, counting down.
TAAACAAAAAATATTTGCATCTAAACTAAAATCCTAATTGAAAAAAAAAAAAAAAAAAAAAAAAAAAAATTCTATCAATAGGTAATCTTAATAGGAATATCCTATATATTTTTCATCAACATTAGCGAAGTATTAAATTTACTATAATGATTTTAATTTTAATCATAAACAAAATAATTTTATTTCTAGAAATAAAAGTTTCCAGTAAAAAACAATGCAGCTTTGCTGTAAGTATTATATTAGTCTTATGTACAACATAGTTTAAAAAGATCTAAATCCATTGGCAAATAAAAAAAAATTTAATTATTCCCAGAGTAGAAAAAATTACTGAAATACACTATAGGTTGAGATCAATTTCACAAATCCACGAGAGTGTAGGATGGTTAAACGTGTTGTAAACCTTAGTCATGAACTGTTTTGAGGTGTAAGAGTCATTACATGAATATACGTGGAATTTAAGCGTGTATGTGTTCCCTACGGGGTAACAAGGAGTGTGTACGATACCTATCATATCCTCTTAATTTGTTATTGACGGAGGTTAACAGTGCCCTAAATGTAATGCAATAATATTTTAAGGAAAATAATGAACATTTGGAGGCATTAGCACCAATGACAGTAAATAGTGAAGGCCCGACATGACAGAATGGGCGAGGGGCGGGAGGGGTAAGATTTGGATTTGTATTCCTCTATATATTTCAAAGTGAGCCTTATCTTGACGCAGCAGCAGAGGAGGTGAATGGAAGGCAATGTAAACCACAGTAGTGTTGAAACAGACTCTGCCATCATCGGCCCCTGTGTGGCTATATGACGTCGATTACGTATATACATAAGAAATAATAATTAAAAAAAATTAAGAAATATTGAAAATACACGCACAATTGGGATGGGATATAATATTTAAAATTTAAGAATTTTTTTTTATTTCATCACACCAATTGATTATATATATATATATATATATATATATATATATATATATATATATATATATATACACATACACATATACATATAATAAGATAAAGTGTTGGCACACGCTATAGCTGCGCGTAGCTGCGGGCGCTCATCTCCCGTCACATTGGCCTTTGAGTCTGTTGTGGAAATTAATCCATTATGCCGGGACACTGCCCACAGGGCCACTGAGACATCCGACTTTCCACAGTTAAAGTTCCCCAGGTTACCCTAGA
>JAPQNM010000019.1:6579483-6589483 GCA_029783475.1 Metacarcinus magister | reverse complement strand
GACGCCTCTTTTCTTGTTGAGAGGCTCATGCTGCCCGCGGAAGCCCCTCGTTACATATAACTTTGCAGTCCCGTAGAGGATAGTCTTATCGCAGCATATGGATGATCTTTGGCCACTCGGCGGTTTTTCCAAAGAAAAGTGGCCAGCTCGTGCCGGGGCTCGAAATTCGGGACTCTGAGTTGGTATGCCCCCCACCCTCGCCACTAGGCCACCGCCTCCCCAATGTACTAAACTATCATGGAATTCGATCAGGAAAGTGAGAAAATAAGCATAATCTACGGTTATTATTACCACTAAAAAAACAAGAATATATTCAGGCAGGAATCAAATACTTGATTTGGGGAACTAATGCAAAATGCTTACCTAGTTTATTTTTAAACATTTGAATCGTGTTACTGTTACCTATTTGTTCTACTAAAGAATTCCAAATATTCACGTTTTCATTAAAAAAAAAAGTGCTTCGCTACATTCGATCTAAATCGTTTACCAATGGTCTTGGTGCCATTATTACGAGTGGTGCTTGTGAGATTGGTAGTTACATAGTTGTTCATGCTAACATTATCAAGGGCATGGAAAAGTTATAACAATTATATTGGGACCCCTCGTTACTTAATATATTAAGCTCCTTTAGTCGTTCTTCGTATGGCTTGTTTCGCAATCTAAGGATCATTTTAGTAACTTTTCTTTGTATTCTTTCTAGTTTATCAATATATTTTTAATAGTATGGTGACCAGAACTGAATGCAATATTCTAGATGAGGGCGTACAAGTACATCAAAGAGTGTAGGGATAACTTTTTTTTTCAGATTTGCACTCAAAAGTCCTTCCCATGAAGCTGACTAGTTTGTTAGCTGTCTTAACAACGTCTGAACAATGTTTAATGAGTTTGAGATCTTTACTAACAGTTACTCCTGTCTTTTTCATGCCTAACTTTGTAAAGCTTGGAGCCGTTCATATATTTAATGTGATGATTATATATGATTATTGTTTTTGATATGCAATATTTTACATATATCAACATTAAATATCGTTTTCCCCTTCTCTGACCAACAGATTAAGCTGACGAGGGTGAACTGTACTTCAATTTTTTTTCAGCCATTGTAGTTACTTTACCCATGATTTTCGTATCAACGGCAAATGGTATCTTATAGGTGAGGGCTTCATCGATATCATTAATATAATTTAGAAAAAGAATGGGACCAAGTTCAGAGCCCTGTGGCACACCGCTTATAACCTCTCGCCAGTTAGATAATTTATCGTTTTTTGACAACGCGCTGTTTTCTCTCGCAAAGCCAATCTTTGAGCCACTTGAGAATTTTCCCAGCTGTGTCATGTAACTCTACTTGTTTTAGTAGCCGTTTATAGTGAACTTTGTCCAATTTTTTTTTAAAGTCTAGTTATATTACATCTACCGCTTTTGTTCCGTCATAAATATTGAATACATCGTAATAAAAATCAGTAGATTCGTTAAACAAGAGTTTTTGTTCCGAAAGCCATGTTGAGTATATTTAATCAGAATATGTTTTTCTAAGGAACTCACTAGCTTATCAGGTATTATTGTTTCCATTAATTTACCAACTACGGATGTAAGGTTCATTGGTCTCTATTCATTGGGTAGTGCCATATGTATGGAACTTTTCCAGAATTTGGGGATATATTGAAAAGTATCGTATGAGGTTTGCTGAGGAGGAGGAGGAAATGGTAAGAAGAGAAGGATTTGGCGGAGTTTTTTTTTTTCGTATTGAAAGTTATGATAGTCTTGATGATGATGATAATGATGATGATGGTGAGGATGATGATGCTGATGATGCTGCTGATGATGATAATGATGATGACACTGACATGATTATTATGGTAATGGCGGTGGTCGTGATAACGGGAGATAGCTGTGAGGTGTTGGTGATGACCGGTGGTGGTTCAAGGGAGTGCTTGGGATGGCGGTTGTGGTGGTAATGGCAGTCACCTGTGTGTGGCTGTGGCTGGTGTTGGAGGTGGTGGTGTGGTGGTGGTGGTGTGGTGGTGTTGGTGGTGGTGGTGTGGTGGTGTTGGTGGTGGTGGCGTGGTGGTGGTGGTGGTGGTGATGTGGTGGTGTTGGTGGTGGTGGTGTGGTGGTGTGATGGTGGTGGTGTGGTGGTGTTGGTGGGGGTGGTGTGGTGGTGTTGGTGGTGGTGTGGTGGTGTTGGTGGTGGTGGTGTGGTGGTGGTGGTGTGCTAGTGTGGTGGTGGTGGTGTGGTGGTGTGGTGATGGTGGTGTGGTGGTGTTGGTGGTGGTGGTGTGGTGGTGTTGGTGGTGGTAGTGTGGTGGTGTTGGTGGTGGTGGTGTGGTGGTGTTGGTGGTGGTGGTGTGGTGGTGTTGGTGGTGGTGGTGTGGTGGTGGTGGTGGTGTTGGTGGTGATGACAGCAGGCCTCAGTTAGTGGTAGAGGTGATGTTAGTGGTGGTGTGACAGCGGGCAGTAGTGGGAGGTGGGGATGAGTAGTGGTGGTGATAGTGGTGGTGAAGGTCGATGACAGCGATAAAAGTGGTGATGAACAATGCATTTAAGTTGTGGTGTTGAGTACAGTGGTGGTGGTGGTGGTGATGATATGCTCATGGTCAGTGCATGTGTTAGTAAAGGCAATGGTGTTGGGCAGCAGCAGGGGAGGGGGAGAGAAGGAGGGTGGGGCGGCAGGCAGGCACGGGTGGTGGCGGGCGCGGGCGGCGGGCAAGGCAGTGTGTGGTGGGCGGGAGGGGGAAGCAGACGTGTGTGGCATAGCTCGCTTCATCCAGCATCACACTACCACGCTGGCCTCGCTCGCCCCTCGCAGCCAGCTAGCCAGACGCACAGAGGTGAGAAAGGGAAACAGAGAGAGTGTGTGTGTGAGAGTTTGTATGTGTCGAAACTCACAAACGGATGGTGATGGTAGATGATGTATTTACTTATATATTCCTTACAAGCAATTTGAGTCTGCATTCATACTTACCACACACACACACACACACACACACACACACACACACACACACACACACACACACACACACACACACACACCACAAGGGGATGCCTTGACACTTGTTCTGAATCTTGTTTACACGAATCAGCTGATACGTCTTGACTACGATCAGCTGTTCTTTGTTGCTGTGCTCGGGATGGAGGTCTGCAGATGGTGGTAGTGGTGGTGGTGGTGGTGGCGTAGGAGGATGAGGAGGGGGAGAAAGAGAAGGAGGAGGAGTGGTGTTGAGATGTGATAGTAGTGGCGAGGATTGCAATAGAGGTGGTAATATGGTACTTGTGAGAATGTTATGTTGGTTGGTTGTTTTGGTAATAGTGGTGGAGGATGTTCTGGTGTTGTGTTATTTGTTGGTGATGATAATTAGGGCTTTGTGCATCAGTGTTGGTGGTTTAGAAAAATGATGCTTAATTGAAAAAAGTAATTGGCCTAATGTTATGTTAATGGAACGCTGGAAAAGTGAATTAATTACTGGAGCGTGACTGATGAAAGTGTAACAATAGTGGTAATTGTACTAGTGATAGTAGTAGAAGTAGTAGTAATGGTAGTAGTAGTAGTAGTAGTTAAAGTGGTAGTGATAGTGATAAAAGTTATAGTAGTAGTAGTAGTAATAGTATAAGAAGTAGTAGTTGTAGTAGTAGTAGTAGTAGTAGGTGTAGGTGTAGATGAAAGGTGTGATGATTAGTAATAGGATGAATTGCCACCAACACCAACACCACCCAGTCAACCACGATCATCACCACAAACAACTACCCCCACCATAACCACCACCACCATCACCACCACAACAGCCTACCTACTCGTGCACCACCACCACCACTCACTACCATCACCACCAACACTGCACACCATTCATTCATTAATAGAAACAGACACTCTAAAGGCCTGGTTCAGCCCCCCTTTGCCCCCTTCCCCCCTTAATTACTCCCACGTACCTCTCTCTCTCTCTCTCTCTCTCTCTCTCTCTCTCTCTCTCTCTCTCTCTCTCTCTCTCTCTCTCTCTCTCTCTCTCTCTCTCATCCTTCCCTCCATCCTACCTTCCCTTGCTGTAGTAATAGTTTTAGCAGCAGCAGTAGTAGTAGTAGTAGTAGTAGTAGTAGTAGTAGTAGTTGGTAGTGCTTGTGATTTTGGTGCTAATGTTGATGAGTGATGGGGATTGGTAATAGTGGTGGTGGTGGTGATGGTGGTGGTAGAAGGGGTCCAATCATCAACAAACATTCATCCGTGCAGCATAACAACTCTTCTCTCTCCCTCCCCCTCCCCCATTCCTCCTCTCCCTTCTCTCTTCCCCCCCATTCCTCCTCTCCCTCCTCCGCACATCCTTCTCCCGCAGCCCCACCATTCCTCTCCCTTGCTCCTCCACCTTGTACCCGCCTCACTGTAAATGATTCATGTCACGTCACGCCACTCATTCACTCTCTCCCTCCCTTACCAATGCCTCACTCACTCACCCTCTCACTCACCCACTCATTCACCTGTTTACTCACTCACTCACTGACTCGATGTCATGTTCACTCATTCGCTCATCCACTATCTCACTCACGCACTCACTCACTCGATGCTTCGTTGTTTCATTCACTCACTCACTCACCTTATATCTCGTTCACTCAGTCACCCGATTCCTCCTTGTTTCACTCACTGGTTCACTCACTCACCTTATGTCTCGCTATCTCACTTACTCACTCACTCACTCACTCACTCACCCGATGCCTCTCACTTGCTCACTCACTCGCCCACTCACTCACTTACTCACTCATGCAGTTCAAATGAACAAGACAGATTACAATGATATTGTTCAATTGTTCTGCCACTACTACTATTCTTACTTTCATACTACTACTACTACTACTACTACGTCTTACTACTTCTCACTACTTCTCACAACTGCCACCGCTACCACCATACAACTGCTAACACCACCATCACCTCTAATACTCATTTTTGCAATAAATATTATGATGATAATAATAATGATAATCATGAAAAGGATAATAATAGTAATAATAATAATAATAATGATAGTGGTGATAATAAAAATAATAGTAATAATAAAAATAATAATAATAATAATGATAATAATAATAATGATAATAGTAATAATGATGATAATAATAATAGTGATAATAATAATGATAATGATAGTAACTTATAACAATGATAATACTAATAATAATGGTAGTAATAATGATGATAATCATGTTCTTTACAATAATGTTAATAATTAGGTGTCAGTCTCGGCTACATTATTATTACTATTACTATTATTATTGTTATTATTATTATTATTATTATTATTATTATTATTATTATTATTATTATTATTATTGTGGGTTGTGGAAAGATGTCCATACAATTATTATTATTATTATTATTATGATTATCATCATCATAATATTGATAATGATAATAATAATAGTAATCATCATCATCATCATCATCATCATCATCATCGTGGTTCAGCACACGTCCTCTTTAATTAGTTCTTCAGCAGGTAATATAATGTATGCAATTATACGTGTAAGATCTTTTCGTTACCTGTGATAGCGTCTTTTAGATCGTATTAATTAACGTTTGACTGATAGATTAAAGGAGAGAGAGAGAGAGAGAGAGAGAGAGAGAGAGAGAGAGGAGAGAGAGAGAGAGAGAGAGAGAGAGAGAGAGACGCCCAAAACTTTTAGTACTTACCACGTCAGACAAAACCAAGAATACCATACAAATTAACCTCTTCCCTAACCATGTATCCTACTCATCACAATCACTGGAAGAACCGTGCAACCATACCAGCCTTGCAGGACCACGCAAACTCGACCTGGTAACGCTGCTGTTGTATGTCCTTCACGCTTACAACTGCCTCTGTCCTTTGTCATGTTGAGCCGCCTTTTTAGAACACAGAATGCTGATGTTCTTTCCCTTTCATACAAAATATGCTGGAGTCAAGGTCAGGCTAGGGTCAGTGCGTTGCGAAGTGAGGTGAAGTGAAGTGAACCAAGAGAGGAATTGATTGTTCACTGCAAGAAAGACGAACATTTAATTTTTGTCTTGGTGGTGCGATGTGAGAAGAGACAAGTGTATGATTAAATGTTAGTTTATACAGCAAAAAAAAAAAAAAGTATTCAGTTTATTCGCTCTAACTTTTTTTTTATTTGATTAACGAGTAGAACATTTATTATCATCCTTATTACAAGACATACTTAATTAGGTGGAAAAAAATATATATAATTCAGTATTCCCTTAATTTATCCCGGAATAACACATAAATCTGTCAGCTGGTAATGTATGGTGTTAATGGAATTGATAGCCGACCGTAAACGCAATAATTGTAATCAAGGAGAATGTAATTGGGGTGAAAAATATATATGTATAGTTTGTTTATCAATAGCAATGAAGTAATTGTAGAATGGTGACTAGCTGGTGTGTGTGTGTCTGTGTGTGTGTGTATGTTTGTGTGTGTGTGTGTGTGTGTGTGTGTGTGTGTGTGTGTGTGTGTGTGTGTGTGTGTCAGAGAGGGGTGAGGGGAGAGAAAGCTGTGTAGTGAGGAGTATGAAATCAAATGTGACGTGGTATGCAGCCCTGAGAGAGAGAGAGAGAGAGAGAGAGAGAGAGAGAGAGAGAGAGAGAGAGAGAGAGAGAGAGAGAGAGAGAGAGAGAGTCCAATAGTAATAGTAGTTATTGCAATAGTTTATAAGATGCAGGAACCAAGAGCGTGTTTGCAATGACAAGGACCCAGTGAGAAGGAGGAGGAGGAGGACGAGGAGGAAGAGTAGGAAGAGGGAAGACACAGAAGAGATAAGCAGGGGAAAAAGGGAGAGGGAGGGGATATTACTACCAGAGTGGTGATGGCGTATGTTGTGGAGGAGGAGGAGAAGGAGGGGAAGGAGGAGGTAAGGGTGCTTGTGTGAGTTGGGGGGTCAAGGTTGGAGGTGTTAGAGAGAGAGAGAGAGAGAGTAATAAATTGATCGTGAAGTCCTTTTGTCGTGAAAGAAAAGAAAAAAAGACAAAATTTGATTCTCTGATTGATCAATGTTGACGCAAACCCAACACCGCCACCTGCTACTCACGCTTAAAGAACACACTTGTCTCATTTACATAATAATCTCCTCCTCCTCCTCCTCCTCCTCCTCCTCCTCCTCCTCCTCCTCCTCCTCCTCCTCCTCCTCCTCCTCCTCCTCCTCCTCCTGCTAGTTATCATTCTCTTAATTTTCCCTCTTATCTTCCGCAGCCTCTTATCTTTTTTCCATCCTCCTCTTTCACCTCCTCCTCCTCCTCCTCCTCCTCGTCCTGCTCCTCTTCCTGCTCTTCCTGCTCCTCCACCACTACCACCACCACCATCACCTCGCTCTTTAAAAGCATCCTCTCTTTCTCCTCTCTCCTCTTCTTGACTCCTTCTCCTCCTCCTTGCACTTATCCGCCTTCTCCTCCTGCTCCTCCTCTTGTCTCCAAAAACACCCCACCCACCCCTTCCTCTCCTCCTCCTCCTCCTCTCCTCCTCCTCCTCCTCCTCCTCCTCCTCCTCCTCCTCCTCCTCCTCCTCCTCCTCCTCCTCCTCCTCCTCCTCCTCCTCCTCCTCCTCCTCTTCTTCTTCTTCTTCCTGGTGCCTTCCTCCCACCTCCGTGATATTGTCTCGAGCACTTATGGAAGATCCAGCTTGTGTTTATTAAAGTGTCAAGTGTACTGCATAGCAAAGTGCCTATTGTCTGTAGCAAAGGGGAATGGGAGAGGGGGGGGGACGGGGTCTAACAGGCGAGGTCATGGTTGTTGTTGGTTGTGGTGATGGTGGTGGTGTGGGGGTAAGTAAGAGTGGAATATATGTTGTTTAAGAGGAGTACGGGAAGTAGACTTGGAAAGTGTTGTGAGGTGAGGTGATGTGAGGTGAGGTTAGGTGAGGATGTGTTACGTGAGATGAACTTAGGGTGGCAGTTTCTTTTTTTTTACATATTTTTTTTGTGATATTTGTGTCTCATTTTCATAATAATATTTGTTTTCACTTGTATTTGTAAGTGTGTGGTGTAGCGTTCATTTTATTTTTGGTACATTTTTTTTAAAACTCTCTCTCTCTCACTCTCTCTCTCTCTCTCTCTCTCTCTCTCTCTCTCTCTCTCTCTCTCTCTCTCTCTCTCTCTCTCTCTCTCTCTCTCTCTCTCTCTCTCTCTCTCTCTCTCTCTCTCTTTCTATTGTTATTTACTTCTAAACCATTTTTGTCTTTGCTTTCTGTTGCATCTTTTCTTTTCATATGGGATTTCATACACGCTTTTCCTTTTTTATCGTGACAGTGTATTTTCTTTTTATTTGTAAGTGGTTTTTCAGTATTTTCACGTGTTTCTGTTTAAATTCTTTCGTTCATCCAGTTTCATTTTTTGTTATTTCCTCTCGTACCTCACCACTTTACGTTCATGGAGTCTGTCAACAAGTTTGTGGCTCGCAGTAAGTTCAGTGATGTTGGTTGAAGTGGAAAGGGAGTTATAAGAACAAGCTGAAGTAAGTCAAATCTTACCCACGCCAAGTTCAGTAATTCTATGTAGATGAAAATTAAGTTACATACAGCTACACGCAGGCCGCTCTCTCGTACCACAAGTTTAGAGACGAATAATTTCAGAGCCAGCTGTGCGGTATGAACTATAACAGGAAGGGAATGAAATGGAGCAATTTATATTTAGTGTATGCATCAGGAGTTGGGGACCATTTTTGTTGATAATTAATGTAAGTTACTATTTCTTTTATCTCTGTTATTTTAAGGAACTGATGAACGTTTTGTTGCGTTATGTGATAAAAATGATTGACTCCTTTCGTGAAATCTCGATGTATTCTTTTCTATTTTTCTATTTATATAATTTTTAAATGGTAGATGATATGCATGTACACTTCAATGTTTTAGTATTTTAATTTTCAACGCCAACCCGCAGAGAGAGAGAGAGAGAGAGAGAGAGAGAGAGAGAGAGAGAGAGAGAGAGAGAGAGAGAGAGAGAGAGAGAGAGAGAAAGAAAGAAAGAGGTGATGGCATGTTAGTTAAGGATACGGAAAGTCTATGTAGTAAGTGAGGCTCAGGAGAGTGTCGGCCATAACTCACTCCACTGCTGGGAAAGACTTGTTTTGACCCTAATCCCCTTCACTTTCAGTATTATAGCATACACAGACATGTTGTTATTTTGTGTGCGTGCATCATGTGTGTGTGTGTGTGTGTGTGTGTGTGTGTGTGTGTGTGTGTGTGTGTGTGTGTGTGTGTGTGTGATCGTTTGCATCTCCCCTTCCCTGACACCCGATTAACCCTCCTCCTGCCCCATCAGAGTCACGTCCTCACCACCCTAACACACCCGCAATGTACTCAACCCTCTACCTCCTCATTCTAAAACTGGATACTTCTCTTATCCTAGGAGTGTCAGCCCGGCCGCGTGACCAGCCAGCCAGACAGCCAGATAGCCAGCCAGACAGCCAGCAGACAGTCAGACAGCCAGCCAGACAGCCAGCCAGACAGTCAGACAGCCAACCTATTAAACAGCCAGGCAATTTGTCAGTCAGGCAACCAAGTCAAACAATCGCTGGCCACTCATTCAGTCAGTCAGGCAGCGACACAACCTGATCTCGAACGCGCCATTCAGCCAGCCAGCCAGTCAATCAGTCAGTCAGTCAGTCAGTCAGTCATTCAGCAGTGTTGCCCTGGTATTGGAGGGAGGGTGAGGCTGCCACACTCCCACGGGTCACATCATTGCTCTCTGACACCCTCTCAGTGATACTCGAATGACCTACGCGAGGGAACCGAGGGGTTAGGGGGAGGGACGCGATTAGCAGTGTGTGAAGTAAGTAAGTGGTGTGTTTTAAGTGCCTCTGGTGGTGTTGGTTGTGGTGGTGTTAGTGAAAGACGAGGAGGAGGAGGAGGAGGAGGAGCAGTAATGCTGCGTTTGTGTACGTGTGTTTATACTGAAAAGACGTTGTGAAAGTTAAGAAAAGAGAATAAAAAGATAGTGAAAGGAAACACGATTTCCTCCATTGCTAAGCAGTGCCATCACCCCACATCCC
>JAPQNM010000019.1:6569483-6574483 GCA_029783475.1 Metacarcinus magister | reverse complement strand
TCTCCCTGCCTCCTTTCTTCCTTCCTGTCTTCCCTCCCTCTCTTATCCTCCTCCCCCCTCCCTCCTCCCTCCCTTTTCCCTCCCTCATCAATACAAATCCACACGTAAAGCATCTCTTTCATCTCTCTCTCTCTCTCTCTCTCTCTCTCTCTCTCTCTCTCTCTCTCTCTCTCTCTCTCTCTCTCTCTCTCTCTCTCTCTCTCTCTCTCTCTCTCTCTCTCTCTCTCTCTCTCTCTCTCTCTCTCTCTCTCTCTCTCTCTCTCTCTCTCTCTCTCACCAAACTTCAAGGAAACTTACCGAACAAATAACTACTCTCCTTTACCTCCTTTACTCGCCACTCCTCTCTTCCTTCTCTTCCTTTTTGCTTCTTTCTCCTTTCCCCTTCTCCCTATTTCCCTTCCATTCTTGTTTTCCTCATTTTCATCTTATTTCATCATCCTGTGTTTACCCTGTCGTTTCTCCCCTTCCCTTTCCTATTCCCTTGCCCTTTCCTATTCCCTTGCCCTTTCCCTCTACCTTTCCCTTCCTTTCCTCACATCTAAGGGATCATCATGACTTGTAGTAGCTTCATCTTCCTTCCCCGTTCCCTGTTTCCCCTCCCCTCCTCCCCTCGCTCTTCTCCTCTGCTCTCTGACGGCGACAGGTGAGGTTCCCCTTTGATGTAGGTAAAGGCACGTTGCTTCATTATGGCCGACAGGTGACCCCTTGGTGAAGGAAGAAGAGGGGGGAGGAGGAGGAGGAGGAGGAGGAGGAGGAGGAGGAGGAGGAGCTGTGTGGATGTTATAGGTAAAGGAGGACGACCTAGAGACAGAGAAGAGGAGTCCATGGAGGAGAAGGAGGAGGACGAAGTATAGTGGTGGTGATGGTGGTGGTAGAGGTGAAGGAGGATACTATTCAGGAGGAGGAGAAGGAGGAGAAGGATAGCAGGAAAAGTAGGATTGACGTCGTTTCAAGTTATCGTGTTGGGAGGGAAAGGAGAGTAGATAGATAACTATTATCACTATTATTATTATTATTATTATCATAATTATTATCATTATTATTGTTATCATTATTGTTGTTATTGATACTATTATTATTATTATTATGCAACAACTACTACTATTTCCACCCTCTTCAATGGAACACCGCCTTGTAGATAAGAAATTTGCATATTCTAATAACCAGGGGAACTAAACTAGACAGGTGCAACCCTAGTAGGCAGGTCTGCTGAGAGGAATCAGACTAAATGTGTTCCCCCGCCAAGACGTCCTAAGGCAGCGTGGCGTGGTATTTAGCTTAACCCTCCGACCAAGAACACCAAGCCTTACGATGGCCGCCAGTCTTGAGCAGCGAGGGAGAAGGTGGTCGCGGCGGTGGTCATACCTGGTTCAGAGCAGCGGTGCTAAGAATAAACTCAAGTGTAGTGTGATGGTGGTCGTCATGGCAGGCAAGAATGTCACCACTGCCAGTGTTACCAATAATTTTTGATATCGAGGCGTGGCAATTGGATATGAAAGACACGGCAGATTTCTCTAATGTATCTTAAATTAATGCATTGAGCTTGTTTTGATTTTGTTTTGCTTCGGAAGAATACATTGAAACAAAGAATAAAATTAATGAAACCTAATTGGCAAGCTTCAGTTTGGTAACACTGCTTGCTAGGTCATGATGTTATAACAGACACAAAAATAAACAATAAACCTTGAAGTTCCTGCGTAAACACGAACGAAATATAAAGAAAAACACTGGAAAGGGCAAGGCAGAAGGTGAAGATGGCATATCTATTGATCTAATCAAAGATACGAGATCAATTCTTTCACTATGGTATGAAACACAACCATAGTGCTTTTTGAAACTGAATCTCTGAAGAATTAGTCATACGTAAGAAATGGTTATAAACATGCAAAACAATCTAGTTTCACATTAGAAACCATCCTATTGCTGATACATTTAGGCTAATGACATTCAAGCAGAAAAAATGTTTAAAAGCAGAGAGAGAGAGAGAGAGAGAGAGAGAGAGAGAGAGAGAGAGAGAGAGAGAGAGAGAGAGAGAGAGAGAGAGAGAGAGAGAGAGAGAGAGAGAGAGAGCACAGCTTTCCAGTACAGTTGGTGAGATTTAGGTTCTCTAGAGAATAGTAAGTATAAGTTTGTGTTACGTAAAGCAAACATAGTGCAGCTCGTAGGCTACTTAGGCTATGAAAATATTATGTTTGTCTTGTGTATTGCTTTGCTCAGTATTTGGTCCGGATGTTATCACTCCGTGGGTAATTTTTTTTGTGCATTAATGGTGGAAAATTACGAATATGTGTAGTATTGAGTTTGATTTTTGTGTGCAGTCAATGGTGCAATCAAGTGAGGAACATCTGTGTTGAGAAGTAATTATGAAGTGTAAAGGAAGCGATTGTCAAGGAATTAATGTTGTTGATGTAGTATTGTTATCATTAATTAAATTATAGATAACGTAACTGTGTTCCTGTGAACCTCGCGATATTGAAGTAGAAATGGAACACAATTATGTGCTACAAAACACGAAATACTAGACAAACGTGCAATACTTTGTGTGCAATATGCTTCCAAACTTGCACTGTACCAAGGACGTGGAAAAACGACATAATAGTTTTAATTCACAAGCAAGGAGACATCAAAGACCAAAACAAGTATCAGCCATTAGGTCTTGTGCTTGTAGTATACAAACGTTTTACCAAAGTGTTCACGAATAGAATTAGTGGAACCTGTGATTTAAATCAACCGAAGAACAAACAAAATTCCGGAGTGGTTATTCAACAACTGGCAAAATGCACGTCATTCATCAAATAGTTGAAAGATATGCAGAATATATTAAATCACTATGTATGGCCTTCATAGACTATGACTTAGTAGAAACTTTAGTAGTTATGAAAATACTTAGCAAACACAGATATGGGGAAATATATGTGAAGGCATTGGAAGATGTCTATAAGGAAAACACTGCCGCTATATAGCTGCGAGTTCATAAGCGAGAAGATACTAATAAAGAAAGGTGTCAGACGAGGCCACACTATTTTCCTGAACTGTTCAAAGCAGTATTAGAGAAAGTTTTTGAAAACTTGGAATGGGAAGAGGCAAAAATTAAGATAAAAAGGAATATAAACAACGTGGATGATGATGATCATGATGTTGATGATGGTGGTGATGATGGTGGTGATGATAATGATGATTACTACTACTACTAACGTATAGAGCCACGTCTTGTCACTCATCATCGGGAAGAAGGTAGAAAGTTTGAGATATATATATATATATATATATATATATATATATATATATATATATATATATATATATATATATATATATATATAGAGAGAGAGAGAGAGAGAGAGAGAGAGTGTGTGTGTGTGTGTGTGTGTGTGTGTATGTGTGTGTGTGTGTGTGTGTGTGTGTGTGTGTGTGTGTGTCAGAGCGCCACGCCACACAAACTTGAAACTTCTCTCCAAACAGACGAAAACAAAGGGAAAGGAATATTTTTTTTTCCGTTAAGTTGTCGTTTGTTTACCTTCGTCACTATTGGCTCTTGTGAGGCTAAAAGTTTCCGTTGAGGGGTGCTAAGTCCTTACAGGGGATGGCAAGGGAAACATTGACAATGGAGCTGGGAGGAAGGGGAGGAGAAGACAAGTAGGAGTGGTGGTGCAAGGTTGAGAAAGGAGAGGGTGCCAGACGGTCAAGAAGGAGAGGAGAGACAAAGGGGAAAAGATGCAAGGGGAGACAGATGAGAGAAGAAAACGAGGGCGGGATAGGAGGAGGGAGGGGTGAAGCGAGGGTGAGGGGAGAGGAGGGAGGGATGATAAGAGGGTGAAGGGAGAGGAGGGAGAAGGCAAGGGTGAGGGGAGGGAAGGGAGGGTGAAGTGAGGGTAGAGGAATGGGAAACTCAAGGGTGAAGGGAGGGGAGGAAGGGGTGTAAGGTCCGTTTCTTTGTCTCATATAACAAAATGCGTCTCCAAATAGGTGTTGCAGAAGTAACATTGTTTTTCATGTGTTGCACTTCGGTTGTGTTGCTTAGAGTTGGCTTCCTGTCCGTATGTTGCAGTGGTGTGTTGCACAACGAAGAAAAGACAAACAAAAAAGAATCTTAGTGTGGCATGTGTCTAGTGAGTATTTAGTTAGGTTAGACGCTGAATGTTAATACTCGTAATATTCGGGGAACTGTATCGTGTTGTCCACCAATAGTTGCATCCCCTTAACAGTAATGCAAAGCCTGTTCCACATAGGCTGTATCACAAAGGTTGTTCAATATTGGCTGTATCACATAAGCTGTATCACATAGGCTTGTATGTGGCAGGCTGTCAAGGGCGTCATAGTGTGGGGCGGGGACAGGGATATATATGTGTGTGTGTGTGTGTGTGTGTGTGTGTGTGTGTGTGTGTGTGTGTGTGTGTATGTGTGTATGTGTGTGTGAAATGATCATTGATTAGTCAGCAGGCAGCGGGCGGTGCCTAAAAGTGCAGCAGCCTCACAGCACAATTAAAAAGCAACAACCCGTGGCTATACCTGGGCTAGTGGCTACCTATACCGTGGTGAGAGAGAGAGAGAGAGAGAGAGAGAGAGAGAGAGAGAGAGAGAGAGAGAGAGAGAGAGAGAGAGAGAGAGAGAGAGAGAGAGAGAGAGAGAGAGAGCGGGAGAGAGAGAGAGAGAGAGAGAGAGAGAGAGAGAGAGAGCGGGAGAGAGAGAGAGAGAGAGAGAGAGAGAGAGAGAGAGAGAGAGAGAGAGAGAGAGAGTTGTACCTGGAATATACTGGAATGGTGATCGTGTTTGATGGCGTCTAAAATCACCTGCTTATGTGTGTGTGTGTGTGTGTGTGTGTGTGTGTGTGTGTGTGTGTGTGTGTGTGAGTGTGTATGTATGTGTGTGTGTGTGTGTGTGTGTGTGTGTGTGTGTGTGTGTGTGTGTGTGTGTGTGTGTGAGTGTGTATGTATGTGTGTGTGTATGTGTGTGTGTGTGTGTGTGTGTGTGTGTGTGTGTGTATGTGTGTGTGTGTGTGT
>JAPQNM010000019.1:6561983-6564483 GCA_029783475.1 Metacarcinus magister | reverse complement strand
ACTACTACTACTACTACTACTACTACTACTACTACTACTACTACTACTACTACCACCACTACGTCCTGCCCACCAGGTTCATGACACACGCCAGGGCTCAGGGTCTGCGTGGTCACCATCCGTCATCGTTTAGGGACACCCACAGCTTGCAACCCACCACCAAATTGCCCCACACAACCACCCTTCCTCCACCCCCTAATCCTCTCCCCACCCAACTTTCCCTCTCCCACCTTCTATCCACCTCTTAACCTTCCTCATCAACCTTCCATCCCTCCCATTTCACTCCCCGCCAATTTCACCCACTCTTCCCCAGCTGCCTCTCGTTTCCTCCCAACCTCTAACCCACCTCCCTTCTCAGTTCCTCACGCCCCTTCCTATCTCATGCCCGTTCCCCTCCCTACCCTCCTGCTTCCTCCCCATTCTCTCCTCTCATCCATCAACCTCTTCTGTAGGAGTACGCCCGCTACTCCATCATAAATGTCATCGTTGTCGTCATCGTCGTTATCGTCATCATGAGACTACTACTGCACCAATTAAGCCTACAACTGCGATTCATGTTGCCTCTACTACTGCTTCTGCCTCGTCCACTACCACCATCACCATCACAACCATCACCATCACCAAGAGTCCCAGACATTTGGAAATTGGCAAATGTTACTTGCATACAAAAAAAGGGTGCAAAAGTGCTACCGAATAACTACAGACCAATCAGCCTCACATTCCTAGTTAGTAAAGTAATGGAAACTATAATACGTGATAAACTATTGAGTTTCCTAGAAGAAAATATTCAGATTAAAAATACGCAACATGGCTTTCGAAACAAACGCTCTTGTTTAACGAATCTGCTTGACTTTTATAACGATATGTTCAACATTTATGACGAGACAAAAGCGCTAAATGTCATTTTTCTTGACTTTCAAAAAGCATTCGACAAATTTCCCCATAAACGATTACTAAAAAAAATTTGTCACATGGCAAAGCTGGGAAAATTCTCTAGTGGCTCGATATTGAATTTCCAAGAGAAAACTGCGCGTTGTGATCAACGGTAAATCATCAAACTGGGGAGACGTTATAAGCGGTGTGCCACAGGGCTCAGTCCTTAGCCCCATTCTTTTTCTTATTTATGTCAATGATATCAATGAAGGCCTCATCTGTATGATATCAAAATTTGAATTGGCCGGTGAAATTTAATGTTGATAAATGTAAAGTATTGTATATCGGAAACAATAATCGTCACACAAAATATACAATGAATGGCTCCGAACTTTCCAAGGTTTGCCATGAAAAAGACTTAGGGGTAACTGTTAGTAAAGACCTAAACCCATTCAACATTGTTCAGACGTTAAGACAGCTAACAAACTAGTTGGCTTCATCGGAAGGACTTTCAAATATAAATCTGAAAAAAGTTATCCCTACTATTTAATGCACGTGTATGTCTTCATCTAGAATAGTGCATTCATTCCTGATTCACCATACTATAAGAGAGATATTGATAAGCTGGAAAGAGTACAAAGAAAAGTTACTAAAATGATCCTTCGATTGCAAACAAACCTTACGAAGAATGACTGTAGGAGCTGAACTTATTCAGTTTATCCAAACGTAGGCTACGAAGGAACCTAATTGAGGTATTTATAATTGTTCTTGGCTTTGACAATATTAACATAAACGACTATGTAACTATTGATCTCACAAGCACCACTCGAAAGTTGTAACAATGGCTTCAAGATCATTTGTAAGCGTTTTAGATCGAACGAAGCGAAGCACTTTTCTTTAATTGAATCGTGAATATTCGTAATTCCTTACCCAGCACAATCAGTTAACATTAACATAATTCAATCATTTAAATAAAGAAAACTTGATGAGCACTTAGCATCAGTTCTTCATATCAAACATATTATTCCTGCGTTTTTTTTTCTGCAGCAATAGTCGTAGATTACGACTGTTTCTCACTTTCCTATACAAATTTCATGTTAGTTTGTCCATACTCCACGGTATTGCTTCATCTTCCGGCCAGCTTCGTCTGGAGGAAGGGGTGGATGGGGAGGAGCCTTCCATGTTGTTGTTTTTTGTTTTTTATCATGTAGATACTATAGTAGTAGAATCTAGCCACACGGACAGCCTCGTTAGGTCCAGTAAGACTGTTGCTCTCTGTTTACTATCATCATTACCACCACCACCACATTATCGTCATCAACAACACCATTACCATTATCATTACCATCGCCACCACCACCAAAACCACCACCACCACCAACACCAACACCAACACCACCACCACCACCAACACCAACACCAACACCAACACCAACACCAACACCAACACACAACAACAACAACAACAACAACAACAACAACAACAACAACATCAACATCAACATCATCAACATCAACAACGACAACAACAACACCACCACCACCATCACCCGAGCTCCAACAACAACACACGATCTCTATCACCCCGACTGTCACCACTGCTATCACCAACACCACACCACCACCA
>JAPQNM010000019.1:6549483-6554483 GCA_029783475.1 Metacarcinus magister | reverse complement strand
CTCGTTCTGGGTGCTCACCAATTTTCTTTGCGGCATCTATCATCTATATATTCTATCACGTAGACTCTACATAAGTCACTGATTTTTGTTTAATTGATCATCGTGCATTTTTTATTATGAGAGAGAGAGAGAGAGAGAGAGAGAGAGAGAGAGAGAGAGAGAGAGAGAGAGAGAGAGAGAGAGAGAGAGAGAATACATAAGAATATATAAGAAGAACAAACACCAGAAGACCTTTTAGTCTATAACTAGGGCATCTACTGATCTATATACTATTACTAGTAGTACACTACGTGTAGGAAAACAAGATTGAATAGAACAAGACTTTCTGCCCCCACCCCCAAGTTTCCTTCCGCCAAACGTGCCGGCAGGAAAAAGTTAGAAGGAAATACCATGTACCTGGTAGAAAACGAGGACATGGAAATTTTATAGTTAAGAATGAAATTAGAGGAAGATACTATACTAGACTACCATTAATGCTGCTACATCTTGGGAGGGGAATAATGATAATAATGATAACTGATATTGACAAATGTAGTGATTCAAGGCCACCAAGTATGTGTTTCTACTTGAACTCTACCTAACACCCAAGGCATTGGGCTAAAGTCAGCCTCAAGCTGCCGTCACGTAATAGGCCTACCACCTACTCTACCGAATCAGTTTAGATAGACTACCCCACACACTGCACAAACCATAGATCCCCAGCCACGCATGTCGTATAGAACCACATACATAGGCCGAGCTTTGCCTGACGGAGGTGATGATGGAGTTCTCAGAACGCTCTACCCTACTCTACATGTTGAACACAGAGTGTCGGCGGATCACACCCAGACTTTTCACCCCATTCCTGGTGAATTCAGGGATGAACTGGTCCATCTGGGTAGTACCAGAAGCTGCGAGGACGTCGTTGTGACATACCCTAAGACGGTTCATAGTGGCCACCTTGAACTGCGACCACAGCAATTTGCAGTAGAGGGAGTAGCAGTGATTCATGAATAATCCCAGCTTCACCTCCAAGCTACAATGGGAAAACTTCCGCAGCAGAGTGTTACCCGTGACTGTAAGTTTGGTGATGTCACGGTGCAAGACATTACCTAAGTATGTGCACCTATCTACAAAGATGAGCACACTCCCTCTGAGTTGTGCCGATTAAAGGTAATTCACCTTAGAGCGCGCCTATGATACTACTATGCATTCTGTCTTAGTGGTGTTATATATAATGTAATGCTTGGCAGCATATACCTGACACACGTTGATAAGGTCCTGCAGAACATCTGCTGAAGGTGCCAGTAGTACTATATCCTCAGCATAACTCAGTGAGTTATGTATGTGGCAGCCGATACTCGTATCACGAAGGGTGGCATTGAGATAATCTGTTTAGACATTATACAAGTAGGGAGACAAGATCCCTCCTTGTCGAATACCATTGGCCATCTTAAATGTCAGCGAAAAAAAATTACCCCTCTTAACAGTAAATTCTTGGGTAGTGTAGCAATAAATCAGGAGATTAACGAGATACTCAGGAGTGCCCCTGACGAGAACTTTATTGAAGAGCTTCTAATGTTTCACTCTGTCAAATGCCTTACTAGCATCAATGAAGCAATGGTAGACAGGTGAGCCTCTGGAAGTATAGTATTGTGTGATATTTTTCAATGTCCACACACATCTATTATGAGGGTCCTTATCATATGTTTTTTTGAAAATTTAAGTAAATCACATCCCAACTCACGTAAACGAGAGAGAGAGAGAGAGAGAGAGAGAGAGAGAGAGAGAGAGAGAGAGAGAGAGAGAGAGAGAGAGAGAGAGAGAGAGAGAGAGAGAGAGAGATCGTCCCCAGCAGCAGAATAATTAATAAATAACTGGAATAATCTAGCTTGAAATACGAGCAGGTCACACACAAACTCACACACACACACACACACACACACACACACACACACACACACACACACACACACACACACACACACACACACACACACACACACACAACACACACACACACACACACACACACACACACACACACACATACGCAAACAAACACACACACACACACACATTTTTTTTTCTCTCTCCCTCACATACACATACATCCTCACATTATAATAAAATATTAACAACTGCAATAACAACATCAACTTTTTAATATTAACGAAGATTTACCATGAAATCATCTAAATTGTGTTTTGTGTATGTGTATGTCTGTCTGTCTGTCTACCTGCCTATCTGTGTGTGGCCCCCGTCTCCCCGCACACCTGTCTGGCTGCTGTTGGGTCTGTTTTTAATCTGCAGTCACGCGTATGGAGTTGTCGCGGCTTTAGGCTAAATGAAATACCTCTGCTGCGAAATACTAAACTAATAATATCAGTTTTGTTTATTGCTCTTGCAAAAAATCTATCTTTCTCTCTCTTTCCCTTTGTCTCTCTCGTTATTACTTGTACGTATGGATTTGTGATGTGTATGTCTGTCTATGCAGCGTCTTTTTTTATCCATTTTATATGTATTTCACCTCCGTTTACATTGTTATATTATGTCACTTTGTATATACTTCCTTTTGTTATTTATGTTTATGTCTGTATGAATGTGTGTATGTATATGTGTATTCATGTATGTATGTATGTAGTAATCTCCCATTATTACTGAAGAGAGAAGTATATCATTAATGCACTCTACCTGTTCTAACATATGGATCAGAAACCTGGAGTCTTATGAAAGCCCTCAAACAAAAACTTCAAAGTGCACAAAGGGGAATGGAGAGAATATTGCTTGGCATAGCATGGAGGGATAGGGAGAGAGCATCATGGATTAAGAAGCAGATCAAAGCTGAAGATATCATGACCACAATTAACAGAAAAAAGTGGACATGGGCAGGACACGTAATGCGACGAACATATAATAGATGTACCGTTAGAGTAACAGAATAGCAACCCAAAGATGGTAAAAGAAGACAGGGCAGACAGAGAACTAGATGTTAAAGATGAGATAGGAAGTTGTGTTGGAGTAATCTGGAATAGACAGGCAGCTGATAGAGATGAGTCGAGAAGGTTGGGGTGGGCTAGAGGCTGCTGCTACTGCTGATGATGATCATGATATATGTATGTATGTATGTATTCATGCCCATTTATGAGTCAATATACATAGTTATTTACCTATCCATCAGTGTATTCATGAGTTTATCCATCTATACAATCATACATCCATACATACACACTCTTGTATACACCGCCACCACCAAATGCATTGAAGATCCTACAAGCAACACTCCACATAACACACCTCCTCCTCCTCCTCCTCCTCCCCTCCTCCTCCTCCTCCTCCTCCTCCTCCTCCTCCTCCTCCTCCTCCTCCTCCTCCTCCTCCTCCTTCTTCCCTGAGCCTACAACCATACATTTACATTCCCTTGGGGTGCCTGAGAATACTACATCTCGCTGGTCTGTCTACGGACACACACACACACACACACACACACACACACACACACACACACACACACACACACACACACACACACACACACACACACACACACACACACACACACACACACACACACACACATATAAACTAAAAACATGCACATAAACACTGTCAGGGCCGAGGTAACTACCAATTAATATTATCTTTTTATAGAGTTGTGGGGAAGAAAAATCATGGATTATGATACCCCGAATATATTTACACACACACAAATAGCAAACAATAGGCTAGAAGCCAAAATAAATCACCAACGACGAACTGCTCGTAAACAATTACCAGAGCAGGGGTATGACACCCAAATAACTCCCTGTACAGCTGTTTTGAGGGTGAGATGCGTGACAGCAAAACTCGGCAACGTAGATTGCTCCTCAGACAGCAGGAAGGGTCGAATGGTGTAGGTACAGTTGAAGGGCACACTGGAAGGGAGCCCAAGTCTCCAGAAATGCCTTCGGAAATGTTGAGAACCAGCAGCAGGTGGTGAGGTGTTGTCAGGTGTGAGAGCTGAGGCGTTCTGTCCTTCTCCAAGCCGGTGGCGTGGAGCTTGGCTCGGTTAGACTACCCCCCTACCCCTGGACAAGGGGGTGGGGTAGTGGCGGGGAAGCCGGTGAACAAGCGCCGGCAGACGAGAGTGGTAGTTCAACCACTAATTAGGGGAAGACGAGGCAGGTGCAGTTCCTCACACATGCCCCCACTAAAACATCTGCTGCACAGCTGATGTCGAAGAACTGCAGCTGACCAGGAGACATAAACAAACTTATAATACTTGAGTGCAGGAAACAAAACTTGTAAAAGACTGGAGTGCAGGAAAACAAAATAAAGAAAAGCTATTGCCGGCTGAGAAGGTCGGCTCCAATGTTGTCTGTCCCGGCAACATGAACAACCCTAAATTTATAGGGTTGAAGACCTAAAGCCCATCGTAGTACTCTATCATTTTTACCTTTGAATTTCTGAAGGTATATTAGAGGCTTGTGGTCTACTTCAAGGATAAATTCCTTACCTCGAAGATAGAAGTCAAACCTATGAATGCCGAATACGATGGCCAGGCATTCCCTCTCGATGGTAGAGTATCGTCGTTCCCGATCCAGTAGTTTCCGGCTGGCGTAAGAGATGGGATGTGGACGATCATCATGGTACTGAAGGAGTACAGCACCTAATCCATAGTTTGAAGCATCGGTACGTAGGACGAAGGTCTGGCTGGGGTCCGGAAGACGCAGAATAGGTCCCGACGTCAAGGCTTGCTTCAGCAGCTTGAACCGTTCAAGCAGATCTTCAGTCCACTGGAGGGGATCCCGTACCGGCTTCTTCAACAAGTCAGAGAGGGGGCCGGTAAGCTCAGAGGCCTGAGGAATGAAAGCTTTATAAAATGATATCAAACCTAGGAAACTCCGGAGTAACTTCTTGGTGGTAGGAGGAGTCATGGAGGTGATGGCAGTCAACTTGCCAACTTGTGGTTGAAGATGGTCGCGGGACAAAACAAATCCCAGATAGTTGATGGACTCTGCTCCAAACCGGCACTTTTTAAG
>JAPQNM010000019.1:6511362-6513862 GCA_029783475.1 Metacarcinus magister | reverse complement strand
TGTGTTGAGTTGAATGACTTCGGGTCCTCAGGCTACTTGGAATGGAATTAAATAGACTCGTTTGATAAAAAATGTATTTGCCGCACAATGTTGACACACACATTGTAACACACTCAATATATCGCTAAGTGAAAGGTGTTCATGTTAACTACTGTACTAAGAATGGAAACAATAACAACGATTACCATAACTAAAATAATAATAACAATAACAATAATAATAATAATAATAATAATAATAATAATGATAATAATAACAACTAGTCGTTCTTTGGTTCAATGTCTCATAATGCTCGGACGCAGCGAGACTGAACCTGTGAATCAATATACAATAACCTTTATCGAGGAATAGCGAGTAGAATAGTAAAGCCGAGGAGAGAGAGAGAGAGAGAGAAAGAGAGAGAGAGAGAGAGAGAGAGAGAGAGAGAGAGAGAGAGAGAGAGAGAGAGAGAGAGAGAGAGAGAGAGAGAGAGAGGATGTAATGTGAGTGGGGAGGGGAAGAATTTGTAAAATCCAAACGTACTCTCTTCTCTCTCTGCTTTTCCTCCTCCTCTTCCTCTCCTCCTCCTCCTCCTCTTCCTCTTCCTCTTCCTCCTCCTCTTCCTCTTTCCTCTCTGCCGCACTTTACTGATTTCAATTAATATCGTCCCTGTCTCAGAATTTTTTGGCTCTCTAGGTGAAGCCTCGAAGAGTGTTTCGAACGAACGAAGCGGAACAAGTGAGTCAAGAGAAGGTTCGGTGAAGAAATTTTCCGAAGCATTTACCCGAAGCCTCAAATGTGAGCATGAGGCTTTACCGTGTGTGTGTGTGTGTGTGTGTGTGTGTGTGTGTGTGTGTGTGTGTGTGTGTGATGGTTAATGAAAGGATAGCAAAGAAAGAGAGAGAGAGAGAGAGAGAGAGAGAGAGAGAGAGAGAGAGAGAGAGAGAGAGAGAGAGAGAGAGTGAAATAGGGAGAGCTTACAAGAAATCGGAAAAATATATAATTGACACAACCTTTCTCTCTCTCTCTCTCTCTCTCTCTCTCTCTCTCTCTCTCTCTCTCTCTCTCTCTCTCTCTCTCTCTCTCTCCTACATTCATTATTCATTACTACAGAACATTCCTCAAAACATGCAACTCAAAAACAACAATAATAATAATAATAATAATAATAATAATAATAATAATAATAATAATAATAATAAAAAACCCAAAACTCAATGAGAAATTAATAATAAAAACGTTTACAAATATATACAAAAAATAATGATAAATATGTTAAATTCAATTAGATAAGAAGAGAATAAAAGCTAGGAAGTTAGAGAGAGAAAGAGAGAGAGAGAGAGAGAGAGAGAGAGAGAGAGGAGAGAGAGAGAGAGAGAGAGAGAGAGAGAAAGCGAAGGAAGGAAGGGTAATGTATTTCTTTTGACATCCCCTAATACCCAGCTGGAATGGGAATGGGAATTGAAATGGGAATGCTGGTGTGATTGGCTCTTCTGTGGAGACACTCACGAGGCTGGGAGGAGAGAGGGAGAGGGAAGCATCACATAGGGAAAGAAGGTAAAGATGGAGGAGGAAGAGGGGAAAATGTGACGGAGAGAGAGAGAGAGAGAGAGAGAGAGAGAGAGAGAGAGAGAGAGAGAGAGAGAGAGAGAGAGAGAGAGAGAGAGAGAATGATGATAAAGAACCAGAGAAAAGAATGAAACACAAAATTAGATAGATAGTGAAGAAAGATGGAGATAGAAAGAAAGAAAAGACAAACGAAGGAGATGAAAATGGAGGTAGAGAAGGACGATGACAAGGTTGTGGTGTGTGTGTGTGTGTGTGGTGTGTGTGTGTGTGTGTGTGTGTGTGTGTGTGTGTGAGTGTGTGGAGAGAGGTATAGTCAATAAGGGAGGGAAAGATAAGTATTGAGGGAGAAACGAAGGAAAGTCTTAGTGCAAATTGACGGAGAGAAGGATTATGGAGGGAGGGAAGTAGAGGAAGAGAGATGGAGGAAGAAGGAGGAAGGAACAGAAGCAGAGAGAGAAGAAAGAGGAAGGAACAGAAGCAGGGGGAAGAGGAGGAAGAGGAAGAAAGAATATAAGTAGGAGGAAGAGGAGGAAGGGGAATAAGGGACATAAGCTGGAGGAAGAGGAGGATGAAGGAACAGAAGCAGAAAGAGGAAGAATATTGAATGGGAAATTAGATGATTATGTAGCGTTTATGACATTAACATTATTATTATTATTATTATTATTATTATTATTATTATTATTATTATTATTATTATTATTGTTATTATTATTATTGTCATTATTATTATTATTTTCATTATCATTATTGTTCATTTTGTTATTATCATTATTGTTATTTTTATTGTTATTATTCCTATTACTGTAGCTATTTTTGTTATTATTATTAGCATTGTTTATTTTTTCTCTCTCTCTTTCTCTCTCTTTCACACTTGATTTAACTCTTTAGTTGTGCTAACGATCGTTAAATTTGCTGAAGGAGCACCAAATCTCTTTAGAGAGAGAGAGAG
>JAPQNM010000019.1:6506362-6508862 GCA_029783475.1 Metacarcinus magister | reverse complement strand
TACTAATGAGAGAGAGAGAGAGAGAGAGAGAGAGAGAGAGAGAGAGAGAGAGAGAGAGAGAGAGAGAGAGAGAGAGAGAGAGAGAGAGAGAGAGAGATGTTGAGGAAGTCGGTGAGAGATTTATGTCAGAAAAATATACACGTTTAAGAAAAAAAATGTAAAATATTGTCAGCAAAATTTTTAACTGAGCTGCAATCCATTTCTCACCTCCTTCTCCTCCTCCTCCTCCCCCTCCTCCCCCTCCCTCCCCTCCTCCTCCTCCTCCTCCTCCTCCTCCTCCTCCTCCTCCTCCTGTCGCTAAACTATTTCCCCTCGGTGCAAAATAACTCCTTAGGTGTATAAATATGCAATCTAGCTCACCTGACACACCTAAATCAGGCGGGAGACGGGCGACAATTGATTCCAGGTGTGTGTGTGTGTGTGTGTGTGTGTGTGTGTGTGTGTGTGTATTCAAGGGAGAGAGAGAGAGAGAGAGAGAGAGAGAGAGAGAGAGAGAGAGAGAGAGAGAGAGAGAGAGGTAACAGATATACATTTAATCTGGGTTCTGTTGGAAGAAATCTCGTTGTGTCTTTAGCCAACCGTAGCCGGAGACACTGTTGATGCGTGGGGGGAGGAGGAGGAGGAGGAGGAGGGGGGAGTAAAGGGTTAATAGGAAGGAGGCAGGAAAGGTTGGCATTGGGGTGGGTTTGTGTGTGGGTCTTGATAGGGGGGAAGGAGAAGGGGAAGGGGAGGAGGAGTATTCTCAGTTCCTGGCTGGGTAAACTGTCTTTGTTTTCTGTGGCAATAAAAATCCATTTATTCTGGCGAAGAGGAGGAGGAAAGGGTCTTAACGTGATAGGATTTGTGCCATTGTTATCATTATTATTATTATTATTATTATTATTATTATTATTATTATCATCATCATCATCCCTATTAATTGTCTTATTTCATCTTCAATATATTTTTTTCTTTGCGATTCACGTCATAACTTGATGCTTGTTTTTACAGTAGTAGTAGTAGTAGTAGTAGTAATAGTAGTAGTAGTAGTAGTAGTAGTAGTAGTAGTAGTAGTAGTAGTAGTAGTAGTAATAGTAGTAGTAGTAGTAATAGCACCCAAGACGCATTTCTTTCCTATTTCCTTCGCCATAAAAATGAAGTCAACTTTTCCATCGAGGTCGTCTTGTAATCTTCGTAAGTCTGGCAGTAATCCCGATCAACAATATGAACGAGGAAGGCTAGCTAGGCAGGAGGGTAAAGCAGGGCAGCGCAGTACGATAACCTCTCCCCCTTACCCCGGCAGCAGCACGCCCCACCCCCTTGCCAGACGCACCTCATCTCCCTTCCTGCAATCCCAAACTAATATGGACAAAATCCCTCGGTAATCCGTGCATCGTTACCAAGGCTTATGGGCGATACACGACGTCGATAAGGGAAGCAGTGAGAGGGAGGAGGGAAGGGAGGGACGGATGTGTCTGTATCTGCTGGGAAGAATATTAATTGATTGTTAATGTTTGTGTGTGTGTGAGAGAAAGAGAAAGAGAGAGAGAGAGAGAGAGAGAGAGAGAGAGAGAGAGAGAGAGAGAGAGAGAGAGAGAGAGAGAGAGAGAGAGAGAGAGAGAGAGAGAGAGACCTTACAGTACTAATATCACACAAATACTAGATAAAGCTAATACATCAAAATGAACGTAAGTAAAACCCAACTTTTCTAAACCAGTCGCCGAATGAGGCCTCGTCTGGCAGCGCGATCAAAGTAGTAAACATTGGAAAACTTATCGTACTGCGCCGGGGCTTAGAAAGGACATGGATAAATAGGAAGAAGAAGAAGAAGAAGAAGAAGAAGAAGAAGAACAGTAACCAGGAGGCTTGGATGCAAACACTCATGATTAACTGTTAGTACCACAGACACATGGAACGTCAAATCCAAGGTGATAAATGCCTCAGAAGAAGACCCATGAGGAGGAGGAGGAGGAGGAGGAGGAGGGGGGGGGGAGGAAGAGTGTGTGGTAATAACAGTAGTAGTTGAGGAGTGATGGCGGATTCTGGCTCACTGTTGCAAGACAAGCGCAGAATTTCAAGAGTAATAATCTCTCTCTCTCTCTCTCTCTCTCTCTCTCTCTCTCTCTCTCTCTCTCTCTCTCTCTCTCTCTCCCTCTCCCTCTCCCTCTCCCTCTCTCTCTCTTTCTCTCTCTTTCATTCTTTAATTTCTTTTTGTTTACATATATTTATTCAGGTGGTGATAGCAGCGAGACTTGTAGTAGTAGTAGTAGTAGTAGTAATAGTAGTAGTAGTAGTAATAGTAGTAGTAGTAGTTGGAGTAGTAGTAGTAGTAGTAGTAATAGTAATAGTAGTAGTAGGAGTAGTAGTAGTAGCAGTAGTAGTAGTAGTAGTAGTAGTACATAAATGTTATCTTGAAAATGTTTCAGAAATATTTTATATATTTTTCATTCCTTTTCCTCTCATCCTTGCGTTTTTGCTTCATTTTCTCTCACATCTTATCTTGCCTTTTTTTTTTTAGCAC
>JAPQNM010000019.1:6488862-6493862 GCA_029783475.1 Metacarcinus magister | reverse complement strand
GTAGTAGTAGTAGTAGTAGTAGTAGTAGTAGTAGTAGTAATAGTAGTAGTAGTAGTTGTTGTTGTAGTAGTAGTAGTAGTAGTAGTAGTAGTAGTAGTAGTAGTAGTGTTGTTGTTGTAGTAGTAGTAGTAGTAGTAGTAGTAGTAGTAGTAGTAGTAGTTGTAGTAATCGTAGTAGTAGTAGTAGTAGTAGTAGTAATCGTAGTAGTAGTAGTAGTAGTAGTAGTAATCTTAGTAGTAGTAGTAGTCGTAGTAGTGTCAGCATTAACAAGTAAGAGAGAGAGAGAGAGAGAGAGAGAGAGAGAGAGAGAGAGAGAGAGAGAGAGAGAGAGACAGACAGACAGACAGACAGACAGACAGACAGACAGACAGACAGGCAGATAGATAGACATATATTATTACCACGACCTTACCTTACTTAATACAAAGCCTTTCAACCCTTCCTCATCCCTTCTGTCCTCATCTCCCTTCTGTTCTCCTCTCCCTCTCCCTCTCCTCCCCCCCCCCTTTAAAAGCCTTACTCTCCCCATCGCAGACCGATTCCTCGCCGGGCTCTGGTCTAGCGCCTCTGGGTCTCGCGCGCTGCAGAGAACCCGACGAAAAGGAGATTAAATTTGCATAATGCACGATTGGTGTTGGTCGGTGAAGTAAAGCTGATGGTGGGAAGCGGGGAGGAGGAGGGAGGAGGAGGAGGAGGAGGAGGAGGAGGAGGAGGGTAGAAAAGGGAGCAGCGACTAGAACGATTTGTAGGAGGAGGAGGTATAGGAGGAGGAAAATATGAAAAGCAAAGAAAAATCTTCATTCATAAAAGGAATATAATAAAGAAAAGAAAAGAAATGGTAAAATAGATGGTTATTTGTTTTAACTTCATCTTTATCATCTTCATCATCATCATCATCATCATCATCATCATCATCATCATCATCATGTTAGCAGCACTGGACACGCCCACTAAGTAACATTGAAATTAGGCCACTTTGCATTTTATTTATTTTATTTTATGTTTTCAATGTTTGTTGTTGTTGCTCCTTGATGTGGGTGGTGATTGAGGGTGTTGAGTGGTGATGGGGAGTGACAGGCGGTTGTGGGTGATGATGTGTGGTGATAGGGGTGTTCAGATGTGATGTGTGGTGCTGGGGCTGACGGCTGGTAATGGAGAGTGATGAAAGGTGATGAGTGGTGATGAGTGGTGAGGGTGATGGCCAGCAGAGGACCTGGTGTGGTGTTGACGTTGGCATGTAGTAGTAGTAGTAGTAGTAGTAGTAGTGATAATAGTAGTAGTAGTTATTGTTGTTGTTGCTGTTTTCTTAACACTTCACTCACACTCTCTTGAAATCAACCTAAACGTAATAAACATTGAATCTTAGAAACAATGCGATGAAATTAGAAAGAAAAAAAAATAATTCCTATTCATTATGAGAGGAAGAAAAAACATAATAAGCAAGATTTTACACCAAAGTTTTTTCCTTAATGGCAGTTGTAATTCAATTAATTGTTTTGTTCCAATTAAGTTCAGGAAAATCTCCTTCCTTAGTCCTGTGTAATGTAATGGAGACCAGAGTTTTATTTACACACACACACACACACACACACACACACACACACACACACACACACACACACACACACACACACACACACACACACACACACACACACACACACACACAAGCAAGCTGTCATCCTTAGAAGGTTCAAAGTAATTAAAAGGACTTTATCTATACGACATCGTCTCTTAAAATGGTTCTGCAATACAGTAGTCGAGAGGAAGCAATGCAACACCTGATTTTATGCTCTCTGTGGAGTCAGTCTGGCGGCGGACCCTGAAGCAGGAAGAGGAGGAGGAGGAGGAGGAGGAGGAGGAGGAGGAGGAGGAGGAGGCGGAGGCGGAGGAGGCGGAGGAGGCGGAGAGGAAGGGAAAAGAGTAAAAGGTAGCAAGGGATTTTTAGTGTTGAAGCCAAAATACAAAGGCAATAGAGTAGAAGAGAGAAGTGTTATTGATGTTGCAGTTATTGGTGTTGGTGCAAGGATTAGTATCAATATCAAAGGTTATAGTGGTGGTGTTGTAACTGCTTTCTTGTTGTTGTTGTTGTTGTTGTTGTTGTTGTTGTTGCATCATCATTTGTAACCCTTTATGGTATTTATGTATCTAGTACGTGGAAAAATATATAATAAAAGATAAAAGAAATTAAAGCTGCAAAATATATTGAAATCACCTGCTCCTGTTGATGATAATATAATAAAAAAAAATTTTTTAAACGAACAAATAATTAATATTCAAATTTTTAGTGGTAATAAATATTCTCTCGCTAGAAAAATAACTTTAAAAAAACTGAAAATGTAACGGCACTAAATATGGAAGAAATGACGACGTTCGTGTTGCAATGAAAAGAATGAGAAAATGTATTATTGTGTTATTTAGTTAATGAGAAAGTGAGGTGTGGCAACAAAGCAGCAATGACGGCGAGACGAGACGAGAAAGAGAGAGAGAGAGAGAGAGAGAGAGAAGAGAGAGAGAGAGAGAGAGAGAGAGAGAGAGAGAGAGAGAGAGAGAGAGAGAGAGAGAGAGAGAGAGAGAGAGAGAGAGAGAGAGAGAGAGACGCCACTGTGTCGCATCTTTCCTCATAAAGTTCAGCTCGTATATTGCTGCCTCGACTTCATGTATGTGTGTGAGTGTGTGTGTGTGTGTGTATGTGTGTGTGTGTGTGTGTATGTGTGTGTGTGTGTGTGTGTGTGTGTGTGTGTGTGTGTGTGTGTGTGTGTAAATGTGTGTGTGTTTCCCTTTCTGGAATTTTTACCCTTTCATATGTTAAACACATACAGAGAAAGAGAGAGAGAGAGAGAGAGAGAGAGAGAGAGAGAGAGAGAGAGAGAGAGAGAGAGAGAGAGAGAGAGAGAGAGAGAGAGAGAGAGAGAGAGAGAGAGAGAGACCTTGACCACCCGTTGCCTGTGTAGCTTCGAGGCAAAGTTGCAACAGACACGGATATTGAGACCCATTTCCTTTGTGTGTAGAGGGGGCGGGGGGGGGGAGGGAAAGAAAGGGGAAAGAAGGTCGAAAGTGAAGAAAAGACGGGAAATTATTATTGTTTTTGACGGAGCGAGGAGAGATGAGTAAGAGAGAGAGAGAGAGAGAGAGAGAGAGAGAGAGAGAGAGAGAGAGAGAGAGAGAGAGAGAGAGAGAGAGAGAGAGAGAGAGAGGAATATATATATAATTCTTTTTCTTCCATTTTTAGTCATTTTGTTCCTCGCTGTATCTTCCTTCTACTTTGTTTTGTTGTTTTTCCTTCTTGCTTTCCTCTCACCTTCGTTACCTAGCTATTTTATTGTTTGTTTTCTTATATTCCTCTCTTTCTGTTCCGTTGTATTCTTCTTTTCTCTCTCTCTCGCTCTCTCTCTCTCTCTCTCTCTCTCTCTCTCTCTCTCTCTCTCTCTCTCTCTCTCTCTCTCTCTCTCTCTCTCTCTCTCTCTCTCTCTCTCTCACACACACACACACACACACACATACACATAGCTCATCTCTGGATTACACAGAAACGCACACATTGGCTTCATCCATCGTAGGGGACTCGGCTGTGTGTGTGTGTGTGTGTGTGTGTGTGTGTGTGTGTGTGTGTGTGTGTGTGTGTGTGTGTGTGCGTCGTCCTCCCTACTCATACCCTTTCCCCTCACTGTCCAAAAATCAGATAACCTTTCCCTAAGTCTCCCCTCATGAACCCTCCCTCCTATCTCCCCTTTCTCCCCTTCTCTCCTTCTCCCCTTCTCCCTATTATCTCCTCACTCCCCTCCCCTTCCATTTAATCCTCCCTTCTCACTCCTCCTCCTCCTATTCCTCCTCCTATTCCTCCTCCTCCTCCTCCTCCTCCTCCTCCTCCTCCTCCTCCTCCTCCTCCTCCTCCTCCTCCTCCCCTTGCATCCTTCCAGTCAAGCGTAAAATGAATCCACCAATCACGTAGCATCATCATCTGAATCATCTCCCCTTAAATCTGTGACGTCACCTCAGCATCACACTTGAATTGGCCAATTAGAGGACGTCCTGGCCTGGCGATCCTCCGTTTAGTGCTCTGATTGGTGCTCGCTTAGAGTGTCTTAAGTTGTGATTGGATAATACTCCTAAGCCAATTACAGAGGATGATTTGAGGCATTTGGTTGGACTACATGAGTTTTTTTTTTTTTCTCTAATGATTTGTTTCGAGAGTTCTGATTGGCTCTTCTCTGGTCAATGAGGATGGTGCTTTTATCAGTCTGTGGGACGATTGGTGTTATTGTTATTGTATTTGTTATTATTGTTATTGTTATTGTTATTGTTATTATTATTGTTATTATTATTATTATTATTGTTATTATTATTATTATTATTATTATTATTATTATTATTATTTCTACATTTGTATTATTATATTATTTCGTCATTATGATGACGTCACTTAGGTCCAATCGTCTATTACGAAATTAAAGTTAAAACTCTTCAAATGTCTATATTTTCAGCATTCATAGTTTAAGGAAGGCATATCAAAATTGCAGCTCATGGAGAAATATGGCAACACCTTAAGAAAAGAAATACAGTGTGAGTGTTGCCTGCCGCGTCCTCCTATGATCCTGCAGAGTGTGTTGACGGATGTCTCCACTACCACAATTAATAACACGGACAGGCTTTTCTCCTCACATTCATAATTAACGCCAAATAATCATCTTTAATCCCCTGTAGGTTTCTGAAGTTTGAGAAGATAGTCATAATCTGCATCGAACCGCATTGCGAAGCCGATTCACTTAAAGTTCGGTCGTTGAAGCATCGGAGTAAAGTTATCCTGAATAAACAAACGGTGAACTTCCATCATCAGTGTTAAAGGTTCATCATGACCTCAGTCACGGACATATACACTCATACTCACACACACAAACTTACTGCCATGCTTTCGAATAAATTCAGAAAACACTTCCCTACTTCCGGAACATCGTTTGAACCACATGTGAATCAGCACCGTTTGGTGTCTGGAGCCTTAG
>JAPQNM010000019.1:6458862-6463862 GCA_029783475.1 Metacarcinus magister | reverse complement strand
CCCCATAATAACTCTCTCTCTCTCTCTCTCTCTCTCTCTCTCTCTCTCTCTCTCTCTCTCTCTCTCTCTCTCTCTCTCTCTCTCTCTCTCTCTCTCTCTCTCTCTCTTCCAACTCTCATTTACATCTCCCATAACTTTTCCGGATCACCTGTGCTCGCTATTTTTTAATTAACGGTCTATTTACCTGTCGTGTATCTCAGGTAACCTCCAGTCGCCGCCATATTGATGAGGGAAGGGTAGTATTATCTGTTTTATCTTGTGTACTGTATCCTTGTGTTAAATCTGTGTTATTGTCTTGGTGTACTTCAGTAATGGATCATAGGATTGTGGGGGTTTCTTTTTTTTTTTCCATTACTGTATAAACGAGGTGGGTTTTTTTTGTTTTAATGGGAGGGAACGTGTGTGTGTGTGTGTGTGTGTGTGTGTGTGTGTGTGTGTGTGTGTGTGTGTGTGTGTGTGTGTGTGTGTGTGTGTTTATTAATGTGTGTATGTATGTAATATGTACATTTATTTTGTCACAAATAGATGATGCATTTATATTACACAAACATACAAACAAACATACACACATATATAAACATGCATATAAACACACACACTCTCTCTCTCTCTCTCTCTCTCTCTCTCTCTCTCTCTCTCTCTCTCTCTCTCTCTCTCTCTCTCTCTCTCTCTCTCTCTCTCTCTCTTTTTCACACACACACACACACACACACACACACACACACACACACACACACACACACACACACGGTCGCCTTAATAGCTTGTGATTTATAATTCAGGAAGAAATTCCCCAAAAAAACAAAGCCTTAAATTTTCTAAGGCAAACAACTTTACTCCCTCCGCGTTTACTCCCCTCATCTCCTTCCTCTTCCTCTTACCTCCTGCCTCTCCCTCCCCTCCCTCCTCTCTCTCCACTTCCCCATCATCACCACCAACTCTCCCTCCCCTTCCCCTCCTTATCCATATTCCCTACCACTCTCCTTCCTTCCTTCCCTCCTCTTCCTCCTCCTCCTCCTCCTCCTCCTCCTCCTCCTCCTCCTCCTCCTCCTCCTCCTCCTCCTCCTCCTCCTCCTCCTCCTCACATATATCTATCTAGTAATCCTTAGTCTCATAAACCAGTCGAAAGCATCCTCCACTCTCTCCTTTTACCCTCCCCTTCCCCTCCTCTCCACCCTCTCCTGTTCTCCTCCCTTCTTCCATCCCCCTCCCCCTTCCTCTTCCCTCCACTCTCTCCTCATCCCCTCCCTCCACCCCCTTCCCCTTCCCTTCCCTCCCTCACCTTGATTCGTGGAGCCCCAGGTGAGGTAATGAGAGGGGTCAGGGAGGGGATTCACACATGAGGGAACCTTATGTCCTTATGTGTCCTAATTATACCAAGGAAGGTGCGTCGCGCGGCTGTTGTTTACGGAGGAAAAGGAGAGAGATTTTGGGAGTAAGGAAAGAGACGAGGAGGAGGAGGAGGAGGAGGAGGAGGAGGAGGAGGAGGAAGAGGAAGGAGAGGAGGGAGATTTGAGGGATAAAGGAAAAACGGGGCTGGGAGAGAGGTAGATTTGAGGGTAAGGGAATGAGGGGAAGTGAGATAGGAGGGAGGGAGGAAGGAAGGAAGAGGGAGATTTTGAAGTAAGGAAAAAGAAGATTACCTGGATAGAATAGAGGAATAGGGAGATATGAAACGAAGGGAAGAGACAACTGCAATAGAAAGGGAAGGAAAAGGACCGTTGTTTAGTGCAGAAAAGTGACCAAACTGAGGCAGGACAGGAAAGTGAGAGGGAAGGTGAGTGGGAAGGAAGGCGAGTGAGAGGGAAGGTGAGTGGGAGGGAGGAAGGGAGAGTGAGAGGGAGGGAAAGAAGGGGAAATTTATGTATACTTCTTCCTGTGTGTTTTCTTCTTGTTCTGCCTTGTTAAATATGTACCTTAGAATTGGCTCTTTCTTTTACCGTGTGTGTGTGTGTGTGTGTGTGTGTGTGTGTGTGTGTGTGTGTGTGTGTGTGTGTGTGTGTGTGTGTGTGTGTGTGTGTGTGTATTGAATTCAAATATATTTCCTCTTGGCTTCAATAGAATGTTAATTACTAATAGAAAACTTTACTAATTATTGTTCTTATTTGTACAATATTTATTACATTGATATTGGTTGGTTTTTTTTTATTATTATATTATTATTATTATTATTATTATTATTATTATTATTATTATTATTAGTAGTAGTAGTAGTAGTAGTAGTAGTAGTAGTAGTAGTATTAACAACTATTTTTTCCCTTTCTCTGCACTGAATTGAAGGAAAATTAATGTAAAAGTTACCTTAGGGAAGAAGGAAAAAAATTGTTGCTATGAAGACTTAATTGACATTTTTATTTTATCTCAAATTTAATGTTAATCCTGATATATATTTTTAATAGAATATAAACATCACTTGCCTTGACTAATAACAGAGAGAGAGAGACAGAGAGAGAGGGAGAGCGAGAGAGAGAGAGAGAGAGAGAGAGAGAGAGAGGGAGAGAGGGAGAGAGAGAGAGAGAGAGAGAGAGAGAGAGAGAGAGAGAGAGAGAGAGAGAGAGAGAGAGAGTCCAGAACGAAGACAAACAAACCACAAAACCAACAACTAAATAACTACCACTCACAGTAAGGACTCTCCCCCCCCCTGCCCCCCCCACACCAATCCTTCCCTCGGCCTGTGCTCTAAGTAGGATCTGGTGCTCATAAACCCGTACTGGACGCGTATAAAACACCGATAAAACAGGAAACGACCTCCCTAAACCCCCATACGAAGGCCTGCTTCTATGGAGAGAGAGTGAGAGAGAGAGAGAGAGAGAGAGAGAGAGAGAGAGAGAGAGAGAGAGAGAGAGAGAGAGAGAGAGAGAGAGAGGATGCTATTGAGTTAATTTGTGAATCAGGAGGCACTCTGGATAATGCAATCACTTTAATTATTGAGTAATGGGGGGGCGGGGGTGGGGGGGGGGTAATGGCCTAATTTCTTAAAGCGACAGTTAACCTATTAAGCTACGTTGGTGGGTACACTTTTTTATCCGTTTTTATCTATTTATGCTACCTCTCTCTCTCTCTCTCTCTCTCTCTCTCTCTCTCTCTCTCTCTCTCTCTCTCTCTCTCTCTCTCTCTCTCTCTCTCAGGAAGTAGTTGTATAGGGATTAAAAAAAATATTTAATTAATTCATGGTTTTCATTCGTTATTACAGTCTACAATTACTACTACCACCACCACAACTACTACTACTACTACTACTACTACTACTACTACTACTACTACTACTACTACTACTACTACTACTACTTTTACTACTACTACTTCTACTCCCGCCGTCACTGTCTAGTCACTGCTGTAAGACGCCATCCACTCTGAATAATTACTGGACACACGACTGTAATAAACCAAGTATGAACACACTAAGAAACACAACGATCTTCTCTTCTTCTTCCTCCTCCTCCTACTCCTCCTCCTCCTCCTCTTCTTTCTCTTCTCCTCCTTCACGTCCTCTTTCTTCTCTCCTTTTTCTCCTCTCCCTCCTTCTCCTCTTTCTCTCCTCCTCCTCATCTTCATCCTCTTTCTTCTCTCTTTTTCCTCCTTTCCCTCCTCCTCCTCCTCCACGTCTTCTTTCTTATCTTCTTTTCCTCCTCTTCCTCCTTCTCCTTCTCATGTTCTTCCTCTTCATTTATTCAGTCTATCGAAGCAGAGGAATCGAGGTGATCTATTGGAAGGGTTTGAATACCTAAAGGATTTGATAACATTACAGCAGAAGACTTTACATTCCATCGATCAAATGTAACAAGGAGGTCATCGTCGAATGCATCCAAACGCCTGTAGTATTAGTATTATGTTATCTTTCCTTCAATGTCGTTAAAAGTATAATAGTTACAACCTTCAACAACAGACTCGTACTACTTGATAAGAAGCACTTGGACTCCATTCCGATAGTATTCGTTATCGGAGCAATATTCAATAAGTTTTTTTTTAATAGATTTGTGATTTTTCTTTTATTGTTAGTGATTTTATGGGGGGGGTGGTGTTTAGGCAAGTTTTTTTTCTGGAAGGTGTTGTGGGTTGGGTGGGGAGGAGCCTTTGACTTTACTATCCTACGTCTTTCCCTTTAGACTATGTGTAGTTTTATGACAGCTTTGTGACGGCCAAGAGATCTACTGGTGTTTGTTCTTCCTTTGTGTTCTTTGTGCTCGTCTGTACTATTGGTCTTTTCATTGGTCTGTTCATTGGTCTGTTCATTGGTCTCTTCACCTCCTTGTCGCCGGCTTAGTGTCAGGAAACATCAGCAGGGGAGGCAGCAGGGCAGGGACACTTTCCTCAGGGGAGCCAACCTGCTGACGACCACTCCTCTTCCCTCTCTTACTTGCATCCTTTATCTTACCGATGTCTCTACTTCTCTCTGCTATCATTTTATTTTACAATGTTTTTTTTTCTTCTTTTTCTCCCGCCTCCTTTCTTTCTTGCAACTATTTCATTTTCCGTGCCTCACCTTCTCTCCTTCCAATGTGTGTGTATGTGTGTGTGTGTGTGTGTGTGTGTGTGTGTGTGTGTGTGTGTGTGTGTGTGTGTGTGTGTGTGTGTGTGTGTGTGTGTGTGTGTTGAGTCAAAGAAAGGTGTGAAGAAGAAAAGGGAGAAGAAAGAAGATGAGGTGGAGGAGGAAGAAGAGATTAAGGCGAAGGCGGAAGAGGAGGAGGAGGAGGAGGAGGAGGAGGAGGAGGAGGAGGAGGAGGGAGAAGAGGAGGAGGAGGAGTCTCATGCATGTTAATACACTTGGATGAAATGAGGGACGTTGGTAAGTGAAGAAAAGAAAAAATTCAAGGCCGCAGTAATAATAATAATAATAATAATAATAATAATAATAATAATAATAATAATAGAACTTTGAATAATGTGTTAATGTGACGAAAAACTGTTTATCTTGCTTCGTGGAAACAGGAACTACGAAGGTTACTTTTATTGCTATTATTATTATTATTATTATTATTATTATTATTATTATTATTATT
>JAPQNM010000019.1:6432218-6434718 GCA_029783475.1 Metacarcinus magister | reverse complement strand
GCGGATGCACGACAGCAAAAACAGAGTGGAGCAATGAGTGCTGCTGTGAGTAACACTTACACCACACACACACACACACACAACACACACACACACACACACACACACACACACACACACACACATGCAAATCTAACTTGCACGTACATGCTGTGCAAACACTTGCAAATATACTTTAGCTCTTCCCGGCGTCTCACATCGGCAAGGCAAGGCAAGGCAGCTGCTATCCACCTTGCAACAGTGAGGACAAGCTGCCAAGTTATACCGCTGCCCAAGTGAAGGCAGAGGTGTGTTGATAGTAGTTGAGTGATGTAACACAAGTCCTGAGGGGCCTCAGTACCCCCGTCATGCTCTGCGCCAGGCTCGGTGCGGGAAGGCAGTGTTTGATGCAGCAGCCGGACACGCGTCGCTCCGCCTCCACTGAGTTCGACACAGGAAGCCTAAAGTTAGCCGTGTGAAGCCGCACACAGATTGAGAGGCTGTGCGTGAGGAGACGATCGCCCAGTGGGAGAGACATTCCCAGTAGCAGGACAAGGGCGGGAAAGGGAACTGTTGACCAGACTACAGGGAATTAATCTGATACAAACGGTGCAGGGAAGAGAACCGTTGCCTTCTTCGTGGCGACGCAGTGGTCAGACTCAGTGGTGGGACGAGAACCTGGGATGACGCGGCATGAAGATAACGTAGAGCCGCGCCACCAGGATGGGAGGGATCAAAGGTGGTGGGAAGGCAGCCTCCAGGAAGGTGGTATTGGAAGGCAGGTGGGAACAGCAGCAGTGGTGGGGACGGAGGTGACGTCAAGTGTCATGTGAGGGACACACCCACGGATGGCAAAGCACCGGTGACAGAAAAGTGACGTGGTCTGCTCAACACTATCTTATAACATCTCTTTAATCCTTCCTTCTTAATTACTTCTCTTTTTCTCATTACTTATTTTTTCATTCTTACCTTTTCCCTAGTCTTTTTTTTGTTTCCTCATATTTTCCCGTCTTCCTTCCTTCTTTCTTTCCTTCCTTTTCTCCTTCTTTCCTGCCTTTCTTCCTTGCATGCCTGTCTATGTAAATGAGAAGTCTCCTAAGACTCCACACACATACATACACACAGAAGAAAAAAAATTACGAAGGATAATAAACAACTCCAGACATATAGTTCCTTGCAAGGTTGTTTGATCTAACTACTCTATAACTACGAGTTGAAAAGATTGTACAGTAAGGTAGAAGGCTCCTCCCCAACAAGAAAAGAATACCATGTGATATTGAAACGCGCGCGCGCACCACCCACCATCCTGTTTTTTCATAAATAATGAAAAGAAAAGTTTTAACACTGTTTCAAGTATAAGACCTCCTGACAACATTAAAAATCATTGAAGAAAGAACAAACAAAACTAAAAGACAGAAAAACAACAGAAACAAAAAATAGATTAATTTGCTCAAACTATAAACAGCGAGAACAGAAACACAAAACTGTTAACTTGTTTTACTTTTATTTCACCAATGAATCAAGACCCAAAAGAAAAGAGAGAAAAAAATAATAGTGTAGTGTCGATCGCATTCGGTTTTAACGAGACTAAGATTGAAAGACACATTTTTAACGCTTTTAAATAAATCTTCGAACGATCTTTGAATGATGTTAAAACTTTATCATCCAAAGCTTACAGAGACAAAACTATAGAATTACATTATAGGAATTGATCAACAAAAAATATGTTGACAATCTATTTTCTCCATCATCAGTAACAGAAGAAAAAAAAGATACGAATTGTTATAGAAGTGAAAGTCAACTCCATGAATGAATGAGTGAGTGAGTGAGTGAGTGAGGAAGGAAGTGAAATATTGAGTGAATGAGTGAGTGAGTGACGTGAGTGTATGTTAAAAGTTGACAGGAATGGAAGTGAATATAGACTTCACTTCACTTTTACATATTTCCTTAGCATTCTCCTCCGGTAATTGCCTCAGTTCATTCTCTCATCCATATATGTATTTAGTTCCTCAACATGAATTTCACAGTTCAGTCACCCGTATATTTCACCACACACACACACACACACACACACACACACACACACACACACACACACACACACACACACGTCTCTCTCTCTCTCTCTCTCTCTCTCTCTCTCTCTCTCTCTCTCTCTCTCTCTCTCTCTCTCTCTCTCTCTCTCTCTCTCTCTCTCTCTCTCTCTCTCTCTCTCTCTCTCGTTTCCCCTCACTCACCAATTCTTTGCGCCTCCTCCCTCACCTTCCCCTCATTCAAGATTCACACTTTCTCCCAAACTTACTCATTTTCACTCTCCTCTCCCCTTGTGCTTAGGCCTAAACCTTCTTCTTTCCCCTCACCCTCCCTTCCCCTCCCCTACCCTCCCTTCCCTCCCTCCCCTTCCCTACCCTTCCCTCGCCCTATGTTATTTCTCTTCTTCCTAATTTTCCCCACTCCATCTTCTCTTCAACTTTATTCCT
This sequence comes from Metacarcinus magister, assembly GCA_029783475.1. Lineage (NCBI taxonomy): Eukaryota > Metazoa > Arthropoda > Malacostraca > Decapoda > Cancridae > Metacarcinus > Metacarcinus magister. The sequence goes on along the minus strand of JAPQNM010000019.1, from coordinate 6,432,259 downwards.
CTCATATTATTGAATTTTACCCTCCTTGCACTTTTCCCTCA
>JAPQNM010000019.1:6369718-6404718 GCA_029783475.1 Metacarcinus magister | reverse complement strand
TATATATATAGCTAGTCTCTCTCTCTCTCTCTCTCTCTCTCTCTCTCTCTCTCTCTCTCTCTCTCTCTCTCTCTCTCTCTCTCTCTCTCTCTCTCTCTCTCTCTCTCTCTCTCTCTCTCTCTCTCTCTCCGTGTTTGCCCGCGCCTCGCCAGCGTCCACAAGCGACTGTATTAACAAACTCGTGCTCAACACCATCACCAGATTCATCTCCAAGTCTGATGGGAGGATGCTTGTCGCCCGGCCCGCCAGCATCCAAGTCAGGCAGGTAACATGGGAGGGAGGGAGGGTGGGAGGAGGAGGAGGAACACAGAGGGAGAGAGGGGGAGGGAGACAGAGGGAGGGAAGGGGGGTAGGAAGGGTACCTACCTATCGTGGTCCTTGTAGACGATGTTCGATTTTTCCAAACACCTGAACGGAAGAGGAAATTTTGAGAAGGGAAAAAGACCACCTCGAGAAGTGAAGTGAAGTGGAGGGAGGGAAAGGGGGAAGGGAAGGAGAGAAAGGGGAAGGGGTGTTGGTATGGTGATAGGAGAGGTAGCAGGTGATAGTTTATGGAGACTATGTTGGAGGAGGGGAAGGGAAGGAATGGAGGGAAGGGGAGGGAAGGGATGGGGGGAAGGGGAGGAAGGGAAGGGGGGAAGGGGAGGAAGGGAAGGGATAGATGAGGTTGTAGAAAGCATGAGAGAAATTGGATGTGATTCGTTGGTTTGGTTTGTCCCCAGAAAATTGGTGTTTGATGTGTGTGTGTGTGTGTGTGTGTGTGTGTGTGTGTGTGTGTGTGTGTGTGTGTGTGTGTGTGTGTGTGTTTCAATTTCGTGTATATTATATATTTACACGAATCCTGGAAAGTTATGATGATTTTTTTACTCATCTATAATATTTTTCTTATATTTTAACAACCCTTACATTTTCATGGATGTTATTAATGTAGTAGAAGTAGAAGTAGTAGTAGTAGTAGTAGTAGTAGTAGTAGTAGTAGTAGTAGTAGTAGTAGTAGTAGTAGTAGTAGTAGGAATAGCAATAGTAGCGGTAGTAGTAGTAATAGAAATAAGAGTAGTAACAGTAGTAGTAATAGCAGTAGTAGCAGTAGTAATAGTAGTGGTAGCAGTAGTAGTAGTAGTAGCAATAGTAATAGTAGTAGTAGTAGTAAAAATAGTAGTAGTAGTAGTAATAGTAATAGTAGTAGTAGTAGTAGTAGTAGTAGTAATAGTAGTAGTAGTAGTAGTAGTAGTAGTAGTAGTAGTAGTAGTAGTAGTAGTAGTAATAGTAGTAGTAGTAGTAGTAGTAGTAGTAGTAGTAGTAGTAGTAGTAGTAGTAGTAGTATGGTGTCATAACTGTCTTTCCTTCTAACACTGTGCTGGAGGAAATATAAAGAGAGGAGGGAGAAAGCTATGGTAGAAATTTTGCTAACTGTTCTATCTTACGTTCATTCTAGTCAAATAAAAACTGTATAATAGTGTGTAAAAATTTATACCAAGGTATGTAGGTAGGTAGCCTCGTTATAAGGCTTTATAATACGACTTTCACCTTTACTGTCCTGTGCCTCTCACTTTAGATTCGATAGTGTAGTTCATCTCAAACAGCCTCGTTACGGCCAACTGGTGTGCAGATGTTTGTTCTTCCTTGTGTGTCCTTTGTGGCTTTCTATTACGTATATGTGAGTCGTGTGTCCCTCCTCCTCCGCCTCCTCCTTCCTCCTCCTCTCCTCCCCCCCCTCCTCCTCCTCCTCCTCCTCTTCCTCCTCCTCCTCTTCTTCTTTCATCACAGGTCAAGGAAGGTGACTCTCCACCTGTACTTATGTCATGTCAGTCTCTCTCAAGGACTCTGAATCTGAAGTCTTTTTTTTGTTTTCAGCTTTGAGTAACGAGTTGCAGCGACCACTGGCACGGAGGTAAGACGCGGCACTTCTTTTGGGCGTGTGTTTGAAGGGAGCGAGGGAAGAGGAGGCAGCTTTGAAGGGGAGACTGAAGGAGCAGATGAGAACAGTGTTGGGGAGAGGTGGGGGTGTTGAAGGGGGAGATAATGAAAGAAAACTGTAAGAGAAAGAGATATAGGAAAGTTGAACTAGTAATGGAAGGGGTAACTTATAAGGAGATAATGGGAGGGGAAGTTGTAAGGGAAATGTGGGTAATTACAAAGTTTGAATGGAAGATTAATGGAATAGGGATGTGTAAGAGAAGGGAAGGGGAAGGCATTGCAAGGGGAGGTTAAGAAGGGATGAAAGGGAAGTTGAAGGAAAATAAATAGGTTGTATTTATCTATTTATTCAAAGTTTCATCTACATTCTTTTTTCTTGTATCTCTCCTTCACATCCTTCGTCCTCCATGTCGCTTTACTCTTTTCCTTCCCTTCCACTTCCTTCCCTCTCTTCTGGGTTTTTCCTTCTCTCTCTCTCTCTCTCTCTCTCTCTCTCTCTCTCTCTCTCTCTCTCTCTCTCTCTCTCTCTCTCTCTCTCTCTCTCTCTCTCTCTCTCTCTCTCTCTCTCTCTCTCTCTTCTCTCTTTTCTTCATTTCATTGGCGTCTCTGTTTCACTTACTAATCGACTCAATTAATGTTTGTCTAGTATCGTTAATTCCAGCTTGTGTGTGTGTGTGTGTGTGTGTGTGTGTGTGTGTGTGTGTGTGTGTGTGTGTGTGTGTGTGTGCGTGTGTGGTGTGTGTGTGTGTGTGTTCACCTGTCGCTTGCATTATCCACTCACATGTCCTCCTTAAACATGCTGCTCTTCTGTCCTCTATTTCCTCCTCCTCCTCCTCCTCCTCCTCCTCCTCCTCCTCCTCCTCCTCCTCCTCCTCCTCCTCCTCCTCTTCCTCTTCCTCCTCTTCCTCTTTTTTTTTTATTTTCCTTCTTATCTTCATCCACATACTCTTCATCACCATAATCTTAATGAGGAGGAGGAGGAGAAGGAGGAAAAGAAGAAGAAGAAGGAGGAGGAGCAGAAGGAGGAGGAGGAGGAGAGTAATCTTGATCAAAAGTAGATTTTTTGACATATTTTCCTTATATAGCCACATGAAAACACACACACACACACACACACACACACACACACACACACACACACACACACACACACACACACACACACACACACCACATCTCATAATCACAACACAAATCTATTCTGTTTCTACGTTGTAATCACTTTCTCCCTATCCTCTTTGCCTCTCTTCAACCATTCCTTTCCTCCTTCCCTCCCTCATCACCCCACCCACCCACCCACCAACCCACCCACCTACCCACCTACCTACCCACCTACCTACCTATCCTCCTTCCCCTCTTCTGCTCCCTTCTCCTCACCCCTCGCTGTTTATGTCAGTCCAGCAGGATTTAGTAAACCTCTTGTTGTCACTTTATCTGTTGAGTAATTTGCAGGAGATAAGAGGAAGGAGGACCGACCTACTACGGACACGGACACGGACACGGACAAGGATACGGATACGGACATAGACACGTACACGGACACGGACACGTACACGGACATAGGATTCTACTGCTTCTTCTTCTGTTGCTCTGGTTTTCCTTGCAATTAATTCAGTGATAATCTGTTTCATAATAACGTTTCTCTACTCTCCGTCTCTCTCCCTCTCTCAGTTTGTTTATTCGTATATGTCCTTCAATGTGTGTGTGTGTGTGTGTGTGTGTGTGTGTGTGTGTGTGTGTGTGTGTGTGTGTGTGTGTGTGTGTGTGTGTGTGTGTGTTCGTCGTTCATTTCGTTTCTATCTCTGTGTTCTAAGATATATTTCGTTCTCGTTTTATTTTTTTTTTCTCTCTCTCTCTCTCTCTCTCTCTCTCTCTCTCTCTCTCTCTCTCTCTCTCTCTCTCTCTCTCTCTCTCTCTCTCTCTCTCTCTCTCTCTCTCTCTCTCTCTCTCTCTCTCTCTCTCTCTCTCTCTCTCTCTCTCTCTCTCTGCTGTTATTATTTATCGTATAACTAAAGCGCGTACACACACACACACACACACACACACACACACACACACACACACACACACACACACACACACACACACACACACACACACACACACACACACACACACATATAAAAAAAAACTTATCTCATCCTCTCCTCTTTACATACACATTTGTTATTCTTTTTTATTTTCTGCCCTTTCCTTCTCTTCCTTCCTCTCTCTCTCTCTCCCTCCCTCCCTCCCTCCCTCCCTCCTCTCCCTCCCTCCCTCCCTCCCTCCCTCCCTCCTCGTCTGCCATTCAAGGTCCGGGAGAGGAAAGTTAGCAGGATAGAGTAAAAAAAAAGATAATAGTGTTGATTAATTCCTGCCCTGTTTACCTGCTCTCTCTCTCTCTCTCTCTCTCTCTCTCTCTCTCTCTCTCTCTCTCTCTCTCTCTCTCTCTCTCTCTCTCTCTCTCTCTCTCTCTCTCTCTCTCTCTCTCTCTCTCTCTCTCGTTCTTCCTTTGCCGTCCTTTTATCACTATTATCATCAGTAATAATCATTGTAATACTTTAATGCAACGTTTAGTGTATTGCATGTGTTGAGTCTCTCTTTCTGTTCTTCATTTTCTCTTCATTTCAACCCTTTCCCTCCATCTCCTAACATCATCAACCTTTTCCCTCCATCTCCTAACATCATCAACCTTTTCCCTCCATCTCCTCACATCATCAACCTTTTCTCTTCATCTTTTCATCTACTCAATCTTCCTCTTCATCTACATTCACCAAACTACTAGAAATGAGGTAGAAAAACCACAAGCTACCTTCTTTTCTACCATTCCTCCTCCTCCTCCTCCTCCTCCTCCTCCTCCTCCTCCTCCTCCTCCTCCTCCTCCTCCTCCTCCTCCTCCTCCTCCCAACACTCCCAGATATTAAAGCAAAGTATTGGCTTCGCTTGATCAAATGTCCTTGTGTTACGGAGCGATGGCCACGTCCGAATGCTTGTCACGCCTCTATGGCTTCGACGACGACTAGGTGAAATTGCACCAACCACCCTTCCTCCTCTTCCACCTCCTCCTCCACCTCCACCTCCTCCTCCTCCTCCTCCTCCTCCTCCTCCTCCTCCTCCTCCTCCTTCTCCTCCTCCTCCACCTCCTCCTCCACCTCCTCCTCCTCCTCCTCCTCCTCCTCCTCCTCCTCCTCCTCCTCCTCCTCCTCCTCTTCTTCCTCCTCCTTGCCCCCTCCTCCTCCTGCCCCCTTGTCTATCTGGAATCCGCACCGGTTTTCACAGGTGGATATCAGGTGTCCGGTCCATCCCACTGTGTCCCTTTGCCTTCCCTTCTTCCCTCCTCCCGCAGTCCCGTAGCGGCAGGTGGCAAGGAAACGGACAGGCGTATGCAGATTCAGAGGTTTATAGTCATAGAACAAATATTCATAATGACAGTTGTACAGTTTTAATTAGGTCTATCAGATGCTGCAATGATATTTCCAATATCTCTAATAGCTTTCGAGAAAATGAGGAGGAAAGTCATGTTTTTATATAAATATAAAGTTTTATTTTACTGCGTAATTATGAGTCAGAAAACAAATATTAATAATTACAGTTGCACAGTTTAATGAGGTTTATCATATGATGCAATGATATTTCCAATATCTCTAATAGCTTTCGAGAAAATGAGGAGGAAAGTCATGTTTTTATATAATATATAAAGTTTTATTTTACTGCGTAATTATGAGTCATAGAACAAATATTCATAATGACAGTTGTACAGTTTAATTAGGTCTATCAGATGCTGCAATGATATTTCCAATATCTTTAATAGCTTTCGAGAAAATAAGGAGGAAAGTCATGTTTTTATATAAATATAAAGTTTTATTTTACTGCGTAATTATGAGTCATACAACAAATATTTATAATTACAGTTGTACAGTTTAATTAAGTCTATCAGATGCTACAATGATATTTCCAATATCTCTAATAGCTTTCGAGAAAATGAGGAGGTAAGTCATGTTTTTATATAAATATAAAGTTATGTTTTACTGCGTAATTATGAGTCATAGAACAAATATTCATAATGATAGTTGTACAGTTTTATTAGGTTTATCAGATGCTGCAATGATATTTCCAATATCTCTAATAGCTTTCGAGAAAATTAGACGGAAAGTCATGTTTTTATATAAATATAAAGTTTTATTTTACTGTGTAATTATTAGTCATACAACAAATATTCATAATATCAGTTCTACAGTTTAATTAGGTTCATCAGATGCTGCAATGATATTTCGAATAACTCTAATAGCTTTCGAGAAAATGAGGAGGAAAGTCATGTTTTTATATAAATAAAAAGTTTTATTTTACTGCGTAATTATGATCATAGAACAAATATTCATAATTACAGTTGTACAGTTTAATTAGGTCTATCACATGCTGCAATGCTTTATCCAATATCTCTAATAGCTTGCGAGAAAATGAGGAGGAAAGTCATGTTTTTATATAAATATAAAGTTTTATTTTACTGCGTAATTATGAGTCATAGAACAAATATTCATAATTGCAGTTGTACAGTTTAATTAGGCCTATCAGATGCTGCAATGATATTTCCAATATCTCTAATAGCTTTCGAGAAAATGAGGAGGAAAATCATGGTTATATATAAATATATGGTTTTATTTTACTGCGTAATTATTAGTCGTTGAACAAATATTCATAATTGCAGTTGTACAGTTTTATTAGGTCTATCAGATGCTGCAATGATATTTCCAATATCTCTAATAGCTTTCGATAAAATGAGTAGGAAATTTATGTTTTTATATAGATATACGGTTTCATTTTACTGCGTAATTATTAGTCATATAACCAATATTCATAATTACTGTGGTACAGTTTAATTAGGTCTATCAGATGCTGCAATGATGTTTCCAATATCTCTAATAGCTTTCGAGATAATGAGGAGGAAAGTCATATTTTTATATAAATATATGGTTCCATTTTACTGCGCAATTATTAGTCATAGAACAAATATTGATAATATCAGTTGTACAATTTCATTAGGTCTATCAGATGCTACAATGATATTTCCAATATCTCTAATAGCTTTCGAGATAATGAGGAGGAAAGTCATATTTTTATATAAATATATGGTTTCATTTTACTGCGCAATTATTAGTCATAGAACAAATATTGATAATATCAGTTGTACAATTTAATTAGGTCCATCAGATGCTGCAATGATATTTCTAATAACTCTAATAGCTTTCGAGAAAATGAGGAGGAAATTCAGGTTTTTATATAAATATAAAGTTTTATTTCACTGCGTAATTATGTGTCATAGAACAAATATTCATAATTACAGTTGTACAGTTTAATTAGGTGTATCAGATGCTGCAATGATATTTCCAATATCTCTAATAGCTTTCGAGAAAATGAGGAGGAAAGTCATGTTTTTATATAAATATAAAGTTTTATTTTACTGCGTAATTATGAGTCAGAGAACAAATATTCATAATTACAGTTGCACAGTTTAATGAGGTTTATCATATGATGCAATGATATTTCCAATATCTCTAATAGCTTTCGAGAAAATGAGGAGGAAAGTCATGTTTTTATATAAATATAAAGTTTTATTTTACTGCGTAATTATTAGTCATACAACAAATATTCATAATATCAGTTGTACAGTTTAATTAGGTCCATCAGATGCTGCAATGATATTTCCAATAACTCTAATAGCTTTCAAGAAAATGAGGAGGAAAGTCATGTTTTTATATAAATATAATGTTTTATTTTACTGCGTAATTGTTAGTCATAGAACAAATATTCATAATGATAGTTGTACAGTTTTATTAGGTTTATCAGATGCTGCAATGACATTTCCAATATCTCTAATAGCTTTCGAAGAAATGAGAAGGAAAAACATGTTTTTTATATAAATATTAAGTTTTATTTTACTGCGTAATTGTTAGTCATACAACAAATATTCATAATATCAGTTGTACAGTTTAATTAGGTCTATCAGATGCTGCAATGATATTTCCAATAACTCTAATATCTTTCGAGAAAATGAGGAGGTAAGTCATGTTTTTATATAAATATACTGTTTCATTTTACTGCGTAATTATTAGTCATAGAACAAATATTCATAATATCAGTTGTAAAGTTTAATTGGGTCTATCAGATGCTGCAATGATATTTCCAATATCTCTAATAGCTTTCGAGAAAATGAAGAGGAAAGTCATGGTTTTATATAAATATACGGTATAGTTTTACTGCGTAATGATTAGTCGTAGAACAAATATTCATAATTACAGTTGTACAGTTTAATTTGGTCTATCAAATGCTGCAATGGTATTTCCAATATCTCTAATAGCTTTCGGGAAAATGAGGAGGAAAGTCATGTTTTTATATAAATATACGGTTTCATTTTACTGCGTAATTATTAGTCATAGAACAAATATTCATAATATTAGTTGTACAGTTTTATTAGGTCTATCAGATGCTGCAATGATATTTCCAATATCTCTAATAGCTTACGATAAAATGAGGAGGAAAGTCATGTTTTTATATTAATATACGGTTTCATTTTACTGCGTAATTATTAGTCATAGAACAAATATTCATAATATCAGTTGTACAGTTTAATTAGGTTTATCAGATGCTGCAATGATATTTCCAATATCTCTAATAGCTTTCGAGAAAATGAGGAGGAAAGTCATGTTTTTATATAAATATATGGTTTCATTTTACTGTGTAATTTATAGCGTGGTTTACAAACGAAATAGAGAGAGAGAGAGAGAGAGAGAGAGAGAGAGAGAGAGAGAGAGAGAGAGAGAGAGAGAGAGAGAGAGAGAGAGAGAGAGAGAGAGAGAGAGAGAGAGAGAGAGAGAGAGAGAGAGTAATGGAGAGTGAGTAACAAAGAAACGCAATGAAAGTAATGTAAAAAATTTAATTGATAGAGAAAGGGGGACGAAGAGAGAGAGAGAGAGAGAGAGAGAGAGAGAGAGAGAGAGAGAGAGAGAGAGAGAGAGAGAGAGAGAGAGAGAGAGAGAGAGAGAGAGAGAAGTGTAGTGTGTGGGCCCAGTAAACAATAGAAAGAATAGATAAAGGAAAAGAGAGAGAGAGTGTGAAAGAAAGAGAGGAGGTTAAGAATAAAGGAATGAAAGAAGGGACAAAATAAAGAGAAGAAAAGGAAAATGCTATCATCCATTTTCCTTAGTTTTCTCTTCTTCTTTCATTCTATCTTTCTCTCTTATCAACTTGTACTTTCCCATCTGTTTTCTTATTCCTTCCATCCTTCTCCTTCTCTTCCCCCTCCTCCTCCTCCTCCTCCTCCTCCTCCTGCTGCTCCTCCTCCTTTTTTCTGTTTGTATAGAGATGAATGAGTGTATCTTCTGTTCCCAGCTATTTTTCTTCTCTCTCTCTCTCTCTCTCTCTCTCTCTCTCTCTCTCTCTCTCTCTCTCTCTCTCTCTCTCTCTCTCTCTCTCTCTCTCTCTCTCTCTCTCTCTCTCTCTCTCTCTCTCTCTCTCTCTCTCTCTCTCACAGGATGTATGTCTTTGATCCAGCAGAGTGTGTGTGTGTGTGTGTGTGTGTGTGTGTGTGTGTGTGTGTGTGGTGGATGTGTGTGTGCGTGTGTGTTCATTATTAATCAGCTTTTATCTCTTAAACATCTTCCTCCCTCCCTCTCCTTACTTATTTTACACTCTCTCTCTCTCTCTCTCTCTCTCTCTCTCTCTCTCTCTCTCTCTCTCTCTCTCTCTCTCTCTCTCTCTCTCTCTCTCTCTCTCTTCAACAAGGGGAAAACACACTATTTTTGTATTTTCTTTCTTTTTTATATTTTCTTTTTATATGTCGTGACAAAGACCAAAGAAAAATTTCGGCTCGGGTCACCTGGCCCCAGATTTTTTTAATTTTTATTTTTATTTTACTTGTTTTTCATTCCAGGATGTGAGAATTTTTATATTTTCCTTAATTACGGAAATAGGGAGAGAGAGAGAGAGAGAGAGAGAGAGAGAGAGAGAGAGAGAGAGAGAGAGAGAGAGAGAGAGAGAGAGAGAGAGAGAGAGAGAGAGAGAGAGAGAGAGAGAGAATTGAGATCTTTATTCCTTTACAATTCCTTCGTTTGTCTATATTTCACTTTGTACGTTTTTTTCTTTCTCTCTTATCTTTTGTTTCATTCTTCGTGTCGTCTGTTTTTTTTTCCTTTCCCTTTCTTTCTTTATTGTGATTGTTGGTCTTCATATTTTTATATTTTTTTTCCTCGTACTTCGCCTTTCAGTCTTTTTTTTTTCTTTTGCATATTCTGCTCCTTTTTATTCCTTTCTTGCTTTAGTATTTCCTCTCTCTCTCTCTCTCTCTCTCTCTCTCTCTCTCTCTCTCTCTCTCTCTCTCTCTCTCTCTCTCTCTCTCTCTCTCTCCACACACACACATTTTTTTCTAATCGTGTCAACGCCAGATTTTATTTTCATTTTTCTTTTCTTTTTTATCTTTTTGTTCCATAAATATTTTCTCTATTCCCACACTCTCTTCCATAACTCTCTCTCTCTCTCTCTCTCTCTCTCTCTCTCTCTCTCTCTCTCTCTCTCTCTCTCTCTCTCTCTCTCTCTCTCTCTCTCTCTCTCTCTCTCTCTCGTGTGCGTACTTTTCATTGTTTGGTCCTGAAGTCCTTTGTAATGAGGCTTTAGATCATGGTGGAATGGAAGAGGAAGAGGGGAGAGAGGGAAGGGAAGGGAGGGAAGGAAGGGAGGGAAGGGAGGGAGAGGGGAATGGAGGGGAGGGAAGGAAGGGAGGGAAGGGAGGGAAGGGGTATATTCTTCGTGAGTTGGTTCACCCTGATTAATGAGAACCAAAAGTTAATACTCACGCCTGAAGGAGGGAGGGAGGGAGGGAGGGAGGGAGCGGGGGATAATAAGGAGGAAGGAGGGCGGTAGGAAGGGAGATAAGGAAAGGAAGGAAGGAAGGAAGGAATAGGTATAGCTTGCAATCTAGTTACCCCTCGTGTGTGTGTGTGTGTGTGTGTGTGTGTGTGTGTGTGTGTGTGTGTGTGTGTGTGTGTGTGTGTGTGTGGTGCTCAGCGAGACGCGGAGGTAATTACAGGATAATTATAAAAACGTAATTAATAACAAGTAATTATAATTGAAGCTGTTCGTGGAGGTGGTGGGGGATGAAGGGGGTGGTGGGGGGGGGGGCTACCAATTACAGTGGCAGAAGTAATAAGTAGTTTAATAAGTTGTGGTGGTATTAGCAATTTTACTGAAGTTATAGTTGTTATAGTAATGGTTAGTAGTAATAGTGGGTAGTAGTAGTAGTAGTAGTAGTAGTAGTAGTAGTAGTAGTAGTAGTAGTAGTAGTAGTAGTAGTAGTAGTAGTAGAAGTTGTAGTAGTAGTAGCTGCTGTTAGTGTTGTTATAAGTGTAGGCAGTAGAAGGAGGAGGAGGAGGATCGCAGCAACATTAGTAATTATATTAATAGTAGTTGTTGTGGTAGTAGTGTTAGCAGCAGCAATACTAGTAGACATAGTAGTTGTTGTAGCATTGGCACATTCGTAGTAGAAGTAGTAGTAGTAGTAGAAGTAGTAGTAGTAGTAGTAGTAGTAGTAGTAGTAGTAGTAGTAGTAGTGCTAGAAGTAGTAGTGCTAGAAGTAGTAGTAGTAGTAGCAAATCCATCCTGAGAGTTACGCAACACAACAATTACACACACACACACACACACACACACACACACACACACACACACACACACACACACACACACACACACACACACACACACACACACGTACTAATTGTGGATGCAAATCAGAGCTTTAATTTGCTTATGTATTCTTTTTTTTATGTTGGGGGGAGGGAGCATGAAAGCTTGGGAATAGACGGATAATGGTAGCAGTTATTGCGGGGTGTATGTAGTGGTGCGCTCTCTCTCTCTCTCTCTCTCTCTCTCTCTCTCTCTCTCTCTCTCTCTCTCTCTCTCTCTCTCTCTCTCTCTCTCTCTCTCTCTCTCTATCTCCCGTCGTTATCGCCTGTTCCCCCCAATTCCCTTGGTCTCACCTCCCCCATTGAGGCTGATTTGCATTTTATTGCATTCTTGCTCATTCCGTCGCTACAAAACCCGGCTTGCAAATAGACTTTTCATGTTGCCTCTCTTGTTTGTGTTTTGTAATGATTTTCTACAACTATTACTATTTTGTGTTTTGTTGTTTTTTTTATTTATTTTTTACTTTAATTTTTTACCACATTTCTATAGCCATTTTTTCTTCTTTCGTTTACTTATTTATTCTAGTCAGAATTTGTTTTTTGTTGATTTATGTATTTATTTATTGGTCAGATGAGAACTACAGCGATTAAAACCACCACCATCACCACCATGGTGGTGGTGGTGGTGGTGGTGGTGGTGGTGGTGGTGGTGGTGGTGGTGGTGGTGGTGGGTTGATACGAAGTTTTGGTGCTTGTAATGTTTGCTTGGTGTTCTGATGGTGTTTTGCTCCTATGGTTTGGAGCAGTTTTGAGTAGTAGTAGTAGTACAGTAGTAGTAGTAGTAGTAGTACAGTAGCAGTAGTAGTAGTACAGTAGTAGTAGCAGTAGTAGTAGCAGTAGTAGTACAATAGTAGTAGTAGTAGTACAGTAGTAGTAGTAGTAGTAGTAGTAGTACAGTAGTAGTAGTAGTAGTACAGTAGTAATAGTAGTAGTAGTAGTAGTAGTAGTAGTAGTAGTACAGTAGTAGTAGTAGTAGTAGTACAGTAGTAGTAGTAGTAGTAGTAGTAGTAGTAGTAGTAGTAGTACAGTAGTAGTAGTAGTAGTAGTACAGTAGTAGTAGTAGTAGTAGTAGTAGTAGTAGTAGTAGTACAGTAGTGGTAGTAGTACAGTAGTAGTAGTAGTAGTAGTAGTAGTACAGTAGTAGTAGTAGTAGTAGTAGTAGTAGTAGTAGTAGTAGTAGTAGTAGTAGTAGTACAGTAGTAGTAGTAGTAGTAGTAGTAGTAGTAGTACAGTAGTAGTAGTAGTAGTAGTAGTAGTAGTAGTAGTAGTACAGTAGTAGTAGTAGTAGTAGTACAGTAGTAGTAGTAGTAGTACAATAGTAGTAGTAGTAGTAGTAGTAGTAGTAGTAGTAGTAGTAGTAGTAGTAGTAGTAGTCAGTAGTAGTAGTAGTAGTAGTAGTAGTACAGTAGTAGTAGTAGTAGTAGTACAGTAGTAGTAGTAGTAGTAGTAGTAGTACAGTAGTAGTAGTAGTAGTAGTAGTAGTAGTAGTACAGTAGTAGTAGTACAGTAGTAGTAGTAGTAGTAGTAGTAATCATGCAATACATTGAATATAAAGTGAACAGAAAGAAGGCATGCAATAGGGAGAGAGGAAAGGGGACTAGTGAAGGGCGAGGTGAAGGGAAGGAGGGCGAGGTGAAAGGAAGGTGAGGAGGTGATGGACGTGAAGGGCGGTAGTGTGGAAGCAATGACGGAGTGATGGATTGGGTGGAACAGACGCGGCGCTGCGGCATCCATCACAGTCAAGGAAGTCAAACAACAACGTGGGTGAACACCTTAAAAGAAAACCAACTCACCACCGTGGAGAGGCGACCAGTATTACAAGACAGTGATGCTTGAAAATAACGTAACAACTCATGAAAATGATCAACATTCAGGTGTACAAGAGCCCAGGAAGCCAGCCTCCTACATAAAGCCCAAGGTGATGTATGATGGAGGAAGGGAGTCCTTTACGTGAGCAGGAAAGGAAATATTCCCGTCACATGGAAGGAACACCAACACCACCACCAACACCAACACCAACACCAACACCACCACCACCACCACCACCACCACCACCACCACCACCACCACCACCAACACCAACAACACCAACACCAACACCAACACCAACACCAACAACACCAACAACACCAACACCAACACCAACACCAACACCAACACCAACACCTACACCAACACCAACACCAACACCAACACCAACACCAACACCTACACCAACACCAACACCAACACCAACACCAACAGGTACAGGTGTTGGTCCACATAACTCCCCCAAACTGACACACTCGATCACCATGTACCGTATAGTCAGAAATTACCAAAGTTATCACAAAAGGAACAATTTCTATTGGACATAATAACCAGAGTGAGGTGAGTGTGGCACATCCGAACACAGGTCAAGGCTGGCCTGGTGACGCCCTCCTCGTGCAGCTAAACATTAAACAAATATTCAGTGCCTTTGGCTGTAGGTGTGGTGTCCCCCAGCTAAGTTGTGCCTAAATGAGTCTCCCACTCACGATGCGAAATGGTCACAACTGCAACCTGCATGCAAGGAAATATATTATGATGGGGTGAGGTGGTGAGGGGGCGGGGCAAGGTGAAGCGTGGCGGCCTTAGTCATCTCATGTCCTCGTTCAGTCCAATCAACAGAAACAATTGACCACGTCTGCAGTATTTCAAAGCAACGAGGGTGGAAACTTTTTTTTATTTCCAATTGCAGACAGAGGCGAGTTAGTGTGAAAATAGTGCATGGCTTCCCTTCTTCCGTGGATCGAATGTACGAAGGATTAGGAAAATGATGGACACTCCTGCTCTTATAATTTGTGAGACAACTGCGCCAAAGCCAAGGGCAGCGTCAGATTTAGTGCCACCGGTAAAAACTGGTGGTGCTGGGATGCCTGGTTCAGGAAGAGAAGCTTGGCAAAATATCCTGTTAGATCTGCTTTCCTCTCCGGTACCAATCGACAAAAGTACACTGCCTGGAGCCTCCCATGATAGCAATGAAGTTCCTGGAATGACGAGGCTGGGAAGGGATAGCGCCGGTCAAGCAAAGTCACAGCGCGAAATGTGAAAGGTTGTGAACATGTGTGATGGGAAGGGATGGGATGGGAAGGGATGGGAAGGGATCAAGGGAAGTGTTCGACAAAGTGACACAAGTCGGATTACGTGGAAGACACTGAAGTAGGTGACCAGAGAGTGTCGGTGAGGGTCAGGAGGCAAGATGAAGAATGGGTCGAAGAACGCCAGGGAGAGGAGCAGGGATGAGAGGATAAAGAGGAGGAGGAGGAGAAGGAGGAGGAGCACAAGGGAAAGGGAATGGGGAGAAGGGAAGGAGTAAGAGGGGTAAGGCAGAATAGAAAGAGGAGAAAATACGGTACGAACATGAAGGGAAATGAAGGGAGTGAGGGGAGTGGATGGGGGAAAGGACAAGTACAAAGAAGCGAAAAGGTTGGTAAAAGTAGGAGGAGGGGAACGAGAGAGTTAGGAAAGGTTAAAGGGAGAGACAGGAGTAGAAGGAAGGAGGGAGAGGGGGAAGTAAAGGTGGAGAGGGGAGAGGTAGGGACAGAAGAAAGACGAAATGGAGGGGAGAGGGGGAAGGGGGAGAACAGAGGAGGTCCACAAGCAACTCTCAGACTTGAATGCAGTAATTTTCTGGCTGCTCATTTAAATTTCGAGAAAACTTACGACTTTCGGGGCCAAAATTACTGCTAATTTCAACACTTGTATTATTTCCATTTGTGAAGAAGAAAAAAATTTAATCGTCAGTACTGTTTCTCATTTTAAAGTTTTTTAGATTGTATGAATAATTAATTATGCAAGACTTGCTTTAATCAAGTTATATTCTACATTTTTTTTTTTTTTTAGCATTGTTGCTGCATATTTTACGGCCGTTTATTTTATTAGTGTATTCTTATTTATGTATTTATTTTTTATAGCTACACTTCTGTCGTTATACTTTTGTCCTGGTAGTTTAGAGCCATCTAGCGGGGGAATGCAAACTCATAAATGATATAAATTGGAAAGCGATATTTTTTATGTACATTTTGAAGCACATAACGCAGAATTATGGACCGACATGGGCAGAGTGACGAAGATATTCCGCTTGGCTGTATGATTTACATTAGCTGAACTCTGCTGCGTTGCCTCGCTCAGCTTAGATATTGACTGAACTTTAATACTGACTCAGCATAGTGACGTACTCTCAGTGGGAGGCAATTGCAGACTCAAGAAAAGTTATCATCTGAATCTGTCCACGCGTTTTTAGTCAAAGATTTATACAAACTGAACAGAGCGAAGTATTCTTACTCTTGAATATTTGCAGACTCAAAACCAACTGAATGCATCTACGTATAGAAGCAAAAACATTTATAAACTGGAGACGCATATTTTTAGCCTGAAGTGTTAGGCGGCTGAAATTCTCAACCAAGTGAGCATTCCTAGGCAGCTTCAGTTGAAGGAATGTATTAAGTGGAAGACAAAGGCCTGCAACCCCTTGGCTGGGAGCGGCTTCCAATCAGGGAGTCGCCGCGCCAGATGGTTTGCAGAGAGCAGCTACCTTGAGCGTGTTATTGATGTCAAATACGGGAGGCAGCGCTGACTGGGGCTGGGGATAGGGCTTACAGATACGGCTGGGGCTTGGGGCTAGGGGCTAGGGGCTGGAGACTAGGGGCTAGGGGCTGGAGACTAGGGGCTAGGGGCTGGGGCTAAGGCTGGAGCAGAGCAGGGTCCATGGAGAGCTTGCCTGGGTTAGAGCCGCGGCTCTGCCATGCACTTAAGCTTCCTTGAAGGGCGTTGACACAGCGTTCCGCCTCGCCAAGTAACACGTACGGCAGTGGTCTCGTCGGTTCAAACTCTTTGTTCTTCACTCGTTATAACTTATTCTCGATATACCTTTTCCTTAAACGTAAAAATTGTGTTGAGGATTTCTTGTTGTATTTCCATGACTGGCTTAATAGTTCCTCTTAGAATGCTTGTTCTACTCCTTACTGCTTAGCTGGCTTTGCCTAGGTGGTGCACGCGAGCCTCAGTTCACCCTTGAGCCGGGACAGTCTGCTCGAGGCCCACACAGTGGCTGTTCCTCCCTCGTGGTTTACGGTAACGCGGTGCTTCAGCCTTAACTTGAAACACAAACACGACAGACAGAGAAGGAAAAAAAAATTTTCTTTCTGCCATTCAAGACAAACGAGGAGAGTCAAGACACATTTAATGTTAACTAGACCTCCACCCCGTGCTTCCATTTCTCTCACTGTCCTCTTTACAGGGTCTGGCGACAAGTAGGATTTTTTTACGTATTTTTGTTTGTTGTCCCTTAGCCCTTCTAATGTAAAAAGAAAAAAAAAAAATTAATACAGTGGAGTATTTCTCATTAGCTTCTTGTAAACTCTGATAAACCTTTGCTAGTGGTCGACATACACAAAGCAGAGGACGACCCTTTGCACCCTTATATACTACCATAGGAAAGTATTAAACATCATGTCCACAACACCTTTATTCTCAACACCACCAGACGCACCGTTCATCACTACAAGCTCTCCCTTCCACACCCTTGTCAGTGAGGTGGTGGCGAGAGCTTCCTTGTTGAACGTGGCTGCCCAGTGAGGAACCCGCTGGACGGTACAATAAACACCCGCTGCCACACACGGCCGCGGAGACAACAGCGTAAACAAACAAATATATAGAGAATTCCATCCACGTGTGTTGTTTTAATGCACGTGTCAACAACAACACATTAAGTCAACATAATAACTATAACAAATTCATGAACATTGTAACAAAACTAATTTTCTTGCAAACAGTTATAGGACATTCTAACCTTGTCCTCCTCGTAACCTAGTTCATAAAGTTGACGCCAGGACAAATAGTTTACCCTTGAGCAGCACCTAACACCCCCCCCCCCATCCCCACCCCTACACCCCCTCAACACTACACAACAGCTTGAAACGAGCAAAGGATCTAAATAACCTTAATCTGATATAACATTGCCCTTTGCACACTGGTTAAATTACATACAAACAATGACGTATTTGCCTGGAATGGTTAGTCACAAAAAAAACGTACATTTAGTCCTATTTCAATCCCTTTGTAGTAAGTTTTGTTTGTGTGTGTGTGTGTTCTATTCTATCCAACGTGCTTTGACACGATCCTATAAATAGCGTCATTATTATTAGTTTTTTTCTACTAACACCGGATAATTCAATGCCAGTTCTGTCTGAAAAATAAATTACTCCATGCCATCACCATCACTACCACACAAACATCCGATGCATTTCGTTCAAACGCAATACAATGAACTCAAAACATCAACACTTGGTTTCTAGTTCTAGTGTTCTTTAATTCCATTCAGTAAGGAGGAGGAGGAGGAGGAGGAATAGGAGAGGGTGCGGCGCCCCCTACACAGCTTCCTTATACCTTGTTGGCCCATCCCCTTGATCACGACTGCAAGCCCCGTCCACTGCAAGCCTCAAACACGCACATACACATACACACACACGCACACTAGTAACGAGGGACTGGCACTGTGCTACAAACGGATGGAAAGAGAGAGAGAGAGAGATGAAACTGAAAGAGATAATTATGATAGGAACATAGGAAGGAACGATTAAACGAGAGAGAGAGAGAGAGAGAGAGAGAGAGAGAGAGAGAGAGAGAGAGAGAGAGAGAGAGAGAGAGAGAGCAATTAAACGAGAGAGAGAGAGAGAGAGAGAGAGAGGAAGGAACGATTAAATGAAATAGAGGAGGAGGAGGAGGAGGAGGAGGAGGAGGAGGAGGAGGAAGGAAAGAAGGATTGGGCAAAGAGGAAACTACTAAACAGAAGGAACCAATAGAAGAAAGAGGGCAAGGAAGAAAGAGGGAAAGGAAGAAAGGAGGGAGAGGATGGTATGTCGGACAGAGTAAGGGATGGGCGACTTTAAATCAAAGGAGAAGGAAACTGGACTGTGAAAGGCGCAAGGGAGAATCTCTGGAAAATGTCACTTCATGAATGCGTAAGTGCTAGGGGAAAAAAATCAGAGGAGTGAAGGAAAAAAAAGAAGTGGAGTTTGATAAAAGACGAAGAAAAAAGAAAAAAAGGAATTTATATAAAGTAGAAAGCAAAGGAGAAGAGAAGACATTGCAAAGATGAGAGAGAGAGAGAGAGAGAGAGAGAGAGAGAGAGAGAGAGAGAGAGAGAGAGAGAGAGAGAGAGAGAGAGGGGTGCGAAGGGGGAATAACAGAACAGGAGAGGAAAGGAAAAAAAAGAATAGGGGAGAAAGAAAACCGAGAGAGGAGAGACTTCTGAGATGGAATGATGGATGGGGAGGAAGGAGAAAAGGAAAAAGGGAAAAAAGGGTAAGAAGAGGAAATTAAAAGTTAAAAAAAAAACTGAAGGAAGAGTAGAATAGAAAAATTATGAAAAGTAGGAGAAAATAGATAATGTAATAGAAGGCATAATGGAAGAGAAGTATAGAAGTAACTGGTAACACTCCCCTCACCCTTCCTTCCACTCACTCCTCTACCTCCCCTACCCTTTCTTCCCTTCACTCCTCCTTCCCCTCACTCCCCTTCCTTCCCCTCAAAGTTCAAGGTGTGGAGTCTCGTCTTTGTGGATGGTGGTAATGGTAGCCGTCTTCTGGATTTCATCTCCCACCTTCTTATCATCCACTTTTTCAGCTTTGACTTCCACGGTTTTCTGCTTCTCCTTATCCTTCAATTCCTCTTCTTCCTTCTTAATCTGTTCCTCCTTTTCTTCATCATTCCCCGGCCTCTTCGCAGCTTCCTCCTTCACCTTCTTCATCTTCTCTATAAGCGAAGTGTCTTTCCACGCCTCTACTAGATCCGGGGGAGGAAGGTCCTTGCACGGCACCAGCGGGTTACTGTGTGAGAGAGAGAGAGAGAGAGAGAGAGAGAGAGAGAGAGAGAGAGAGAGAGAGAGAGAGAGAGAGGGAGAGGGAGAGGGAGAGGGAGAGGGAGAGAGGTCGGGTGAGCCAAGAAATCCTAAGATATATTGCCCAACGATAAATTATTGGCACAGAGTTATGATAGCACAGAGGCGGCGGCGGCGGCGGCGGCAGTGGTGGTGGTGGAGTTACTTTTCAAAACGGATACCATTGTGCTGTGGCAAGAATTTTAACGTGTGTGTGTGTGTGTGTGTGTGTGTGTGTGTGTGTGTGTGTGTGTGTGTGTGTGTGTGTGTGTGTGTGTGTGTGTGTACCTGTTGCGTCACACTCGTCCCATGTGGATGAAACCGATTGAAAACTCACTTATTCCCTTTCTATACATTACCACCACCACCACCACCACCACCACCACCACCACCACCACCACCACTACTTTTAGATCCTTCCCTGCATCCCCTTCCCTCCCTTACTCCACTTACCTGTCTGAGGGCGGGAGGAAGGAGTTCTTAGGCGTGGCGCGGAGGCCTGGCAGGTTAGCACAGAGGAGGTGGGCCAGCGTGACTCCCTTTATGTAGGTCTTCTGCTCCACCGTCATCAGGCTCGAATCGTGCTCCCAGAAGAGGCGATTACCAGTCCGAAGTCTGGCGTACTGATCAACCTGACGGGAGAGAAACGTGGTGAGGAGAGGAGGGGAAGGGAGAGGGAAGGAGAGAGGGGTTGGGGCGTGGAAGGAGAGTAGAGGACTTAAGGGATGGTGTGGTTAGCTGTGGCAGGGTATTGTAAAGGAAAAGTGAGAGATGTGCAAGACTTGAGTGAGGAAGAAGGTGAAGTTGGGGAAGGTATGAAGAAAGGGAGGGAGGGAGAGAGGGAGAGAAAGCTATTGATGCGAGGATAAACACAATACTGACAGGAAAATGGCAAGGAGAGGAGGTAGAAAGGTAGCCAAGTAACAGGATTGATATAAGAAATACAAGACGAATAGTTGATGATGATGAAGAGGAGGAAAAGTAGTTGATTATGCAAGATACAGACAAGAATAATGGCGTGTAACATTCCGTTATTATGCAAAGGTGTAGCGATTCAAAGGAAGAAGAAATGTTAATGAGGAAAATATGGAAGACAACCTAAGTGTTTCCCTGGTGTTTAAGTTCCGTTTTTTTAGGGGGAAAAACTTGTACTGAAGGGAGTAGTCAAGTGTGGATATACATATACTGGTAAGCACATTGGGAAGGAGGGGTGTGGGGAGGGTGTGGGGCGGGGAAGTGATGATAATGTAATGTTTGGGGAGAAGGAGGATGAAGAGAAGCAGTGTAAGAAAGAAAAGTTTGTGCAATGTAAGAAATAAGAGAGAGAGAGAGAGAGAGAGAGAGAGAGAGAGAGAGAGAGAGAGAGAGAGAGAGAGAGAGAGAGAGAGAGAGAGAGAGAGAGAGAGAGACTCCAGCCACCATGGAATAAAAAAAAATAAGTTACCACCACTTTAAAAAGAAAAAAAAGAAAAAAAAACTAGTCCAATTCTCACGAAGAATATTTAAACAGTTTAACTTGAAAGGAAATTAAATTATGTTCCCGAAATCTTTTTGAGTTACAACACCAGTACATTAGGAACAGGAAGGGGAGTGAAGAAGAGGAGGAGGAGGGAGAGGGGGGGCGGCATGTTTTGACAAGGTGTCGCAAAGAAGACAAACTAGGGGTGGTGGGGGACAGGGAAGGGGGGGAGGAGAAGAGAGGAGAGGCGAAATAAGGGAAGGGGAAGGCGAGAGAAAGAAGTGTTGCCAATGTTGATTCAGCGTCTTTGTACATATTCTTTGTGTGTGTGTGTGTGTGTGTGTGTGTGTGTGTGTGTGTGTGTGTGTGTGTGTGTGTGTGTGTGTGTGTGTGTTAAGGAAGAAGACAAACAGCAACGAGAGAGAGTAGTGATCACCCAAAGACAGAGAGAAGGAAATAGGAGAGAAAAGGAGGTGACGAGTTTAGAGGAGAGGAAAGAGGAGCAAATGGAAGACCAAATGGAGGAGATAGATATGGAGAGAGAAAGATGTTTTTAGAGAGTCCATACACACATACACACACACACACACACACACACACACACACACACACACACACACACATACACACACTCACCATGAGACACGTGTAGGTCTTGCCCACAATACCTTCTTCAGTGTCAGTCTCCAGCAGCGCCACCTGCGGATCCACGTCACCCAGCTCGTCCCTGCAGGTGACAAGGGGCGGAAGTCATTACGAAGGTCACAAGTGTTGGGAGGGGAGGGGGGAGAAGGTTTGAAAAGTTTAGGTTCGTTTGGGTTAGAAAGAGTAACATTTCAATCAAAATGTATTCTATAAAGTGACCTTATAAAGTGGGATTAGCAGAGAAGGTTGAGAGGTGACACACACGAGGTCAAAGGAAGAGCCACGAAAGGTCAGGGTTGCAGGGAGAGGAGGTAAGGTCACAAAACTGGGGCGGCATTAAGTAGTGAGGTGTCAGTACATAGGTTAAAAAGGTCATTAGGTCACAAAAGTTGATCAAAGTTCTAGAGCCAAAACTACATCTAGAGATTAACTCAGAGAAAAGAAAAAAAAAAACTAAGATCAAACCAGATTCAAAAGATAATTAAAATGCAAGAAAAATACAAAGCAATTAAGTGATTAATTAAGGTCAGCTAAACACCATAGCATACATATAATAGAACTCGCATAGCATAATAACCTTAAATAGGATCACAAGTAGAATAAGAAGCAACCTTAACATTAAAGATCACGGGTTCACCTACGTAGAATAGTCTCACAGCGAAGGTCACATCCTATCCTGTATTGCCTATCACAGTAACCTTATGAACGACTGTTATAGTGTACTGTGTGTGGTGTCGACGGTATAGTATACCGTGTGTGGTGTGGACGGTATAGTGTAATGTGGACGGTATAGTGTAATGTGGACGGTATAGTGTAATGTGGACGGTATAGTGTACTGTGTGTAGTGTGGACGGTATAGTGTAATGTGGACGGTATAGTGTAATGTGTGTAGTGTGGACGGTATAGTGTAATGTGTGTAGTGTGGACGGTATAGTGTACTGTGTGTAGTGTGGACGGTATAGTGTACTGTGTGGACGGTATAGTGTACTGTGTGGACGGTATAGTGTACTGTGTGTAGTGTGGACGGTATAGTGTACTGTGTGTAGTGTGGACGGTATAGTGTACTGTGTGTGGTGTCGACGGTATAGTGTACTGTGTGTGGTGTCGACGGTATAGTGTACTGTGTGTGGTGT
This sequence comes from Metacarcinus magister, assembly GCA_029783475.1. Lineage (NCBI taxonomy): Eukaryota > Metazoa > Arthropoda > Malacostraca > Decapoda > Cancridae > Metacarcinus > Metacarcinus magister. Next base: position 6,381,948 of record JAPQNM010000019.1, on the reverse strand, counting down.
CGACGGTATAGTGTACTGTGTGTAGTGTGGACGGTATAGTGTACTGTGTGTAGTGTGGACGGTATAGTGTACTGTGTGTGGTGTCGACGGTATAGTGTACTGTGTGTGGTGTCAATGCAATCATTCATGGTTTGACTTTATGTTGCGTCCACTTTAAAGTAGAAATACGTTCAAGTGTTGCTGGAAACTTAAACAATGTTATGTTAGAGTCTCTTAAAGCAGAAAAACTGTTGAAGGGTTACGTAACGCTGCAAAATATGCTTTGTTGTGTTGTTACCGAGAAAGAAACCATGCAGTACCACCAAAACACGCACACGCACACACGCGCGCGCACACACGCACACACACACACGCACACACGCGCACACACGCACACGCGCACACACACTTAAACTACTTTAGAAGGAGTTAGAACAAATAAGTGAAAGTATTCGGTGCCTACTTTACTTCAATATTAACTGTAACATTGCAAGTTGAAAATACCAAACACAGCCACTAGTTACTTAGACCGCAATACAGTACACACACACGTGCACATAACCAGCCACACGTACACATACACACCACCACAGCCACACGTAGGCTACACGTACACATACACACCACCATAGCCACACATACACACCACCACAGCCACACGTACACACCACCATAGCCACACGTACACATACACACCACCACAGCCACACGTACACATACACGTACACACCACAGCCATACGTACACGTACACACCACTACAGCCACTCACTGGTAGAGTTCCTTGAGGTCGTTAACGAAGTCCTTGTTGAGTCCACGTTCCAGGTCCTCCCAGGTGTTGTAGCCGTGCTTGTCGTCACAGAACCTCCGCCACACCAGGTAGTTGGCCACACCTGAGGGAGGGAGGAGAGAGTGTCATTAAAATTATAACTACTTTTTTTTCATATATTACTATTTTCTTTGGCTATCTAATTTTTTTTTTTTTTTCCCCATAAGAGGGCCAGGAACGCGTTGAACCTGTGATGGTATTTTTACTGAACTAGTAAACACGTAGGATTTTTTTTTTCTCCAAAACATTAAACTTATAACCGAATTAATTTGAGATTGATTTTTAAAGTCATTCAGTCTTGATATTTATAAGAAAGATACATCAGCGCTGGTTTGGGTTTGAAATTTTCTTCTTTCATCCCTCACTCAGCACCGTGTTCTCTGCCCTTCATCATCATCATCATTATCATCATCATCATCATCATCAGTACACACTCACACTTCCCCTCTTCACCCCTTCCCACTCCTCCCCATCACTGACTCTCCTTCAACCCGTTCTACCCTTCCTGTCTTACCCTGGTCACGCCCACGCTGGATGTCCATGGCCAGCAGGTCGTAGTAAGGGTCGTTCCTGATGGAGTCGTAGTGAAGACTCTCCACCAGTTCAGTTTTACCTTTTTCCTTGCTCCACTCCGTCTCCATCTGCGGCAACAACAAATACTTTAGTTTTCCCTTCATGTATGCTGGTTCTCTTAATGTAGAAAATAAGTTAATTTTAAGGTAAACCATTATTTTCTTCCTTTCGAGTGAATTCGTGTTAGAAAATATTAAGAAAAATCGTACACACTCACAGCGGGGTTCCTGTAGGATGAGAGGGCGAAGGACGCTAGCACTCCAGGGTTGACCTCAGGAATGAAGCCAGAGCCGGGCCCTTCAGAACCAGGGAGGAGGGTGTGCTTCTCTAAGACAGGGCGTCCCATCAGCACGGTCAGGTACTCGTTGTAGGTCACGTGGGCGTACTGGGCCACCACGATCCGTCTAGGTCACAAAGAGATAGTTGGCGTCAGTTTGCACCAAGACCCACACTGCATCAGGCGCCAGGCTTCCTATACACGGTCACCAAGATTCATTATGGACAAGAGTTCATCCCTGCAGCTGCCTTACGGACTTGCTACACCAACACCTACACTGCATTACTCCATGACGCACCAGGCTCCGCGTCCACTAATACCGTCACTGTCACTTAGTCACAAGGATTCATCACGGACAATACAGTTTGTTCCGGAATAACGAGGAGAATTGGCGGAGCTTTCGTTACCACGGCAGAGGATCAATTCAGCTTGGTCACCCTTCCCTTCCCGCCCATCCAGGCAGGACAATATTCTATCACGCCCATCCATCGCCTGTTACTGTCAATCTGGTGTAATCAATTATTTCATTCAGTCCACCCCAACACTACATCACAATATCAACCACAGCTGCCATCACCACCACCTCATCACCATTCCCCCTTCCTTCCTTAATACACCGTCGTCCTCCCTTCACTCTTCCTTCCTTGCTTGATCCTCGCCTTACCTACATTCCTCTTCTCTCATTAAGTTTACCCAATTTTTTATTCATACAAAATTTCATCACAATTTTGTAGCCACACCTTAATTTCCTTCCCCTTCCTCTTCTTCCTTCCTTCCTTCCTTCCTTCCTTCCTTCACACACGCATTTCCATTCACTCCAGTGTAGCACGTCGCCTAATCCTCAGTATATGCTATTCAACTCCATTCCCACCCCTTTAACCCTATACCGGCTGGAAGCTACACATTTCCAAATCGTAAAATTAACCTTTGGCGATAACATTTTTTTCCCCACTAGAGAATTAACCTTTTAGAAATTAAGTTTAAAAATTACGAACCATTTACCAAGTGGCAATTAGCGGAAACAAAACAAGTTCACTATTTTTTTTAACTCAAGGCAATCCGAGTAACGACCGAAGGGAAAAAGTTGAAAAGGAAAATAAAAGTCGAGAGAGAGAGAGAGAGAGAGAGAGAGAGAGAGAGAGAGAGAGAGAGAGAGAGAGAGAGAGAGAGAGAGAGAGAGAGAGAGACTAATTTAAATAATATAATCATAAAATCTCCACCACAATTTTCGAGAAGGATAAAGGTAGTTGAAATGAAATAGCTCACATTCTTCCAGCATCCTCTCCCTTATACTGTTCTCCTTTCCCTCCTTGAATGAATTTTCCCTTAACTCTTACCCTCCTCCCCTTCCCCTTATAACCCTTCCTTCCCTTCCCTTTATAACCCCTCCCTCCCTCCCTCCCTCCCTCCCTTAAGTCTGACACCCAACACAACACAACCTGCCTCACTCAACCAAATCCGACCCTCATTTTCTCTTTGCTCTCTTTTGATCTTGTTTTCCCTTTCTCTCACCCACCACGTACTGTACACCTTTCCCTTCCCTTCCTTTCCCTTACAACACCTACACACGTAACTCTCCTCACCTACGACTATTCCTCACTCGCCGCACCACGTAACCACCTGTGATTATGTAACCTTTTGTAGCAAACACCTTGGGAGGGGGGCGGGAGGGGTGCTCACCTGGCCTCGTTGTACAGGAGTGGGTCATCGAAGTGCGGGTTGATCTCTGCTAAGGCGTCGGCGATGCGGTTATGTTCCAGCACCAGAAGCAGGCGGAGTCCAGGCACCTGTGTGTGGTAGACATACATTAATTAAGTACACCTGATGCATCTCAAATTATCCTCCCCATACAATAACTATACCGGTTACACTTGAAATAATCTTCTCCATATATTCCTCCCCATACATTTAATACAACAATTACCCCTCAATACACTGTTCTGCCTTCCCAGGTGTTGTGCATTGATTTACGTATGATACATTAAGTCAAAGTTTTCAAACCGCTTCAATGCGTTTTCTATACAACAACTCCAGTTTAATTTCGGATACAAGAGTGACTGATGAATTATTAATTAAACCATGAAACCGAGCAGACATTTCCCGTAGTCATGTTACCATTTTGTTATACTAAACTACGGCAGTCGTTGAAATATTCTAAGAAACTAAATTACTTCCAACCAAAAGTATCGAAAAATTGTTCATGCGACTATGTACTCATTTGTTTTGTAGATTGAACTGCAATTGAAAGAAAAATAGTGTGTGGAGAGGAACAACACCCACGAACCCATTAATCAAACTAGACCAACAAAATATGAAATTCGTGTATGTATCTAAATCAAAACGAAGTAGAAACAAGACCAACACACACAAGACTCCTTTACACTCACCCACTGGCTGTCGTCGCCAAGCTGGAAGCATCCCACCAAGCTCTCCGGGGCAGCACACTCCCCTACCTCGGCGGCTTTATTCTTCTTCTCCACCTTCTCTTTCTCTTTCTCTTTCCCTTCCTCCTCCTCCTCCTCCTCCTCGTCCGACTCGGGTGATCTGGGAGAGAGAGAGAGAGAGAGAGAGAGAGAGAGAGAGAGAGAGAGAGAGAGAGAGAGAGAGAGAGAGAGAGAGAGAGAGAGAGAGAGAGAGAGCGTTGATTAAGGGAATCCATCAAACTTTCATTGCATTTTCTTAACAGTTGATTGATGAGGTTCAATTTAAAGTTCAAGTGAGTGAGTACAAGTGTTGTATGAAGTGTTCAGTTTTTCTTCGACACGAAATTAGAAAACACACAAAACCAATTGGAATTCTTTATGCATTCCTTTTTTTTATAGTAATTACTTTTTAACAAACCACCGTCTGTACACCTAAAGAAGCTTGTGAACAATACAAAAGTGTAGATTTACTCCGTTCCGAACCAGGTGAAGCATCACCATTTGAACGGGACTAAAATCTCCGTAATATTGATGTAAATATGTAGGGTTAAGTTGGGTAAATTATAATAGACAATTAAAAAGGGGAACACCCGGGACCAATCAGTTGAAGCCACCTGGTGTGACGTCACGGAAGAAGCCGTATATAACCGGCCATTTTAGGGAAGACCGGACTCTTCCACATTAGTTATGAGCCGGTCAAGATAGCAGCCTGTTTAGGACAGGAGCACGTGATAACCTGGGTGGTGCGTCCCGCCCTGGGTTTATCCACCATTACACCCCAGTCACCACTTCTCTGGCCTTCAGGAGTGTGAGTCAGCCCGGATCCGTCTGTATCAGCCAAGTCTATATCTTTTGAGTGGCCATTATTAAGTTATAGGACCGGACCGTAAAGCCCACACACCTAACAAGCTGGCTAAGCTTCCCTTTGTTTTTATAATTAAGTTTTATTTTCAGTTATTTTGGGATTAGAATTCCTCACAACAAATAAGCATCTCCCTAGTAAAAAAAAATTTTTTTTAAATCAATCCAAGTTTTCTTATTTCATCCATTGCCATAATGCGGAAAGAAACAACTTTTTTCCTACTATTAAAAAATGTCCCATTCTTTAGCGACTTTATCCTTGCTTCTGTTTGAAGTGAATATAGAAGCAAAAATAGAGGAAGGAAGGAAGGTAGAGTTAGCAAGCATGCGAGACACTCACTTGAGGTAACCGAAGTAGCCAGTCTTGCGTTGAAAGGCGATCTTGTCCGTAGCGCCATACACCGGCGTGGCGTCCAGATAAGTGGAGACGAGAGAGAGGGACTCGCGGTGACCTGAGGAGAGACGGAAGCTGAGGTTGATAACGTGGAAGGGATGATTGAACGTGGAAGGGATGATTGGAGTAGGCTTGAGGTAGGGATGGGATGGGAGCGCTGGTGGTAAGGTGGTGGTAATATATATAACCTGGGAGAGTTATAATGTAGAATTTTTGTGTAGGATTGTGTATTAGTTAGGAGATAAGAAGGGTAATGAAAGTGTGGAAGTTATGTTAGTTAGCTTTGAAGGTAGAAGAGGCGCCAGGCAGACATGTAGTATTCATAATTGAAGTTTGAGTGGAACGGAAAGGAGAAGGAGGGAGAAGAAACGCTAACGAGGAAGAGCACAAGGTAATTCAAACGTACATGTTGATAAATAACAATTGTACCGTGAGTGTAGTGTAAACGAGAGAAAAGAAGAAAGGAGGGATAAATATGAAAGCGGTGTAAAGAAAAGTAAATGAAAGGAAGAAAAAGTAAGAAATGGGGAGATAGATTAAAAAAAATAAATAAAGGTAAAGAAACTAAACCGTAGAGTGCGTTTGAAATAATCGCGTGAAGGGAGGCAAGGAGAGAGAGTAAGCAAGGCAGACGAAAACAGAATAGTGACCCCGAGAGAGCGTCAAAGTAAACATGTTCAGAAAGGGAAGGGGAGACAGAACGAAGAAAAAAAACTGACCGCAAAATAGATGACGCAGGGGAAGACATAGTGAAGACTTTATGAGAAAACGTATACATGTGAACCCTACAAGGAAGAAAGTGTGGCGATGTAACAAGGATTACAATACAAGCACGAACAGTGGAGAATACACCTGAAACACAGATGAAACACTTCAGGAACTACACCCTAAAACAAAAACCAATGTAGGTGTGAAGGAAGGAAGGAAGGAAGAAAGGAAGGAAGATGGTACAGGTGAAAATCGTGAAATTTGGAAAGTTTTTTTATATCAATGAATAACAAAAAGCACTAATAGAAAAATATAGATAAAAACTGAACAAAAAAATACCGAATATCACTAAATTCATAACATAGGGGAAGACTTTTGGTACATAACTTAAGAGGAAGATAATAAATAAATCAATGTTTAAGTTCCCGTTACCTAGAATGGCCTGTGCCTTGGCGGAGCGGCGGTAGTTGATGCAGGGTAGCGTGGCGTGCAGCGGGTCATCCTCGTCCACTAGGATGGGGTCACAGTCATTGGCCTCAGGGGCACCACAGCAGTCCACGCTCTCCGATAGTGGCGATTCCTGAACGAGATGAGGGTGTAGTGTGTGTGTGTGTGTGTGTGTGTGTGTGTGTGTGTGTGTGTGTGTGTGTGTGTGTGTGTGTGTGTGTGTGTGTGGTGTGTGTGTGGGGGGGGGGTGTAGGTATCCCATCAAACCTGTTCTTTCAATCAACCATTCCCTTCCAAGCCAAGACGCCTCCCTCCCCCCCCCACCCTTCAGTGTTAAGTACACCTGCATTCCTTCCTTTTCTTACCTTACCTTACCTGTTTCCTCTAACTCCACTGCCTATATATCATTAAACAATAAATAAATGAATGAATGAATGATAGGTTACCTTGCCTCACAACGTGCCAGACGGATTGGCAGTTGGATTAACTTACTCAATCTGACTCTGAAGAGTTGAACAGAATAAATGGACGGATAGACAGATTAATCCATTGAGCGAGTGACCGCCTCGTGCACTCACCGGTATGCTGTACACGTCCCTCTGTATGAAGTGCGCCCACTCGCTGAACAGTCCCGTCACGGGCGGCCGCTTCAGGTGTTTCCGTAACACTTGGGCGACGCGGCGAGCGGAGGGCAGCTTCCCGCCCTTCACGGAGCTTCGCGAGGAGAACCCTGCACACAACACACACCATTACAGCCAAGTACGTAACTTCAGAAGTCCTCGCATGCCCAACCCTTTACTCAAGAACTTTCGTACCAGTTTAAAAAGATTACCGCCTCATACACACACTACATGAGCTTCCAACAAAACGACCTTTATATCTATCACCATACATGTATATCAATTTTAAAAAGGGCATAGGATAGATTTGTTCCCTCAGTTAATCTTCATTCATCGTTAGTCACCATGCAGTTAGTAATTATGTGGTGGTTACGTACCGTCTGACGCCATTGTGGAGGGGTGAAGACGAAGGAACTTTGAGCCGACGGAGCCCAGGTCGGGGGACTCCTGGTTCACACAGGAACCATCCACGTTGGGGTAGGGTGAGCCAACCATACAGCGGAACGACATCACTACGAGGGAAAAAAGGGATGGTAGTGGTGGTAGTGGTGGTGGTGGTGGTAGTAGTAGTAGTAGCGACTGGTGTAGCAATAGTAATAATGGGTTGTTGTGGTTGTATGCTAGATTGGTTAAGTGGAGGAAGATTAAAAGTGGAATGAGAGAGTAATGTAAAAATTAAAGGCATTGTGCAGTTAAGACTTTACAGGTAAGGGAAGCCGATCAAAGGCTAAAAAAGTTATATAGGAAAATTGTGTTTACATTGGTGCTTAAGTGTTCAGATAAAGTCCAAAAAGGGTTGACCAATTTAGTAATGGGAGTTTTGATATTCCTCTCCCGAGTGTGTTAAAGTTGTTGGACGGTGGTGGAGCAAAATGAGGCAGTGTTGGAGTTTAACAGTGACAGGTAGGAAAGTGAAGATATTGCTTAACTCTTGCATTAGTAAGTTGAACTGAAAGGAGAGGAGTTTAACTAAAAAATCAAATAAAAAAAACCTAGTACAGCGAGGCTACGGAAGGCATACAATTGGGACTATTCATGGAGATGACGTGTAGGGTCTTATCGCGTCTCTTCCGGTCCTGTCTTATCCTCTCACTCCTTTCACTACACAGTTACTGCTTCCAACCCTTCAACCTCACCCTCACCCTTATCACCTTCCTCTCCATCCTGACACACTCCCCCAGTCTCTCCACATCACTACCAGACACACTTAACCTTGCATATGTTCCCTCATCTCAACTCACACACCCTCACCCCCTCTCATCCACATACACCACCTTTTCCTTCCCTTCACCCACCCTCACCCCCATCACTCACCCAGCCCCATCTCCTCCGCCAGCGGCTTGTCCAAGTTGATGAGCGGCAGCACGTGTTTCTCGAGGCCTTTGAGCAGCGAGTCCTCAGTGCACCTCTTGCCTACACGAGTCTTTCTCACCAGTCCCACGATGGCCTGCGACGCCGCCTCTAGGAGCTGCCCTGTCCTAGTCACCTGAGGGAGGAAAGGTTTTAAGGGAAGGGAACTGATGGGAGTAGTTAGGAGGTGGAGGAAGTGGCGTTTAGAGACTGAGTTAATGCGAATAAAATAAGCACTCGTTTAGAGACTGAGGGGACAAAGAGGAAGTTTTGGGAAGAGGTGAAGAGAGTCGATACAAAAAGAAAGTTGAGGAGGGAAGATAAAAGATAGACAAATTGATTTCATGGGAGGGAGGGGAGAGATGAAGGATGAAGAGGACGTATATACTAACACCTAGAAGGGATAAAGGTAGGATAAGTAGAAATAGGGAAGCTTCCGATCACCTTTAAGACATATTAAGAACACTTTAAGAGCCAACACCATTCTCCCGACCTACGTTCTTGAGTAGTGGGGTGAAGGCGGTGTAGGGTGGCTTTCCTTGCAGGTCCTCGTCAGCCCAGCGCGCCAGCAGAGCCTCCCTTGCGGCATTGTAACCTTGATGCAGCATGGAGCCGGCAGACCGCGCAAACCCCACCTCAATGCACTCGGCCTCTCTGTCTGCTTGGGCTCCTGAAGGTGGGGATAGGGGTTGTTAGTAGTAGTAGTTAATAGAACGGTAGTGACAATAATGGTAGTAACAATAGTAATAGTTATAGTCCTAGCAGAAGTAGTACTAGTAAGCATTAATGGTGGTCGGCTACAGTATAGTCAGTATACATACATACAGTATAGTAGCGAGGAAAGTGTGGATCGGATCGCATAATTTACAAGGTAGTGTCTGTCAACCATGAATACTTGCAGTCCCTAGTTACGGTTGTTCACTGGAGGAGGAGGAGGAGGAGGAGGAGGGAGAAAGTGTCTGAAAGGAAATTTCAACACCAACGGCACACAGTTCGTAGTTCTCCTCCGTTTACTCTTACGTCGCCTTTTTTTCATCCCTTTGTGTTTACGCTTGAGATTAACACACTTTCTTCATCTCGAGTTTCTTGCGACATCGTGAGTCTGGGAGGGCGAATAGGGAGGAAGAAACAGCGTGGAGGATAAATGGTAAAAAGAAAGTGGGTAGTGAAGAATAAAAGGAAGGGAATTTTATGGAAAAATAATTATAAAGGGAAAAAGAACGAATGAGGAGTACAGAGTAAGTGTAGAATATGGAAATTGGAATGCGGAGGAAAGAGGGAGGGAAGAAAGTGATTGAGAAGTATACAGGGAAAGAAGAAAAAAACTAGGAAAGATAGAATAGGAAAGGAGAATATAGTTAATGGATGGAAATAATTGGGGAAGAAGGAAAGTGCTTGCAAGTAAAATAAAACGAATTTGGTGGAGCAAGGAACGGAAAGGTGCAGGAGGGGAAGGAAGAGGAAGTCAAGAAAATGAAGTAAGGGGGGGGAGGGGGAAGAGGGAGGGTGACTTGTTGGAGGTCCGTTGCACACTCATGATCATTCCCCCCTCCCCACTTCTAACCCCCAACACCCCTTCCCCTCCATTACATTCCTCCACCACCACCACCACCACTGCTACCATATTACTACTAACGGAAAAATTTTTATCACCACTTTCACCACACACACACACACACACACACACACACACACACACACACACACACACACACACACACACACACACACACACACACACACACACACACACCTCTTTCTATTGCTGTGTCATTGAAGCAAACTGACGCATGGAAGTCACCCACCGCATAGCTTCCACCCAAACGGATTCAACCACCACCACCACCACCACTTAAGCCACACAAGATCCGGTACTTATAAGCTACATTAGTTTATAGCGTAATCCGACTTCTTTTCTTCCTGCCACGTAACAAAAATCGTGGATGACTGCGTTAAAAAAAATCAAACTCCATTTCTGTCCACCAGCTCAGCTCACGGAACCAAACCTGCTTATTATCTATCCAGTAAAAAAAAAGAAAATCATGAATAAAGACTAGTTTGTTTGCTTTCTCTTATGTATATTCATTTTATACATTCATCGATACATAGAATTTCACCACATTATCGTATTCTCTTTAATTCCCTTTGGTATATGGGAAAAGTTTGGTTCATACGTTTTTATAGACTTAAGGATTTACAGTCAATTTGATTTTTTTTGTCTAAATTTGGTTATTTTTTTATACTAGTTCAGTTTAGTTTAGTTACTCCGTCCTCTATTCACAGTTCTTGTCACAGGGTGGAGTGGGTGGTAACAATCCAGGTGGAGGAGGAGTGTTTTAGGTGCAGGTGGAGTGGTGACGTGACAGTGTGATGAGTGGGCGTGTCGTGGTGGTGTGATGAGTGGGCGTGTCGTGGTGGTGTGATGAGTGGGCGTGTCGTGGTGGTGTGATGAGTGGGCGTGTCGTGGTGGTGTGATGAGTGGGCGTGTCGTGGTGGTGTGATGAGTGGGCGTGTCGTGGTGGTGTGATGAGTGGGCGTGTCGTGGTGGTGGTGTGGACTGAATGGGTGTTGTGGTGCGTGGGTGGATGGGTGCGTGGGTGGTCAGTGGTAGGAAGCATAAGTTAACCTACCAGCAAGTGGATCAGTGCTTAAGCGGATCAAGTTATGTAGTGGCATTTGAGTGTATGAGGTGGTAATGGTGGTTGTGGTGGTGGTGGTGGTGGTGTTGGTGGGAGGAGGTAAACGCGAGGAGGAAGACTGAGTGGGTGGAAGAGGTGGGTGGGAGGAATTTTAGTTTAACAAGTTGTATGGTAAAAATAATTTTGTGGAAGGGAAAGGTAGTGATGATGCAGGTCTTTTTTTTTTAACATGACTAGAATTTTATAAAAACAAGAGAAAGTGTTGAAAAGAGAGAGCAAACAAGGTTGGGGGTGGGGGATTGGGGGGGTAGCGGTTGGGGAGGAGGTTGTGGTCTTGCGTGAAATGAAGATCACCATTAATCGATTCGAGACTAACTTGTCGATATTCAAAATACTCTATAAAAGAACTTAATAAGAAATCCCGCGGAGTATTCAAACCAAGCAATGGAAGACACGCCATTACTCGTGCCGGACACGTGCACGCCGAGGTGACACACACACACACACACACACACACACACACACACACACACACACACACACACGACAATGCAAACGAAGAGTATAGGAGTAAAATTTTCTAATGCAGTATTAAAACGGATTATATTACAATTAAGTATCATTTCCATACATATACATAACAGTTGAATTCGTGGCGTTCGTATACATACAAAAGTTGTCCACACAGTTACGTTACCAATCATGTTAATAGTATAGTTAGACATGTTACTACCCAAGCCACAAGCAAGTCATTCCACAGGTAACACACACGTCTCTCTACATTTACAGGACACAGGTGAAGAGTTACCACGTCGGGAGTGTTTTTAGAAGGAACTACACCTATGAACACCCATGGCCCGTGTTGGAGTGTAGAGATAAAAACAAATAAAAAGTTATTTAGTAGGCAAGGAAATGTTTAGCGGCAGGAATGTATTTAGTAAGTACACGTCACCTGTACACACACACACACACACACACACACACACACACACACACACACACGTCCTCCCTATCCTGTGCTCCGTTTGACATTTATAACAAAAATACTCAGGTGTGCATAACAGAAGATATTAATTCCCAGTCTAGGTGTTTGGAATTCTTCTTACCTGAGCATTTAATTCCCTGTCCCAA
>JAPQNM010000019.1:6332218-6362218 GCA_029783475.1 Metacarcinus magister | reverse complement strand
CTTTCCCTGCCACCTGCATCCTTGTAGGTGATGTTGAGGCGAGCAGCTTGGTAGTCAGTGCAGTTGGAGGCTGAGGATATCTCACCATACATCCCCCGGCCTGGCATCCACGCTTCTATGTCTGTCTTGGCATAGGCTGGGGCACCAAGGTCATGGAGGGGCATGTCCAACACCTACGTAGGGAAAGTTATGATAAGAATCCTCCTCATATCAAAATGTTCATTCAGAAAACAACATCAATTTCATCACAAACATGTTCAGCCAATCCAGAACCAAGGCTTTCAGATACACAAGGCCAGAACACAGCCACATAACCTCTGCCTTCCCTCGTTACTGAACATGCAACAAAAAAAATCCCTTAATCTATAACTCAGAGCCATTTGTAACATATGGACAACAATTCAGTTACTTCAAATTACCTCAAGTTACGCTGTCGTTACCTGGACTCAAACTCGGACTAACATATGTGTCACAGAACCTTAATCACAACTGACAAAGTAAGTGTTTTGTCTCACAATCTGATTATAAAAAACTGTACGTTGTTCCCCGTCTTTCATGAAGTTGTTATTTGTATCCCATGTCAGTCCAAAAATTGATTATTGTTCTTGTTTGAAGTTCTGTCAACAAGGTGACTTATGTTTGCATGCGTTGGTGGTGGTGGAGGTGATGGAACAGGAAAGTGACAGTGCCGGAGGATGTGAGTTATGGTGACACTCACAACTCTATTTATTTTCCATAACAAGTCATTTGATGAGATCAGATCATATATGGTATTGGAAAATCCTCTTTGACAATTTTGTAATTAATGCCACAGATATCTTTTACACAACTCACAACACCAATACAAGAGTTTATTTTTATACAAGGACAAGTGTAGAGTGTAGGAGATCCTTGAGTGTGTGTTGCATGAGCCAAATATTGACTTCAAAACACTGCTACAGAATCATCGGTAAAATACCCACTTTTGAATATGAAGACTATCATATGAGCTGTAATGAAACCATGAAAAGTGTATAATGTATACTGGTTTCTATCAGAGAATGTTTCCAGTCAATTATACATATACATTATTCATTTGGTTTCATGCCCTCCACTGTTTGTTCTTGTTTGCTCAGCTTTGTATTCATGAACTTGTGAAACCATCCTGGAAGAAGCCACACAAACACCCTTTCTAATATAACATTCCAAACAGAGATAAACAAACCCTACACCAACACCACACGTAGTAGGCCACATCCATACATACATTTAAAGATTATTTATTTCCCTTTACCTGAAAGTGGATTCCCAGCCTTGAGAAAAGTTCCTTCTGCAGGAGCACCATTTCCGAGTAGAGGTCATGACTCTCCTGTCCTGTGTCTGCTGCCGTCGCCCCAAACATCTCCACCTTGGTGAAGGCATGAACCCTGCGGGACAGTGTTGTGTTGCCTGTAATGTTCTATTGAAAGGTGATCATAAGGAGGTACAAGGCTGCTCTGATGCTCACTATATAGGGTTGAAGGACTGTCTTGCATTATTGAACAGTAGTAGGCATCACCTTTCATCATATAAATATAATTCATCCCTTATTTCCTTTCACTTTCCCTCCTGCTAGTCTTTGGTTCTGTATCCCTTAGCCTCCATCTACCAAACCCTTGTGTGGTGGGTGACTCGTTAGATTCCTGCCAGTCACGTTAACTTAACAGTATCACTTTATCTCAACTTTCGAGTCACTAGTGCTTTATCTGGTCTCCTAATCCAAGCCTCGTCCTCCACCATAACCCATCTAAGTACACATCCTTCCTGCCTGTTTTCTTCCCACATATCATTTCTCATCCACCCATTTCTTTATAAAAATCCATCCTTCTTCTCCCAAACAAGTTGGTAGATAAATGGGTACCTAGGGAAACCTGGGGAAGGTAAACTGTGGAAATCAGATGTCACAGTGGCCCTGTATCCCGGGGTTACAGAGTAATTTCCACTACAGGCTCAAAGGCTGATATGACGGGAGATGAACACCCACACCTACAGCATTCACCCTAACTTGACATATTTATTCTTCTCAATCAAGTTTCTAACCCTTTCTAAATATCATTCCTCCTCCTTCACTACAATTCATTATTTGTTCTGTTTACACATTTAATCTCCACTTCTCACCTATACCTCACCTGTAGATTCCTTTCTCCTCGGCCTGACTGGAACTTTCAGCCCGGTAGCACCTGGAGACAGCTGCCACTTTCAAGGGAAGCTTATGAGCCTCCAGCTGCCTCCCTCTCAGGTATCCACCGAGGGACATCTCTGCAGTGCCGGCCAAACACACTCCCTCACTCGGCTCCACAATGTGATAAACCTGTGTTGTGTTAAGACTGTTATTCATTCCTTCATATTAGTACAGGACTGGACTTTGTAGGACCATCATGAAGAAAATAATAATTAATTAATACATATATTGCCTCTTTGAATAGATATAAATTGTTGGTAATGAGTGTTAGTGTGAGGTACCTGTGAGTGGTCTCCCCTTGTGTTCATGCCACACCCTTCAATGATGTGTGCGTAGAGGAGGTCCGGCACAGACATGAGTGTGAATCCTTTCCTCACCAGGTGGGACACAGAGTACCTGCAACGTCACACACAGGCTGCATTCACACATAAATTGCAGGCAGGAGGAGGTCAAGGAATAATTATCAATAGGCATCAATATTAAAAAAAAATGTAATATAGATAATTCAAAATTGCAGATATAACAGCAGACAGACAGACAGAAAAAAAGGTTATCCTTCACTAAGTCTCACTTGACAAGGGCGTGTTCCAGCTCTGCCAGTGCTCCCTTGAAGAAGTAGCTTCGGGTTCCAGTTATGTTGCCCAAATTTTCCGTCCTCAGGATGTCCAGCCTCTGTCCGAGCTGACTAAGTTCCCGTGGAGTAAAGAAGAACTTTGGTTTAGGGTTGACGTACTCGAGGACCTTAGCTTCCTCCCCAAGGGTCCATACATGAGGACTGGCATCATTAGGGATCTTGAGTGCCTCCTTCTCTAATTCTTCCTCCAGTGTTTGGTAGTCATGCAAAGTGTCATTCATTGATTTCAACTTCTGCCTCAGTTCAATCACTTTGTGTATATCACCAACATTTTTCCGGTGTTTTATGAGTCGCTCAATGTGCTGTGTGTTGTCCGGGTTACAAAGGTACTCATAATTTAGCTTTGGTTTGAAGTGTTTTCTGTTTGGATCTCTGGTGATTGCACATAATGTCCTTATGCATGAGTATGTAGGTTGTGGCAACACTTTAATGAGGCTGAACAGAGTCCTGCCATAGTTCATGCTGAAGGGTTTTGTCACCTCTTAAAACTGTGGCTTCAGCTGCAAAATTAAACTGATATTAGTAACAGATCATTCTAGTGAGTAAAAGATTGCCAAGCTGTAAGTTGTAAATGTGTATCTAACTTGATTTAACATCTGTTTCATTAGTTAGTTTAAATATACATAATAAATATGGGAAAAAAACATGGAAAATAAAGTTATATATTGGAAAGATGAAGGTGAATGTGAAGAGACATTATAAGCCGAGGTCATCAATCTTTAAGTAACAATAACTTAAAAAAATATATATATAATAATAATGTTTCACCAAACAGTGCACACTTTGTCTACTAATAATGTAGAATAATGACGATATTGTTCTTGTCTCTGTTAAAGTTCAGTAAACACAACAGTGAGGAGTTAATATACAAAGTTGAGTTATTACCTGCTGCTGCTGCTGTATAACTTAGTCATTTAATTATATTTCACTCTACATACTACATACTGTATATCTTACAATATGTGCATTTGCAACAGATATGAATGTCAAAATTATTCGAAATGGATCAAAATCTATAGTTATTTTTATCCAGTTGCATTATTGTGAAGATGTAAAAATTTATCAATAAATATAATACCGAGAGAGGCAGTTATGTTATCGCTACATAAACACTGCCATGCTATGTAGTTGGGATAATATGGAGATAAGGTTAGCCTACTAATTTTAAGGTTAGGACTATATTGCTCAAGTTTCCAGAAGTTGATGTATATTGCATGATATTCTACAACCTTAATTCTATCTGACATGTAAGTATTAACCTCGGGAGAAGACGCTAATGTTATCTCCATATTACCATGTAGTTGTTCCCGTTTGTGTTAACTATCTAAATCATTACCCAAGGTTCATTACTTTTATTGTGTAGATTGTAGTTAAACTTCGTCTGCTATGTTTTCCTTGATGCTGTCGGCTGTCTCGTCTCAACGTCTTAACTACTATTATAATACAAGCTTTTCAAGAACACTACACTAAAAATATACAAAGAAAAAAAATACCACTTATGCTAATCATATTTTCAAAGAACTTTATGTCTTTTGAAGGATTTATAATAAAACACTATTCTAAATGTACTGTCCCTACGGTGAGAGTGTCCATCAGGTAACAGCAGGTGTGTTTGGCGGGAACACTGAGGGAAGGAAGTCGTGTTGTGAGTGTTTTATTATATATTGTGTAGGAGTAAGTAATGAGTGATGAGGCTACGATGAGGAGGTGACGCCAGTGTGAGGTGAGTGTACATGAACAGCCATTGTTCCTCACGTATACTGCTATAAATATATATTTATGTTTTTCTGTAATTCAGCGGCATAACTGGTTGAGGTGATCTGGACAAGTATCTGAGGTTGAATTTGCAGTGCATTATAAAGATAAAGTGATATCGAATGGGTCTTACGAATCTTTGTCAAGAAGAATGGTTAAATCTTTAGAACAACGCCTCCAAACCTCTCATAATAATTTTAGTTGTAGTACACAGGTTAGTTTAGTTTATGCGACCGTTCACTAAAACCTTGACGTATGTTCAGTACAGTAAGTAACCTGTGTACTACAACAACAACTATCATGATCGGTTTGGAGGTGTTGTTCTAAAGATTAACCTTATTATTTATTGGTTTGTTTGTTCGTTCTATTATTTTCACCTTTTTTCAGAGTGCTGACCTCAACCCTTTTCCCAGCAAGAGTGACGTAAAATCATGTCAATAACCCCTCCCCCAACCCCCCCAGCAGGGGTTGAGGGGGGTGGGGGTGGTGATGGCCTGCTGGACATGGATGGTCTGGATGGTGACAGTGAGGACTTCATTGACTTCATACTGGCAGACCCTAACCTAACCCTCGAGCAGGGTAAGGATAACATTGTTCTGCTCCCAACACGCACCTCATCTGTGCTGCGTGTGTGTGTGTGTGTGTGTGTGTGTGGCTTCTTTACTGAATCATGAAACACTTGTCACTCACTGTCTTTGTGAATCTTATTTGATGTTCTGGAGAAATTTGCTTGACAATTCACCCTAAACCTGAGTGAAATCATTTAACTCCTACTCGACTCTACTTTTATATTACACAACTCACCCCTCCATTACAGGTATTAAATGCAACAATTGCAGCATGTGGACACACAACCTATGCTCAGAATTGCCAACCTACTACTTAGTGGTGTTGACAAATTCCAATAGGAGATACACCTGTCTGACCTGTACAAAACAAAACTACCCAGATTTCAACAGTCAGGCAGAAGAAATAGATGAGATCAAGCAGAATGAAAAATCCCATAACTCACACTCAGACTCCCATGAATTACCTAGTCTAGTTAATACCCAAAGCATTGGGGAAGGGGAAAGCGCACAACCTAAAGAACAGACTGAGGTAGAGGATGGCACCAACAACAATAGGGAAGTGTTTGGTTCCAGTAATTCTCCTGAGGACATGCCCTTAACATTACCTGTCTCACAGAACAGATTAGATTATACACGTTTAGACAGGGGCACAGCTAAAGCTCAGGAGACCCTACACCAAAATCAGAATCAGAATCAATGCACTGACAATAAGAAAACACCTAAGAAAAGTGTATGTAGATACTACAAGCAGAAGACATGTAAATATGGTAAAAAGGGTATTGGATGTCCTTTTGCCCACCCTAGAATTTGCATGAAACTATTCATGCATGGCATGGACAAGGAGAAAGGATGCAGACAAGGGAGGCACTGCAAGGACTTCCATCCAGAGATGTGCAACAGTTCTCTCTACCAGGGTGAGTGCTTGAGGGAAAATTGCCGGTACATGCATGTGAAGGGCACGGTGAGACGGATCAAACACATGCCGAACACGTCTCCAGAACCAAATATTGAGAAAGGAAGGCAGACGAGGGCCTCCCGTCAGGCTTACGAGGAGGCCAAACAAGCACCCAAACCTATGACAAAGGACAAGCCAGAAGCACCACCAAACCAACAAGCCCAATCTTCTTCTTTTTTAGAGGAAATGGTGCAAAGGATAATGGACATGGAAAACCAAGCACACATAATGATAAGCCGTCTAATGGAACGGACAGACAGATTGGAGATGCGACAAAGGGCAATAAACAGCTACTAAAAAGCAAGAAAGACCACAAAGCCTCAGTTATATAGATCAAAGATAACAAAACTGACGGCAATGCTGATTAACTGCAATGGCATAAAAGGAGCAAAAAATAAAATAACATTTCAGGCAGTAATATCACATCACAAACCTGATATTATCTTCGGGTGCGAGTCAAAACTGGATGAAAACACTCCTTCATATTCTGTGTTCCCTGAAGAATATGAAGTTTATAGAAAAGACAGAACCGTGAATGGAGGAGGAGTATTTCTGGCAGTAAGAAGTGGCATCACTGCAATAAACAGGCATGAATTTGACTCTGCTGGGTGTCATTAGAGTCTGTCAGAAATGGTTGCCTATACATTGGAAGCTACTACAGGCCACCCAACACCACAAGAGCTGCCTTAGACCACTTGCAGGACAGCCTGGATAAGATTATAGCGAGACATCCAAAATTACCTAACATAGTGCTAGCGGGCGACTGCAACTTCCCGGACATAAGTTGGGAATCTATCACAACATCAAACACAAGGACTCAGGCCGAGCACAACAGGTTCATTAACCTACTGAACGAAAATGGGTTGTCACAACACACCAAGGAAGTCACACGACCAGAGTCAGGAAATATATTAGACTTGGTGATGACAACAAACCAAGATCTTATTGAAAATATCCAAGTATTGCCGGGCATTAGTGACCACAACCTGGTACTTTTTTAAATCAATATGAGCCCCAAAACACAAAAGAAACCACCTAGAACCATCTACAAATATGATAAAGCAAACAAAGTGCATATTGAAGAAAAATTTCTAAAGGCCTCAGAAGAGTACTTTGCCTATCCACCCGAACAACGCACAGTGGAAGAGAACTGGGGTTATTTTAAGACCACAATAAAAAATGTGCAAGCAATCATCCCATCCAAGATTGCAAATGGGAAACCCAGCTATCCTTATATTACCCACAAAATCACCAGGGAAATGAACAGGCGGGACAAACTATACAAAACCGCGAGAGAGAAAGGGACTGTGTCATCATGGAATAAGTATAAACTCAAAAGAAATGAAGTACAAAGAATGATGGAAAAGGCCTATCATGAATATATGAATGAAATTATTGACAACAGCCTGAAATCAGACCGCAAAAAATTCTGGTCCTATGTCAAATCCCAAAAGAGAGAGACCCTTGGAGTCCCAACTCTCAGAAAGGAAGGGAGAACACATGCCACTGACCAACAAAAAGCGGAAGCCCTCAACCAACAGTTCGCAGGAGTATTCACTAAGGAAAACCCAGCCCAAGCACTTCCAGATAAAGGCCAGTCCCCTTACCTATCATTACAAGACCTAACAATAGACGTAAATGGGGTGATAAAACAACTACAGACACTTAACATCAACAAGACTAGTGGACCAGATGAAATTCCCGCAAGGATACTACGGGACTATGCACATCACTGTGGTCCTATCCTGACACACATCATGCAGCAGTCCTATGACAAAGGTGAGCTACTGCAGGACTGGTTGAGAGCCAGAATAGTTGCCATCCACAAGAATGGAACAAAAAGCGACCCAGGCAACTACCGTCCAGTATCCATAACATGTATATGCTGCAAGAAAATGGAACACATCATTCTCAGCCACATAGCAAAACACCTAGCAGCAAACAAGATCCTGATTGACAACCAGCATGGATTTAGAGAAAAATTGTCCTGCAAGACACAACTGGTGGAGGCCATACATGACTGGGCCTGGGCCATAGACAAAGGATGTCAGACTGATGTCTTGATGCTGGATTTCAGTAAGGCCTTCGACAAGGTGGCGCACCAAAAACTCCTCTACAAGATAGATCACTACGGCATTAGAGGAAAAACAAAAAGATGGATCCGGGGCTTTCTGACAGGCCGCACACAAGAGGTGGCAGTTAATGGAACACCATCAACACCAACAGACATCCTCTCAGGTGTACCCCAGGGGTCTGTCTTGGGTCCTTCTCTTTTCCTGCTTTATATAAATGATATAAATGCAGATGACAGTGTGATCTATCGACACATCGAAAATTAAAAAGATCAACAACATCTACACGAGAATCTCAAAAGAATACTTGAATGGGCAAAACAATGGGACATGGAGTTCAACATCAAAAAGTGTACCCACCTCTGTGTCACCTTAAAGCGAAGCCCACTGCAGTACACCTTCACCATCAATGAACAACCAATCCCACAAAAGGAAAGCTGCAGGTACTTAGGAGTGACCATCACACAAGATCTAAGCTGGAACACTCACTCAGAACAGCTACGGGCAAAGGCCGCAAAATCCTTGGGCCTTGTCCGTAGGACACTTGGGGCCTGTAGTAGAGAGGTGAAGGAGGCGGCCTACATGACCCTGGTCAGACCACAGCTAGAATATGCCGCATGTACCTGGAACCCACACACCTCAAGAAACATTAATATCATTGAAAGTGTGCAGCGGCAAGCAGCTCGTTTTGTCACCCACCAGTATGACCGGCAAGCAAGTGTGACCAGTATGTTGGATGATCTGGAATGGGACACCTTGCAGACCAGACGCACCCTCCACCAGGCAGAGATGTTCTACAAGGTGCACCGAGGACTGGTGAACATCCACATGCCACAGGACATCACTAGGACAACCAGATCCCTAAACAGAAACTACAGCCAAGAGGAACAGCACACTTACAGCCACCCAAGCACACGGGTGGACTGCTACCTGTACACCATGTTCTCTAGAGCTGTGCAAGTGTGGAACAGACTGCCAGAAGAAGCAGTCACTGCAAGCAACACCCAAGGATTCAAGAGAGCAGCACTACCAGCCATCCGACAGATGTTGCCTCCACCCACCCTTAAGTGTCTGTAGAAGCCAGGCACTCCGACGCTTGCATCCCTGGACAGCGGACACCGCTTTTTGGGATTACTACACTCAACACTCAAGACTCAAGACTATGTTTTCCTTCCCTTTTATTCTCTTCCCTGTCCTACCCAACCTCCTTGCCCTTCCCTGACTCACTCAAGCAACAGTTAACCTCATCTCACATCCACAGAAAATGTCACCAGCCACAGGGAGGAGCCAGAGTTGTTCACCTGCGAGGGGGAGGCGTACTGGGGGTCACAGGTGGGGCGAGAGTCCTGCTTAGGAAGGGGCGTGGTAAGCAGGCTCCAGCAGCGTCTTGACCCCTGTCCTGCTTCCTGTTCTGCCACGCCCAAGTGTGTGTTTGGTTTGCCTTGCACACCTGACAACCTTCACCTCCACCTGTCACACTTCTTCTCAGCACTGAGGTGAGGCTGCGTACAGAATGTGCATCTGTTGGAACACTTTAATATGCACATTTCACTGTCACATTGCACCATGAAAACACATGGACATTAAAAAATATATATTTACCCTTCTTTGTGTCCTAGTGCATTGTAATGTTATCATACCTTTGTTATTATTAATTTTTCAAGCTGTTCTGAGAGAAAATATAACTTGTCACCCATATTCAGTGTGCTATAATCTCCTGTTTAGTATCTGTGTGCCTCTAAATGCCCATCACTTGTTCAGGCAGTGTGTGGTGGAACTTGAAAAGGGTGCACAGTCCAGTTTTTCCCTCCACCACTACCCTGGCAACCCCACCCCTGACGTCCCCTACCCAGGGCTGCGGCAGGAGTGCTCCACCTTCCTCACTACCCTCACCTCCTATGTGTACGGGTTGGGGCCGGGCCAGGAAGCCTTTCTGTGTGAGGTGATGCAGGAGGTGGTGCAGACCCTGGTGTTTGTGGGGCCACTGTACCAGATGCCTCACCACGTCATCACAGCTGCCTCACCACAGGGCAACAAGGTGGGAAGATACACTCACACACAGCTTATACATGCCTCACAAAGACATTTGGCATTCACTACTAGCTTTATTTATTGTTTTTTGTCAATTATTAATACCAATTAAATCCATAGTAACACCTTTTTCATACATTTGAATGCAAATAATAGTTTAAAAGTAGTATTAAGACAATTTAAGTGGCATTTAAAAAAAGATATATCAATCATAGCTTAGTTACAAGTATTTATCTTTATCAGTATATTAGTAATAGCTCATTCTGTGATGTGTGAAGACAATATATTAATTATAGCCTATTGCCCTTTGATGGGAGCTGCCAGAATACTTCCACCGTATTCCCTGTGGCTTGTTAAGGGACAATGATATAGGACGGAGTGAGAGGTCTGGGAAGCCCCTCCTCTGTATTCTCTCCTATGAAAAGACAAGGTGCAGACAGGGAGGGGAAGTTAAGGTCTCTGTCAACCTTAATTCCCTTGTGTGGCCTCCCCTTTTAATGGGATATAAGCCAAGTGTATAGATAGAAGATCAGACTAGTATTTGAAGACGGTATATTAATAACAGTTTACTTGGTGTGAAAGGGTTTGCATTTGGTGTCTGGATGACGAGGAAATACACATTGCTGATTTTATTTTCAAGGCTTTCTGTCTCAATCCCTTTTAATTGCTGAATTGTTTGATTGTTAATGTATTACTATTTAACTTTTTACTTACAAATTTGAATTGCTTGTGACTGAATTCCTCATTAACGAAAGCTGCTTGTCAAAATGTTGATGGTTGTTTTCTTATAACTAACTTTAATTGTCTCTTGTGATTTTTATTTAGTTAATTTACAGTATTAATTCGTGGAAATAACAATCCTGACCATATATAAGGATATTTCATTCTAAATTCTGAATGAATAAAAATCAACATTAACTGCAAAAACACTTCATATTGTGATTTTACACCAATGCACCAACAAGGCAGGTAGTGTGTTTCATTGTTACACTAGTTATTATTGTTATAGCATTGTACAGTGTTAGGTGCAGCACACTCAATTACACTTCCATTACGGCACACACACACACACACACATATATCTATATTTTCACTCTCTGGCTGCCATTCAAATACACATCATTCTACACAACTGATAAGTTGCCTTACTAATAACAAATGAAAAACACGCCAATGACAAAACTAATGATGATTATATTTTACCTGTGATTAATCTTCCACAGTGCCCGTCAGCCTCCTACCACCTGCTGCACCTCCACCTTGATGTGCGGTGGTGGAGTTTGGTTCTCCTCCACCTGACAGAACTCAGCTTGGGTCCCCTTGCCCCCTCCCTCCCCCCACTGGTGCAGGAACCCCCCCGCCCACACCAGGCTCCCGGGAACACTGTTGAAGAGAGTGAGGTGTCAGGCGTTCAGCAGTGCATCTCCATGGTGATGTGGGACCTGGTCACTCTGATGAGCAGTGGAGGCACCAGCTTCAAGGTAAACACATGCCATGCCATGCCATGCCACGCTAGACTCATAGGTTCCTCATATGCATAGGACAAGCAATCTTTATCATTAGTTGAGCTTGTTGTGTGGTCTTGTTAATGTATGATGTGCTCAGTTGTTATCACCTTTGTGTTCCTGTTCTGTGTAACTCTATCTTTATATATATACCAGGCTGACATTCCTTTGAAGGGGTTAGCCGAGACAATATGTCAACATAAGAACATAAGAAATGAGGAGACTGCAAGAGGCCAGTTAATGACCTACACGAGGCAGCTCCATCCATCCATCCAGATGCACCCACTCATATCTTTGCCTGTAAAGGAGAACAGACTCCTCCTAACCACACCACACTGCTGCATTAAAGTGAATGTTGCAACTCATCCTCTCACTCACTCCACTTCAGGACCCAACACCAAGGCTGCTTTACCACACCCACACCATAACAAAACCATCCCTTCTCCTCCTCCTCTTCCTTGCTCCTGACACGATCACCTCACATCAAAGACACGGAACTATTCATGTATTCACTACTGTTCTCCCCTTCCCCCTCCCCTTCCCTTTCCCCCTCCCTTCCCCCTCCCCTAACTGTTCACCATTCATCTGTATCACACAACCATTCCTACAGCCTCCACCGCCGTCCCCTTTGCTCCCACCTCACATCAGATATCATTTTAAGGGGTAACAGCTGGGTTTAATTTTTTTTTTTGTTGATGTATGTATTTATTTATTTTTTATCTTTATTTTATTTGTCTATTTAGTTATTTTATGTATTTATTTATTTATCTAGTTTTTTATTAGTATTTATCTTATTTTAATTATTTATTTACTTTTTTTATTTTATTTTTTTTTATTTCATTTATTTATTTATTTATTAGTTAATTAATTAATTTTTTTTCCCCCTCAAAGAAAGGTGTGAGTGAGCTGCACCAAGAGGCTGGGTTCTCGTGCAGCTGCGGCCTTGAGTTGGCTGTAATGGTGCTGCATTTCCTTGAGTACCGGCACGCCTGTCTGGCTCAACAGGTTTGTGCTTCATAACTGTTACTTCAAAACCTTTATTCTCCTCGCATTCTCTACTATGAAATTATAGGAAAATGTCGTTATACAAATTGTAAGGACATTGTTATTTTCAGTGCATTACAGGAAGGTTTTTTTTAGAGGAAATGAGACATATTCCCATTTATCAAGTATCTTTCTTTGTTTCACTTTATTTGACCTGCTTGCACTGTCTCAACTTTGTCTCCTACCTTCTTATTCCAATTTCCTATGAGTCACTATTCATTCACAATTCACAATCTTGATAATCATCCTCACCATCTTAATATATTTGCTCTGTTTTGTGAAGTCCTTTGTAAAGAATAACCAAGATGTCCTGTATGTCTTATATATTTGTATATCTCTATGCTTTTTTCACTTCATTCCTTTTCATATTGTTCCTTGTTTTATATATACATAACATATACAACAAAATACATGGAAATTAATACACCTTCCCTCTACCTGACCAACTGCTTACAGACCTTTTGGGATGAAGTGAAGGACAAGCTGTTGGTGGTGCTCAAGACACTGAGTGAGTCTTCATCCTCATCCTCTGCTTCCCTAAGTCCCAGTCTTCCCCCCGGGCCAAGCACCCTCCTCTACCCACCTCCACTGGTCTCCCTGCTGCAGCTGCCTCACGTCTGGTGGCTCTTCCTCACCTTCACCAAGCTGCACGTGTATGATAATGAAGGCAGGAAGGTGACCGGCAGGGTGGTGAGTCTCAAGCAGTGTGAAGTTATTCATGAGTGTTGGGGTGTAGGTATGTTTGTTTGTTGAGGACTGTGTGTGTATAGGTGTGTAAATGTAAATGTGTGCTTGTAATTGATTTGTAGATAAAGAACTGTGTGTGTGTGTGTGTGTGTGTGTGTGTGTGGCTGTTTGTTTGTTTGAGTGTGAAGGAAGGAGATGGTATGTGTTTGACTGCATGTATGTACAGGGCAAGTGGATGGATAAGGATTTAAAGCTTGGGAGTGTATATACATGCTCTCTCGAGTGACTCATTTCTATAACACACTTTTTGACTAGTATGTAGTGTCCTCGTCCATAGGTAAGTGAGAGTAATGAAAGATGTAGCCAAGGAAAATATTTAAATTAAGTGTGGAGTGATGGAGCAGATGAACAGAAATGCTATTGAATGGTTTGGCCACATTAAGAGGATGAAAAGTGATGAGTTTGTGAAAAAGTGTATGTGAGTGAAATTGATCATTGTAGGAGAGGAAGGCCACTAGGGAGATGGAAGGAAGGATAGGGTGAAGGAGTACATGATTGAAGGAGGTGCTAGTAGAAGGGTAGGACTTCAACGAGCAAGATGTCAGGAAATGTTGATAGGTATATAGTGTGTATACTCATACATATGTGTCCAGTGTCTCCTGTTCGTGGGCCCGGCATGAGTCTTGACTCTTGAGTCTTGACCCGCAGGAAGTCAAGAGTGAGGTGAAGCTGCTGCGTACACTGCTGCGCATGAGTCTTGGGGACCCTCGCAGCGGCACCCAACCAACAGAGGCTGAGCTGCGGTTCTTTGTGCGGTGCTGCTTGGGTGTGCTGGAGGTATGGGGGGCCGGACGCAGCAGTGAGTGGGCAGCACCACTCTGGGACCACATGGCTAAGCACCTGGACTCTGCCTTCCTCCTTCCCGGGGCTGGCCTGGAGGGGCTGGCGTGCATGAGGTGAGTGTGTGAGTGTGGGGGAAGGTGGAAGGGACTGGTGAGTGAGGTGAGTGAGGGGGAAGGTGGAAGGGACTGGTGAGTGTGGGGGAAGGTGAAAGGGACTATGGGTTCACTTTCACAAACTAAGAAATGGTGTTCCGAGGAGACACTCGTCTAATGATGTTTTTGTTGTGGTGTGTGGTGATGTTTGATGATGTTTGTGTTAGTCATTGTGGAGACACTTGTTGAGGTGGTGCATTGTACTTTTTGCAGCAAGACCATAGGAGGGTGGCTGGAGCAAGTCAGGTCGCGAGTGTGTGACCCAGCAGCCATAGGGAAGACTGAGACCTCATGGCAGATATTTCTCAGGATTATTGGTGAGTTGTTATTGTATGAGTTGGTTATTGTGGCACTTTGGAACCCTTTTTAACCTGTCTGTATACCCAACTTATATCCCTTTAAAGGAAGCTAGCTGAGACAAGGGGTGGCTAGGGGTTGGGGAGTATTTAGTCTCCCCGCTCCCTCTACACCTTGTCTCATAGTAGGAAGAAACAATATGAAGGATTGACTTCCTAGCCCTCCTGCTCCGTCCCTTTTAGTCTCCTTTAATGACACACAGGGAATAGAGTGGCAGTATTCTACTACCTGACCACTGAGCTGCAACTAGACTGGTCCCCCTAACATAAGGAAGGAACACTTGAATACTATGTAACGTGTCAATTATTGAATATCATCCATATTTGGTGTTGTATTTCAGTTTCAAGAACCGATCTATCTATCTATAGTTTGTGACACCTCATTCCCCAAGGGGATGGCCACGGCAGAAGAGTCTCCACCTCACCCTATCCAAACACTCCCTCTTTGTTTGTTCAATCCCTCTCCCTCTATCTATAACTCTTTCATACATGTATACTCCTTCACCCTATCCTCCCATCTTACAACTGGCCTTCCTCTCCTCCCCTCCTAAGCCCCTCAATTTCACTTACATACACTTTCTTCACAAATTCTTCATTCTTTATTCTCTCAATAGGACCAAACCACCTCAAAGGATTTTTTTTTTATCCCTTCCATTATATCACACTTCAGTCCATTTGCACAAGGTCCCTCCCATGACAAGAATTAATTGATGTGCTATTGATATCCAGTTGTAGACATGAAGATGTGTTGAGCTTAGTGGCAGAACCTTGATTTTATTTTTTGATCTTGCAGTTGATTGTAGTTGAGGTGTTAGGTTAGGTGCACAGGAGTTGCCTTGTGTAGGTCAACTGGCCTTTTGCAGCCTTTTGATTTTTTGATGTTCTAATGTTCCTATGAGTGGCCTTTGTTCCCCAGTGGGTGTTGTGAAGAAAGGACCCCTAGAGTGGAGGCAGATGAGAGGACGCATCTACTCCAAGTTCCACGGCCGCAAGATGTCTGAGTTGACCCCCACCGGCCTGCACAACACTGTCTCACTCTTCCTCACCCTGGCTGCCTGCACTACCGACACACTCGATGTTGTGAGTGTGTACAGCACAGGCTTGTTCATGGGGCTACTTCATTAGATTCATGTCATGTGTTTGCCAAAACTAGCAGTGTGAAGAGCTTTCTATAAGGGAGTGTAGCTGTGCATAACATGTGAATATAATTGATGCTTGTACAGTACAGTCATTACCACAAAGATCCAGTCATATGGTGCTCAGCTGGATTAGTTTCTTTTACTTATTGTTTTTTCCACTAAGTCATTGGTTGTATTATCCACCTGAATCCCCCATCCCCTTCCGACCCTCCCCTACCTCCCCCATCCCCTTCCGACCCTCCCCTGCCTCCCCCATCCCCTTCCGACCCTCCCTTACCTCCCCCCTGCTGTACCCGGGCGCTACCCTTCCTCCCCTGGGACAGACATGCGCAAGATGACTCTCGCTAAATTAATGTTCACACCGTTTGTGAATGCAGGTCTGTGGAAAGCAAAGGAAAGTGGTGAAGGATGAGGAGGAAAGGTGGAAGATGGAGGGAGAATCAGGTGGTTGAGACGAGGGAGAGGAATGGGCACAGGTGAATGAACATCCACGGAGACCTTTAAGCAGAGAGAAGGCAGGCAGGGAAGGGCCTCTGCCTTGCCCTTTGTCTTGCCTTAACCATTCAGATCTTTGTGTGCGTGACTGTACTTACATAGATAATAATAAATAGTGTTTATTAACCATCATGTGTGTGTGTTCAGATCAATAAGCTTGGTGAGCTGCTGAGTCTTGTGCCAACCTCCAGCACCAGCAAGGCACGGGTGGTGTGGCGCGGCCTCCTGGCGGGGTCACTGCTGCTGCTGGAGAAGGGTTGTGAGGTGACCCCGCTGGCAGAGAGGCTCACCTCCCTTGTCACTGGTGTGTGTCACCAACTCACCACCTCCAGGGACGCACAGCAAAGGAGGTGAAGAGTAGCATACATCAAGAGTGTTGGGCTGGAATAACATTGTGAAGGAAGGAAGTGTGCATTTTCTTTTTTTCTTTTTTTTCTCTCACACATACATGAGGTTATGTATAACAAAATCAAGCAAATCACTTCCAAAACCTGGTAAACGCTAATCTCTCAATATTCCTTCAGGGGACGAACACCTTATGACAATGTTAAATCAACCCATTTTATTGCCAAAACAAATTTCATAAAGTACCTAAAAACATCATAAAACATTGTAATCATTATATAATGTGCTACCCTTACTGTACACACCACTTTACACTTAACAATACACTGGGTATGGGGGAACGGAATTGTCACAAAGTCCATTGCTATGTCTTATTTCCCGTTCCTTCCCCCATCACCTTTCCCTTCTGATGCCTTCTCATGGAACCTTGGTGTGTCTCCTTGGCTCATTTTCTTCTTTCACTCTCTCACCTAAAAGTTCAGAGTGTGAAAAGAGCATTGAATGAAAGAGGAATTAATATTTGTAGAGTATGAAAGGATGATTGCATATGATAGAAGTGAATGTAGACCAGTGTTGAATGCATGAGTAATGACACAGCCTTGGTGACCCTTGGAGGTGGTTCCCATGCATCTGTTGTGATTGCTTGATAAGGTCAGGTACAGAGAGGGAAAGGATCAAGGGTGTGAGGGGCTGGGGTAAACTAGCTGTGGTTTTGGACCCTGACACGGAAGTTATCTGTAGCTACACTGCATGGATGTCCTTGCATATGGGGGGGTGGAGAGACCAATCTTCTCCTTGAAGGGCTCAGGGGTTAAGTGAGAGGAGTGCATGAGTATGTGTGTGCGCATGTCTTGTTTTGGTTAACCCTCTTCTGGAGGATGTCGGCCTGGTGTATATGTGTCTATCTATCTAGATTCTAATGCCTCGTTCCCTCTGAAAACACTTCCAATGGAATGGCCACGGCAGAAGAGCTTCCACCTCACCCTATCCAAACACTTCCTCTTTGTTTGTTGAATCCCTCTCCCTCTATCAGCACCTCTTTTATGCATGTACTCCTTCATCCTATCTTTCCATCTTACAACTGGCCTTCCTCTCCTCCCCTCCCCTCCTAGGAACTTCAATTTCACTCATACACATTCTTCACAAACTCTTCACTCTTCTTTCTCTCAATATATGTGTGTGTAATATTTTTTTTTTTTTTTCTGTGTCAGGGAATTGGGTCAGCTGCTAATCTTGTATGGTGAAGGTGTGCAAGAAATATTTGAACACAGTCATGACCTGAGTCTGGCTCAACACTCCCTCATCTGTAAGTATTCTCCTCTAGTGCTGCCTCCCTCCAGCAGCATTTAGTTTCATCTCTCTTCCTCCTTTTTCACAGCCTATAGATCCTCTCTCTACAGTATGTATGTAGTTCTTCCTATTCCCTTCTATCAGCTTAGTGTTCATGGTTTCATCATTATCATCATCATTTTAAAGGCTCCATACATTGTGTATGTTGCCCTTGTTCATGTAATAGCGCCTTGCCACGGTCCAGTAGCCTCCCTGGACAGGTCTTGGTCATTGAGGTCCTTTGAGGCCAATCCATTCCAGCTTTTCTTTGGTCTGCCTCTGAAAAGTCTGTCAACTATGTTCACATTTGTAACTCTTTTCACCCAGTCACTCACCTGCATCATGTCAACGAGTCCAAGCCATCTCAGTCTACTTCTTTACATCGCTGAACTGATACACTCAACTCTCATCCTTGGCCTCAATTCCCCCTCTGTGATCCCAGCTTTGTTGTTGAATGATGCACAACACAGCCATCCAATCATACTGTCTGTCCTAACTTGCTAACATTGTCCTCCTTTAATGTCCAGTTTTATGCCAGGATGCAACATTACAGTTGTGACAATGCACTTACACATGTAAGTTTCCATTGGATCTAAGGGAGACTCTCATAAGTATTGATCTTATAAGATATTCAAAACTAATGGACATAATTCATGTGTGCTTTTTAACAAGGATGCAATAACAAATATTTTATATCAAGAAATTTCCCCAATAATACAGTCTCAGGAATGGATTAAGAGACAACAGTGAGTTGCTCTAATGCTATGTTCACATACCTAAACAAAATATCATCTTGTTTCTCATGAATGTTGAAGTATGATGAGTAGATATGTGGATTTTTTAAAGTCTTCTGGCACAATCATACAAAAAATCTGTCATATCCAGTTTGAATTAAGCAGAATGACAACTGGCAGTGGCATTAGAAAAATAATTTAGTGGTGTTGTGAAATGTTGGTAGGCGTGTATATCTGATGTGGTGGAATTAATAAAGATTTTTTTGGTGTGTAGTCAACATGAAAGGAGTGTAAATGATTGCCAGGAAGCAGATGGAGATGTGTAGATTGGCATGAAGGAGTTAACATGGAAAGGTTAGTCTGGACATTAGTCAAAGTCACTTTTGTTGGGGCTCCCCAGAACAAAGGGAGACATCACCGATGGTTGTGGAGAGATCTTAAGCATTAACTCCAAGGGAAATATAGTATTCCATGTGATTGTATCTCACAAATATTACACAACTATGGTTAACATGATTAAGCAAATCCTTAAAAAAAACTATTAGAACCTTCTACTCTTTCTTTATAAAATACTACTACTTTCCCCTTGTGCAGGTGGAGGTGTTGGTGGTGTGCTGCCTCATGCTGCAGCGGCTGAGATCAAGGTCACCGTGAGGGCCATGGATGCAGCGCTGGCCAAGGTGCTCACCGTGTGTACCAAGCCGGAAAGTATCATGACGGGTGAGTGGAAGCTGACTCACCCGGGGGGGGGGAGGGGTCTTGTTTGAAGAACTAGGTGTAGGACATCATGAGTCTAAGTCAGGTTACAACTAGACAAGAATTACAATTGAAAGTTGGTCACATTTGATGCAACAAAAAGACAAATGACCTGGAATAAGTTTTCCAGTAAACAAATAGCTAATAGGAAATATTGAACATTTCTATAGTTTGAGAGAGTAGCAGACTTAATAATCAAACTGAAACAACAGATCTGAAATGAAAGTCATACAGGTTTATGCACCAACATCATCCTAGAATGACAAAGATGTAAAGATTTAATGAAAATGTAGAGGAATCTATGAATAAGCACAAAACCTAATATTCTATCATAGTGGTGACTTGAATGCAAAGATGAGGGAAAAATAGTGTAGGAATGACAGCATTAGAAAATTAAGATAGACACACAAAATGATAATGCTCTTAGGATTTGCAGAGGAATAATTTTAATGTAACGAATGTATTTTCCAACATACAGCAAATAAGAAGTGAAAATGGAAAAGCCTGAACAGTGAAACAAAGAATGAATTTAAGTACTTCATTCTTACATCACAATGCTAACTATCTATATACCAACTAATATCCCATTAAAGGGTGGTAGCCAAGACAAAGCATTAAGGGTTCGGGGAGACATTATTCTCCTCTCCCGCTCTGTATTCTGTCTTTGTAAGAGAGAATACAGAGGAAGGGCTTACCAGGTCCTTCACTCTACCCCTTTTTGTCTCCTTTTACAAACCACAGGGAATACTGTGGTAGTAGTATTCTTGCAGCTGCCACCACAGGCCTGATATGTAGTGTAAAAATATTATCCTTTCTCCTGTAAGTGTATAGTGATGGTTTGTGTTGTGTTGCAGGCATGGTCGGGGCAGCAGTGGCAGAGGCAGTATGGAAGGAATATGGTGCCTTTTTGAAGTCATTTGCCACCACTTTAACTCCTCCCCCGGCAGTGGCATCCTTAGCAGCCTCACTCACCCTCTGCCTGGGTCACAAGGTGTTGGGTCAAGAGGCCACTCACAAGGAAGCTGCCTCAGGCCTCCTCCACTACTTCCTGATGCATGAAGGTGTAAACACGGGGTCAGTACTGAGGGAGAATCTTCACAAGGAAACTGTTGTACTATATAATCTGTTACTTGGCTTCCTTTTACATACAGTTTATTAATATATCAATTCCATGTACATGAGAAAGTTATAAGATACCACCAGATAGAAAGAGTTATTTTGATCCATATTTTCAGGTGCAGCCTTCACTACGCCTCCTGTTTATTGGGTCATCCAGACAGCCTGACAGTGTTGTCCAGCCTTTCCCCAGCACATGAAAGGCTGCTGGTGTCCTGCTGGCTTTGTGGCCTGGTTGGGGTTGGTGGTGAGAGTGAGGGTGTGGAAACACTCACTCCACAGATAGTGAGGCTGCCGGGTGTGGCTGCCATCCTGCCCCCAACCCTGCCAACTGAACCTTTTGCTTTGGCTTTGTGCTTCATCAAGGGAACGACTGACAAGTTTGCTAGCATTAAGGTAATGGAGAGGCTTGAGTCTGTTATAAAGCTTTTAAGAGTTGCATACTACAATGGGACCACACATTTGGCTTGTTTTGCTTTGGTAATGATTTTTGCACCATTTAATTGCTACTCAATTTCACTGTTAGCAAACATATTATCACATTAGGTGACAATGTGCATCTCAGCTTTCTATCCTTCAGCTACCTGGCTGTACCACATCTCTCCCCCCATCCCATTTTTTTCACCTTTGATGTCATTTTAGCAAGTTATATGTACATGAGATAAAACATTAAGAACCTCTGGTAGTGATTAGAGGAAAGGTGACCAAGATAATCATGGTAGTGCCACAAGGAAGCTGATGAGGGAATGGGTGGTGACAAATGTATCCTTTGTGGCAATCTTGCACCTCGGTTAAGTTAAACCTTATTGGTCACAACACTACCACTGCAGTAGTGTATTTTGGCACAAGTGAAGAACATTTCCCTTAGAAGTGAGTAGATATAAATAGTGTAAGCGCCAGACATCAGAAGTCATATTGTGCACATCTAAATGGAATGCATGTTGACAGAAGCACAGTCCAAAGATGAGTTCTTTTGTAATACTAACTTTGTTTCACAGTATTATGTACTCTTTTTTGTACATATCTTTTGCCTCCAGGTTGCTGATAATGGTTGATGGCAAAAGAGGAAAAAAAAAGGTTTGTTCTAGGCCACAAATTAAGCAGATGAGGTGACTTTCTCATCACTTTTCATATGGTTTCAACTTCATATTTGTTATGGTTATTTTAGCATCAATGAGCCACCAAATGTGCTGCCCCATTATACCTGTATTATTTTTTAAACTTCAAATGGAAGCACTGGTCAAATTGATTTAGAAATGACCCTAGGCTGTTAGAAATGTGGGCGATTGATTATATAAACTCCCCTTCTTCCACCCCAGATCTTTAGTGACCGATTGGGGTACCGAGAGGAGGTGTTGCAGTGCTTCTCTGGGCTGGACAAGGCTCTGGGGAGTGTTCTCAGGAAGAGTCCTCCTGCCACTCACCTGCCTCAAGCACTCACCCTCATAGCAAACCTTTTCTTCCACGCTCACTCTGTCATCTACATCAAGGTGAGACCAACTTAACTATGGTGGACCAGTTGTGTCTAGACCTTCACCTTAAACCTATTTCAATAACTTAATGTTTTTTTTAAGTGGATGTTTCGTAGAATGTGAAGCCATTTATATAGTTGTTTATCACTATGTAATACACTTGGGTTAAGCACTTGTTCATATTCTCTGCTTCACATTGTCATCTCTGTTTTGATGTGATTCATTAGTAATATTAAGGTGGGAGTTATTAATCAGTCTTGTCTGGCCCTGTTAGGGGAAACTTTTAACTTACCATTGTACCTCTTCTTACCTTGTTATGGGAAGCTTAACTGTATTAGCAATTTACTGCTAGGTTAGATTTTGTTTGACCAATACACAAGTAGTAATAGAGTTTCATTGATGGGGTGAACCTGTTTGTGTGGTCACTAAGGGTTGTTGAAATGGTCTTGTGTGAAGCTTCTAGGAATTTCCTGAAATTATGTTCACCTCAATTTTTCTTTCATTTTAAGTTTTCATAAAGTTGGTATCTAAGAGGGTGATGCACCAATATAATTATTGTCAAGGTTCAGTAAAAAAAAAAAAATTACTGTACTAACTCCACTATATTTTCTGTAATGGTGTGTAAAAGTGATTAAATAATCCTGCCAAGCTAGGTAGCTTTAGAGCGTATATAATTATAGTTGTGGTACAGTTAACGAGAGTACTCCCACCCCTCTCAGCTGACATGAGCCAGGATGGAACTGGTAACCTTTAGCCCACCAGACCAATCATTGTAACATAAAGCCACCCATCACCCTAGTGGTGTGTAAAAGTTCCTGTTGTTGATGTAAGTTTATACAATACATGAATAATAGTGATCAGATGGTATATAAGTGTTTTGTTACAGGCCAGACCCACGTGTCCCATGGCAACACTGATGAACACAGTCCTGCTGCCAACACCCATTTACTCACCGGAGAAACCCCTTTCTGCTGCCTTCACTTCAAGCATCTCATCTGTATTACCGCAGGTGACTATTGTTTTGTTTGTAGCTTTAGGAATGTTTTAAATACTGTGTCTTTGTACGTTTTTATAGTGAGGTTCACTGATTTACCTTTGTAGTTCCAATTAGTGGTGGATGACACAGGTGGTCATTTGCGTTCAGGCCAACCCTTGGACGGTTCTCTCACCACACTTAAGCAGGCATTATAAACCAGTTTGTTGATCATTCAGTGCCAGATAACTAAATTTATTGTTTGTAGGAATCTTGTATGACACATTGGAATAGGGAAAGGAACAAGGAAACACTAGATTTATTTATTTATTTTATTTGTATATTTGGCATAATAATCCTATGGCAAATTGTTACACCACCACCTTGCCTGATTGGATTGAACTCATGTGTTAGCTTCCTTGCCGCCTGGAGGTGTAGAAGGTGAAGGGCCACACCAGCAGTGCTGGTGTGGCCCTTCACACCTCACCTCAGTGTGGGCAGCAAGTCTGTCACAACCAAGGTTGACCTAAGATTAATTATGTAAGACAAGTTATTGTTATAATGAACACTAGTTTGGTGATGACCCTTCACCTTTTACACCTGCAGGTGGCAAGGCAAGTTACTACACCCCAAGTAGTTTGATTCTGGCAAGGTGGTGTGATTATATTAACGTTAAGCTTAGAGTGCACATTTCAGTCACAGGAAACAGCTTTATGTGGCTGCTTTGAGTTCTGGAAAGCATATTTTGACTCATGCATGGAGGAATTAATTAGTTTTGGTTTGGACACAGGCAGAGAGTAAAGGAATAATATTAGAACTACATCATGACAGATGGTGTGTGGGATTGGATGCCTTGGACTGGCACAAGACCCTTACTTACTGCGCTGTGTGAAGGACATCTTCACCCACTACCTCCACCGCTTCCCCGTCAAGACAACCCGCAACTACACCACAACCATCCACCCCTTCCTGGCCATCTTCCATGGAGAGGTGAAGCTGCCAGTGCTGGAGGAGCTTCGCAAAGTGTTCGTGGAGGTTGTGCGGGACAACTATCTGGCACGCCGCAGCCTCCCACATCTGCACCTGCAAGTGGCCTTGGCACTCCTCACTGAACTCTTGCACCGAAACACAACTGACTGGCTAGAAACAATTTGTTGTTCCCTGTTACTGCCTTTGCTTGAGCTCCTCTTGACCCTGGAGGAACAAACCTCCAAGAGGCTGGCCACAGACCTCCTCCAGAAGCTGCTGCAGGAGGCAGAAGACCAAGGGGTGCCCTCCAGGAGGCTGTTAGTGGATCGGCTGCAGCAGTTGGTGGGCCGACACATGTCCTGGAGTTCTGGGCGGCTGTTTAGGGTGCTGCGGGTGGTGGCCGTGCTGCACCGGCCACTGCTGCTGGAGGCCCTTCCTCACGTGACGCGGGCCGTCACTCGCACCGAGGAGAAAAGGGGCACCGGCCTGGACCACACCCTCAGGTAACACTGACCTTTCTGTTAACATTAAAGCATCACGTTGTCAGATACTCAGGAACATTAAATTCATGTTTAGGAGCATTAGTGGTGAATATAATCAAAATTAGAGAAGCAAAGAAAGAAATTGATGTATAGTCTTTCTGTTACAGAGAAGGTTATCAAGCTCTCCTCTCCAACTTGGGCATCACAGCGACAGGAGGAAACGCAACAGGAACATAATGCCAGATAGTGTGGAGCCCAACAGGATGTCCCCCACAGGATGTTAACACCACAGTCAAGATCCCACAGTCTCTCTCTCTCTCTCTCTCTCTCTCTCTCTCTCTCTCTCTCTCTCTCTCTCTCTCTCTCTCTCTCTCTCTCTCTCTCTCTCTCTCTCTCTCTCTCTCTCTCTCTCTCTCTCTCTCTCTCTCTCTCTCTCTCTCTCTCTCTCTCTCTCTCTCTCTCTCTCTCTCTCTCTCTCCTCTCTCTCTCTCTCTCTCTCTCTCTCTCTCTCTCTCTCTCTCTCCTCTCTCTCTCTCTCTCTCTCTCTCTCTCTCTCTCTCTCTCTCTCTCTCTCTCTCTCTCTCCTCTCTCTCTCTCTCTCTCTCTCTCTCTCTCTCTCTCTCTCTCTCTCTCTCTCTCTCTCTCTCTCTCTCTCTCTCTCTCTCTCCTCTCTCTCTCTCTCTCTCTCTCTCTCTCTCTCTCTCTCTCTCTCTCTCTCTCTCTCTCTCTCTCTCTCTCTCTCTCTCTCTCTCTCTCTCTCTCTCTCTCTCTCTCTCTCTCTCTCTCTCTCTCTCTCTCTCTCTCTCTCTCTCTCTCTCTCTCTCTCTCTCTCTCTCTCTCTCTCTCTCTCTCTCTCTCTCCTCTCTCTCTCTCTCTCTCTCTCTCTCTCTCTCTCTCTCTCTCTCTCTCTCTCTCTCTCTCTCTCTCTCTCTCTCTCTCTCTCTCTCTCCTCTCTCTCTCTCTCTCTCTCTCTCTCTCTCTCTCTCTCTCTCTCTCTCTCTCTCTCTCTCTCTCTCTCTCTCTCTCTCTCTCTCTCTCTCTCTCTCTCTCTCTCTCTCTCTCTCTCTCTCTCTCTCTCTCTCTCTCTCTCTCTCTCTCTCTCTCTCTCTCTCTCTCTCTCTCTCTCTCTCTCTCTCTCTCTCTCTCTCTCTCTCTCTCTCTCTCTCTCTCTCTCTCTCTCTCTCTCTCTCTCTCCTCTCTCTCTCTCTCTCTCTCTCTCTCTCTCTCTCTCTCTCTCTCTCTCTCTCTCTCTCTCTCTCTCTCTCTCTCTCTCTCTCTCTCTCTCTCTCTCTCTCTCTCTCTCTCTCTCTCTCTCCTGATTCCCCTTTCCTGTAAGCCACAATTCGGGAGGAGGGTCGGTGTACATACTGTTAATGGATAGATACAAACAATATACTATACTTGATTTTTATAAAAGTGATATTTTTTTTTTTATCTCCTAACTACTTTGAACCTATGAAATATGTAAACGATTTCCTTCACCCTACAAGAGTTTGTCTCAACCCGACAAAGAGCCATCAGTGAAAACAGGAGTGCAATGGGCAGGAGTAGAAGGGATTGTTAGATGTAAGTTGGTGTATCAGACTTGGAAGAACATAGATAGAAAGTAAGCAATGGAGTTAATTTCTAGGGAAGCAGACATTTTTTAGAAAGAAAATGAGTTGTGATAAGGGTAGGAAGAGAAGTCCAGTAGAACCTTACAAGACGAGTTTAATTTGTTCCATGACAGCTCATTGCGATTTACTCGTTTGACAAATCAATTTTTACTCTTGAAGTTCACTGAAGTATAATTAATGCGTTCTAGCCTCCAAAAATCATTCTTACGAGTTTTTAAGACAGAACAAGTGCACATCGTCGATATGCTTCTTAAGTCCACTACACGCACTCCCCTTTCATGGTTTTCAATTATTTACTACTTCAACTCTATCATAATAATCTTTTTCTTCTTATTGCCACTATTCTTTGCACTAATTTTCTTGGGATTCAGGGCTAACACAATTAATTAGGACAAAATAATGCCAAAGAAGCCATGAAACAGAAGAATCACTAAAAGAAAACATTCATGATGTTGCCTCAATGAGAGGAACATGTGAACTGGGATAACAGAGGATATTAGTGTTGGGGGAGCGTGTGTGGGCTCAGTGCCTACTAGCGGCGGCTATTAGGAATCTTGCTCAAACTGCGGATTTCCACTTGAATTTCAAGACAAAAATACTCACAAGCCACAGCTCGTTAAACAAATTACTCATACAAGAGGCACCCGTACTGCAAGGTTCTACTGTCCTGGGATCATAGAGAGAGGAGGAAGGATATTACAAATTCACGAGAGAATCCAGGAGGTAAAGGATAATCAAGAAGACATTTTGTGGTAGATGTAGCTGAAGGGGTGGGAGGGAAAGAAGGAAGAAAATGAAGAGGGAAAGATGCGGGAGGTAAAGGAGTAGGGTGAAGGGGAAGGACACATAACTTATGGCTATGAAAAATCTGAAGGTTCACAAGTTCCCAGACTATTAGTACAATGATGCCCTTACCTTGGGTTGTAGTTACTGGTGTCCCCTTTGAAGGGATTCCCTTGAGAAGTGAAACATTGGACTCATCACTTTCCCCACAGCTGGAAACACCTTTGGAACTTGCTTGTGGATTTGTTTTGAATGTCTTCAAGATCAAATTGTATCTTTTATTTGATCTTCATCTCATGGAACAGTAGGCTTGGTCAGGGGAGTAGGGAGGTGAAGAACCACTGCTATATTTTTGGCCAGAAACTGCTGCAAAGACAGAGCAGCGCATGCTAGTGTGGGCGGCAACACACTGATTCACACTGGAGGAGTAACAGTTGGATAACCTTGATGAGTTGAGGTGGAAGCACATCAGGTGATAAACAACATCATGTAAATAAAGTTTGAGTTGCCTCCAGCTTCGGAAAAGTGATAGATAGGCCTGCTGCATCGTCCATTCAGGGGACAACACTGAGTAGAACCTTTTGCAAAAAGTCTAGATTATTTTATCAAAACAATCTGGGAGCTTTAAGATTACACGTTGTTCCACAAGCACATATTTTTTTCTAACATTTTTAACAATGGTACTTGCTCTAGTCTTGTACTTGCTGCTTCAGCTCTGAAGGAAAAAATGGTACAAAAAAGTGACCAGTTTATTTGCAAGTGAGACACGAGTGTGAAAGGAAAGTCAGAGATCAAGGATCAAGTAGTAGAAATAAGTTATTAATGGATGGTGAAAGTAATGAAAGTGTCTATAACAAATCTGATGTGTTCATTAAAGTGAAGGAATGGAGTGAGTGAATGAGTTAATGTGAATAAAGTAAGCGCCAGACATCAGAGGTAATAGGACGCTATGTTAAGCTGAAAGGCAAAAGGCAAAGCAAAGAAATGATGGCAAAGTATGGGGAAGAAAAGAATGGTTGTTAGGTTAGGTTAGTTATAGTGAAATGGTTAGATCAAATAAAGGATGTGGGCTTATTGCAGGAAGAAAATTATATTGTCTAAGTAGAAATGTGGTGATTCTGTAAGAATATTAAAGTAGTGGGGGTTCGGGATGGATGAGTTAAGTGAGGGAAAGCTGCAGTTTGGGCAGCAGTTTAACAAGGGAAAAAAAGAAAAGAATGTGGGATACAGAGGGTAGGGTATTACAAGTCAAAGAAAAGGTCGGTGAGGAATGTGTCATAGGATAGGAGTGAGTGAGTAAGGTTGGTGTGGCCTATACATGATCATGTACGTGCAGTCTATCACAGTCTTCTTGTGACAACACTGACCAAGGAGAGATGGATGGTTGAACTGCACAGAGTTTATTACAGTAGAACCTCGCAGTACGAGTGCACCATTATACAAGTAATTTGCTTTATGAGCTGAGACTTTTGAGTGTTTTTGTGTTGAAATACGAGCGAGCTTCATATTAGCCACCGCTAGTCAGCACTGAGCTTGCACGCACTCCTCCCAACAGTAACAGTAACAGCCTCCGCGCTTACAGTTCACATGTTCATCTTATTGCGGCAAAATCACGATCATTTTGTTCAAGTGATTTTTATCCGTTTCGTACATTTTTTTGGTTTTTATTTTGTGCTAATGAATTGTGTTGGCCATGAGCCTGAAAAAAGTTAGTGCAAAGTATAGTGTTGATAGGAAGAAAAAGCTTATTACGATAGTTGAAAAAGGAAATAATAAAAAAACAATGGAGAGGAGTGCGTGAAGTGGACTTGGCTCGCCAATACAATTGAAACATGTTGACGCTGT
Organism: Metacarcinus magister; assembly: GCA_029783475.1. Classification (NCBI taxonomy): domain Eukaryota; kingdom Metazoa; phylum Arthropoda; class Malacostraca; order Decapoda; family Cancridae; genus Metacarcinus; species Metacarcinus magister. The sequence goes on along the minus strand of JAPQNM010000019.1, from coordinate 6,333,361 downwards.
ACACTTTTTCTGTTTTAAAAAACCCATAAATTATCTTTTGAGCTGGAACGGATTAATTTGATTTCAATTAATTTCAATAGGAAAAATTTATTTGCAAAACGAGTAAATCGCAATACGAGCCCTGACATGGAATGAATTAAACTCATACTACGAGGTTCTACTGTATTTGAAGAGTCAGACCAGAAGGATTGGCAACGGCTAAGGAACAAGCTAAAAGAATGGAAATAATCATTAGCTGGGACTTTCATGAAATGCTTGATGGCATCCTAATATAGCAGCAGAACGGACCAGTGTTTAATAAAATTATATTGGAGGAGAGGGAAACATGAAATGTATTAACATTGATCTTTCTGGATAAAAAGAAGGAATGTGAGAAATGTGCAAGTAAACCAAGAGTAGAGCATTGAGTGATGGGCCTGAATAGAAAAAAATAAGTATATATATATATATATATATATATATATATATATATATATATATGTATATATATATATATATATATATATATATATATATATATATATATATATATATATATATATATACTCCAGCCTCAGCTATCATGCCTAATTGGTGCCTTCATCAATGCATAACAGCAAAACTGAAGAACCTTTGGGAATAATTCTAATTGGTGCCAGGACCCCAAAGGTCACCACATGTTGACCAGGTTGTGCCTAGGAACCGTGTGCACAAAAGATGTTGTAAGCTATGCTGACTTGCTAATGTAATGCACTTTCAGTTAAGTTGAGCCAGAGCGCCTTAACTTCTGTATGCATTGAGATATTTTAGGGCACCATAACCCTACTGTAATGAGTTACATTGCATTCACACCAACATAGCTTATTATCTTTTTCAGAAATCACAGGGACAGATATATAAATACTTTTGGAAAAAGTAACCAATCCTAGTACAGTATTTTCTCACCAGATGTCTGTCCTGTGTCAGTGTGTTCCTCAAGGTGACGCCACACCACAACACAAGTGGTGGAGGCTGCAGCAAGGAAGATGGAATAAACACAGCACAAGCAGCAGCTGAATTTTACTGACCACCAAATATTGACCAAATGATCAGAAATTGGTCGCTGATAAACCAATTACAATTAATCCCATTCATTATTAAGTTATGCTATTGTATTTACTGCTA
>JAPQNM010000019.1:6317218-6329718 GCA_029783475.1 Metacarcinus magister | reverse complement strand
GTCTGAATTATTCTATTATTACCTCTCTAGCCCCTCCACACAATAAGAACTCACTAAAACATTACAAAACAGCACAGACTGTAGTACTTGTACTCACCAAAACACGGCTGATACTGAAGTCTTGAAATGCAGTACGTACTCTACTCTTAAGCCGAGTCTGTCAATAACAAAGCTCACGATATGGTAACAGCCTCGTCTCATCACGGCATCTGATTAGGTGATGCACTCCACAGATTTGTACGTGGAGAGCATTGTTATTAACAGACTCAGCTGGATGGATTTATATTTTTTTCTAATTTGTTGAAAAAACAGGTTGAATTATCCGAAATTTGAATTATACGGGTTTGAATTATCGAGGTTTTAGTGTACAATGATGAATGAGGGTGTCAGTATGATGTGATGCATGTGGTGTGGGTAGTGTGTGCTGCCAGTGATACACATGATTACTATCACATACAATGCTCCCTCCAATTTTGCGGTAAATTGCTTGACATTGCAGGCCGCAAAATTTGAATTCGCAAAATTGGAATCATTAACCTTATGGTGATTTTAGTCATAATTTTCCCCTTGTTTGTACACAAATACATGTAATTATACATCCTACAATAAAGAAAAATACAGAAAAACATAAACATTATCATTAGCTATAAGAAAATTAATTTAAATTACCATTTTACTGTACCGCAAAATTGGAATATCGCAAAATTGGAGGGAGCACTGTACATACTATACCTTTCATTACTACTATCACATACATACTGTAAAGGCAATCAAACCAAAAAGGAATTGAGTGAGTGTATGCTTCACTAAATCCCTTCAGTGCATACACACACTTGAAATACAGACGGGAACAAGGATGATAGAAGGAATAAGTCACTTCCACGCAATAAATCCTTTCCACGTACAGCATACAATGGCCTCCAACATTACCTTTGCCTTGCGGCTTACGTGGTAGAGTGTTTGTGATGTGGTGGTAAGAGTTGTGAGTTCAAACCTGCCTCTCTACAACTACTTTTTAGGAAGGAAGTGTTCTGTGGTCAGCCTGGTCGGTAGGGTGAATATTAGACTTAGGGTTTTCATTACAATCTATGTGTTGTTTGTGCATGTTAGTATTGCTATTATTATGCTATCTTCTATTACTTTTCTCTCGTCGCAGGTGTATCCTGCCATCCTACCAGTACCCTCAACACCTACAAAACTTGGCTCTCTCCCCGAAGCTTACATATTTGCATAGGTCTGAACTGAGGTACTTCAGTTCATTTACCATTTATATTATCAGTACATTTAATCTAATTACACAGTGCTTCTGACTATAATTTCTTACTAAATGCAATTATGTTTAGTCAAGTGTTTAACTTTTTTTCCTCTAAAAAGTCCATCCCATTACTTGTGGTCACATTCATCTATCAGTGCTAACTATTGGAGACAAGTGTGAACTCTTTCAACAGCTTGTATAGTTCCTTTTCATCTTGTGTAAGCATCAGTGTTCGCTGCAATCACAACTGCATTCAACTTGCAATAATTAACATCTTGGTTACTGATATTCACATTTCCACAAGTTTTCATTCATTTCCCTTTTATGTATTCTTAAACAAACTGAAGAGCCAAGGTAACATTACACATCCTTATCTCACACATCCATGTATTCTGAAACTTGCACTCTATTTTCCACATGCAATACCATCTCTAGAAAATTATTTGACTCTAATAAATAGTTTTCATCCACTCCACGCAATCTACACACACATAACACAGCTTTAGTTATGCCTTCTCCAGTCACTCAATACCATAAAAGATAATGCAAAATGGTTAAGTTTATATACTATGGAAGGGAACAGCTGTCAGTAATAAAAATTATATTCTTCATATTAAAAAGTGGAGTTTTAAAATTACAAAGTGCATAGATTCTACAGCTGTGTCCACCAATATAAATAAATAATACTAACTATAGCCACGCTTTCATGAGACCATGTTTACACACTGCAAGGTTCCCCTTCAATTCAAAGCACACCACCACCACAGCACCACCACAGCCTACCACCCTCAGGACAGTGATGATGAGATGATTCCATGAACACAGCATCAACACATTGGTTTCAGATCCTTTGAAATACTTTTTAATACAAAACTCAGACCTCAGTTGCTCAACATATGAGCTAGATATGCAAATATTATACAACACTTTTAGTTTGATTCGTCTTTAAAGGAAATCCACCTCATGTCACAGCACAGTTACTTACACAATAAAAATTGTGTACATTGCACCAGCTATGAGTTGATGGTCCACTTCCTGTAAAGCAGTGACTCCTGCAGCCTGGCCACCATCTGTTTGTTGGATGGCAGGTGGTGGATGTCCTCGTGAGTGGCAGCAGCAGCGGCAGAACAGGTGGAATAGTGATGCACCACAGCCACACCAGACGGCACGTGCTGGCTCTTGGCACTGACGTCCCCAGAAGCTGAAGCAGCCAGCAGGTGAGGCCGCAGCAGAGCCACACCTGCTTCCTTCATGAGTCCAGCCGTGTGCACCTGCTGTGCCAACATCATGGTGCCGCGTCGTGTGTGTTGGCGGTCCAGACACACTGGCTGGGAGGTCAGGTGGAACTCTGCCACCTCCCGGCGTGAGCGTCCTGCCCCTTCCAGGTCAGTGATGGTGGCCTGAAGGGTGGAGCGGCGGCCCAGCACCACAAACTGGTCCAGCTCCAACACTATCACGTTCTCGTGACGGTCACGGTTACGGTGGAGACAGTCTAACTCCACCACCCGTCGCACCACCGGTCGGCTCAACTCAAAGCCTCGGGACGGGCTGAACACCAGCTCCTGGTGCATCAACGCCATCTCATCTCCAAAGCGGTCCAGCAGCCGACGGGCCAGAGGAGTGAGCACGGGTCCATAGAGTGTGAAGTGGTCGGCCCCAATGAGGTGGTGATAAGCTATGAACTCCACCAGGTGGAGGGAAGTGACGGGCTGCTCCGGGGGCACCACACACACTGCTGTTTTATTGGCTGTGCTCTTGATGTTCTCAGTCTCATGCACCAAAAGGTGCTGGGAGGGCTGGTCCGTCCCTACCCTCAGCTGCAGAGCATAAGGTGTCTGGGTGAGCATGAGCCGGGTATCACGTGGACCACACAGCAAGTACACCACATCCACGTCTTCCTTGTCCGTGCGGTGGCCGTGCACTCGCTCAGCGGGGAACTGTACGCTGCAGGAGCCTAGTGCCACTTCCCCATTGGACTCAAACCACACAAGGCAAGTCAAGTCAGCTGGCATTTCGGTGCTTTTCTTCACTGCTCCAACCACCCTGATCTGCTGCCCTCCCACAATACCCTCCCCCTCCAGGAAGGCTGAGTACACCTCCAGGTCCGAGGTGACTTGTACCCAACCTGCTGGAGGTGTGGAAGCCACAGGGTGTGTGTTGTAGCCACATGGCAGCCGTGGTGCCTCCCCTTCCCCTGGAGCCTGCCCAAACGTGTCCAGGTACTCCAGAGTGTACCGGAGCCGCTCATACTCATGCTTGTAGAAGAGGAAGGCCACCAGGCTCACCACGGCCACGATGGTGAGGGCCAACTGCTGGTACTTGCGCATGGCTGGGTCACCCTGATGGGAGGCCGGGATCTCATGCAGCTGACTTCTGCCCTTCTCCACACGTCTAGGCATCCATCTGCAGTACCAGGGAAGCTGTTGTGCATCCCATCCACACTGGCATGAAAGATGAACAACAATTTGTAGTGTGTGTTCGTAATGGTGTTAACACTACTGCCTCCATTACATATATCAACATCACCTCAACAAATGCTACTCAAACTACATATACCATCACTGTTTTCATACACCATCTTTGTGTAACGTAAAACAAGATATTCCACACACAAGCAAACACATCCCACAAACTGACACTGACACACTTGCTCTGTAACCTTCAAGGAAAAATCATGAACCTGGAACTTTATCCTCAAATACCAACTCCAAATATCTTTGAATATCCTACAAAAGCCTTGTTTACTACCCCAAAACATGATGCATTAGGGTGTTTTGTCCACTCACTTGCAACATGACTCCCACCAATATTACACTAACCTGCACCAGCCTCAAACACGGTGTATGGGAGGAGCAGAGAGAAAGAAATTGAATGTAATGGAGATGAAGTGTTTCAGGAGTATGTGTGGAGTAACTTGTATGGATTGAGTGAGAAGTGAGTAAGTGCACAGAGCTGGTGTTGTGCTCATCGACCAGAGGAGGGTATGTTCTGCAATGGTATGGGCACGTGGAAAGAATGGATGATGAAGGATTGGTGAAAAGGTTAAATAGGTCTAATGTGAGATGTGTGAGATTGAGAGAAAGACCACACATGAGATAAAGGAGTGTGAAGAGAGCATTAGAAGCCAGAGGGATGTGTGTGAAGCAAGAAAGAATGCTTGTTTGTGTGAGATAGCGTTGAATGGAGAGCAGTGAATGCATGTATGGAATGCAGCCTCAATGGAAAATTCTATCACATCTGCTCTGATCAGCTACTTGGTTCAGGTGTGGGGAAGGGGAAGGGGAAGGGGAAGGGGAAGGGGAAGGGGAAGGGGAAGGGGAAGGGGAAGGGGAAGAGGAAGGGGAAGAGGAAGGGAAGGACCTGATCTGATGTGGCAAGGGTAAGCCAGTTCTGTAGCCGGGTCTTGACACAGACAATAAACAGACTATGTATACTGCAACACTGACTCTCATGCAGTCCCTTCCCTCCAAGAGGCAAAGATGTGAAGGAATGGATATGAATGTACTTATGTAGATACCTTGTCTTGGTACTCCCTTTAAGTTGGCTATATACACTCGACCCTTGATTTAATGGAATTTAATTTAATCTTTTAAGTTATGTCAAAATGATATAAGTCCTTTGTAATGCCTTGTATTTTGAAACAGTGACAACTTGGTGTGAAGTAGCCATAAGAGGGGTGCAGCCAGGGATATAACCCGTGACAGAACACTCAACACACACCACACACCTAACCTTACCAGTCACACCGTAATGATCACCAAGGTCCAAGTGGAATGTGGTCGACGCTCACCACTTTCCCGTCACTACACAGTCTGGTAATTACATATATAACTTCAGAACAATTCACGTGTATACATTCATGAGCAATACATTATGTTCGGTAAAACAGATATTCAATGGGATGTGTTTTTATAAAAACTGCAGACTCTTTCTACACCACATGATATAAAGAAAAGTATTATAAAATGGACAAGCACAGCCTCCCTTCAGGACTTAAGGTTTGAAGTGCATTGCTGCTAAGGGCGTGAGGTCAGTCACCTTTATGGAGTAAACCAGAATGACATTGTTTTTATCACAAACATTACCTATTGTTTCTTGTCTTGTCCACCTATTATTCCTATCCATAATCTTCCCTTAAAACTCTCCACTGAATCCATCATAACTACAACCTCACTTAATCTATCTATTCCTCTAACACTGTATTCAAAAATCTATTTCCTCCTATCTCATTTTGTAATGTAATTTGATGCAGCTTGAAAGCATTCCTTCACATTGTATCAAGAGTAATAACACTGAGGATCTTGTCTAAATCACTTTTGTTCAATCCTTTGTGCTTCTTAAGGATCAGATCCTTCTTATTCTATGTCTCTAATGTGGGTTAATTTGGTTAGAAGCTTCAACATTCTCTCGTAAGATATATTTCTCATCTCGTGAATATTTTTTGTCATTCTTCTCTGTACAGACTCAAATAATCCAATGTCCTTCCTTTAATAAGGGGACCAAAACTGCACACCATAGTCTAGGTGCAATTTGACCAATGACAAATACAACTTAAATATTACCTCCATACTCTAGTTTTTTCCACTCCTATTGATGAACCCTAAATCTCACTTCGCTCAATTTCTAGCTTCAATACATTGTTTTATTGGACAGAGATCCAAGCTTACTAAAACTGACAAATCTTTTTCATTCTCTGATCTTCTCACTAACCCATTCTATATGATATACGTTTTACAAGGATTTTCTCTGCCTACACTAAGTATATTGCATTTGCTAATACTGTATTGAATTCCATCAGCCATCTCTCTGCCCAGTTGTTCATTCCGTCTATAATGAAAAGTGATGAAATGAAGTCTAAGGTTTGACTTTTAATACATCAAGTTACACTAACAAACAATGGCCAGTACGAGGGGCCATACATATAAATACTCAAGCTACACACACCACTACAAAGTATACATCAACGTTTCAGTATTAGGTGTATTGATTATTGGAACTCCCAGCCTGATAGCGTTGTGACCACTAGCATCTAAGCTTTTAATAAGGTCTCAATAATGAGTTCCTCGGAGATGCACTCTTCTTCTACAAAAACAAACTCTAGACGCATGATCTATTACTGTACTGTCAAACTGTACTTTTCAAAAACTACACATGCTATTATGCAATACAGTTAGCAATTAATGATCCAATATTATACATTTAATCCAATTAGCGGTATTAATTTACATCTTTGTATGCCCAGATACAGTCCAGGAAGTCCACAGCTTCTTGGGCCTCATCAATAATTATCTAACCAGATTCATTCCACGACTCACAACACTCACTGAACCTCTGACGCCTGTGAGGGTGATGAGGATAGCTTACAATAAATGCATTAGTGACGGAAATTAATGTCAAAATCATTCAAAATGGATCAAAATCTATGTGAAAACTGTGTTATTTAGATCCAGGTGCATTATGGTGAAGATGTAAAAATTTACCCAATTAGCAATTAGTAATTCAATATACAATGATTCTGGACAACATCAATCTGCATATGGCACACTTTTCCACCCACTATCTATGGCACATGTCACTCGGTTATTTATATATACACACACAGTAGTGTTGGTGTGTGAGCAGGTTTTGGGGTCGGCAGTGTTGTGTTGTAACTGAGCTTCACTATTGTATGAAAGGGAAGCCTATCAGGTGAGTAAACCACAGCTGGACTAAACCTCATCCCTGCCATGATTTGCCGTGCCATACCCTGCCCTGCCATGATCTGCCGTGCCCTGCCCTGACATGCCGAACCATGCCCTGCCCCACCTCACCATAACACTGTTCCTGCCATACCTGCCTTACGTAGTTTACTTCATGTAATTTAGAGTGTGCCTTAGTAATGGAGTAACGTTCCAAGTGATGCCATGCCACAGGCCCACGGGTTATTGGTGCGTCACACAGGTGGTACAGTGGCACTACAGTGGCACCACATACTCACCTGCACGGCTCAGGGTGTGTGTGGGGCTTACGAAGGTGTGTGGTGTGTTGGTGTGTATGTTTCACTCCACTCACCTTCAGTCTCACACTCCCTCCTCCGCTGTACTGGGCCTTATCCAAGCTGAAATTCCCTCCAGGCACAGTAATATAAGGTTGTAATGCACTCACACACTCAAACGTGACTATATGAACGAAGATAGTGAGGTTCAATCCGGCTGTCACACGCCACGTCCCTTGCTCTTCTTCTTGTGGCTTTGTAATGTAAAGCTTCCTATTTTACTCTTACTCTTGCTCCTTTTCCTCTTCTTTCTTCTTCCATTTTAACCAAGGATCTTATACAGACACTCTTAAGAGATCCTTGATTTTAACACACGTATTCTTATATCTATCTTCTTATATCTATCTAACTCAAATAAATTTTATATTTGTATGTATCCAATTCGACGATACCAACAATTATATTTTTGTGTAGCACTGCGTCAAGATATATATTTTTTAATCATATATTCTTGTGTCAACGCAAAATGTGGTAATATTCATGTTATACACTTAATTATTCACCTTCAATGTGTGTTAATAATTATTACCATAATATCATCCCCATTAGCAGTAACGTTTTTTGTTAATGAAGCTTCAGACAAATTCTTGCCAATTTACTTGTTCATGATTAATTATTAATTGTCAATCTAAATTATTACCATCATCAGGTTTACTCTGTGACGGACATGTGGACCTTAAAACTGCGTATAATATGTACCCTACAGTCTCTTCACTGTGGTCACGGCAACTGCATGTCTACTTTCTAAACAGCAGTGGTCTGTCACCACTCCGCACGCGTCCTCTTACTATACTTGATTTGTCCTAGCTCACGGAGTCCACTACTCAACATCCTTAGATAGCCTTCCGGCTTTTTGTAGCTTTCTTATATTCTTATGTTCTTATATTGACAAAGTTTTATAATTTAAAGAAACATGCGATACAAATTCTCCTGAGATCACACATCGTTTTCCAATGTTTTCACGCCTCCTGAATGGCCTCAGGTCCACATTATACAAGCGGCTGCTGGTCCTTCACTTCACTTGTTGTCTAGGTGACAACAATGGTGTTTCCCCTTAAATCAATCAAAGAAAACCACTGCTGGTTTTACCAGTTTCCTGCGAGCCGGATAGAAAGTGGGTGGGTGCACTGGGCCACCGCCGCTCGGCCAGTTTTCCCTTCGCCGCCTTCCTACTCATTACCATTTTCCCACACGGCGGCACATCCCAACAAGAAAAAAAATACATGCAACGAAAAGGGTAATAACATAAAATAAAAAAAAGATAGTTGTATAGTGTAGAAAATGTATTGACGTCCAAACATAATTTAGATTCTCTCTAAACCTTTCATTCTTTTTGTTTAACTTCAGTCTGCAGCAACACTGGACGACGCCATATCTTTAAAAAAGCTTGAGTTCCTGTTGAATTAAATACGTAAACATCTACTATCACGTGACTCCCCTCGCGAGAGCAGAAGGGCAAGGGGGAGGGGGTGGGGGTGACATAACCTGCTGTCCCTCCCGCCACCACGACTACCTCGGTGATGATAATAAATAATGATGCATCTACAACAAACAAGTATAACGACAACAACAGTAACAACTTCAATAGACTATCGCAGGGAAGACAACGCATAAATTACATAGTATACTAAATAATGGAAGAACAAGAATCATAAATTATAACAGTGGTAGCCATAAGCAAGGATAATAAATAACAAGATGAAGGTGACACACAGTCATAAAGGACTTGCCTGTTGACAGCTTCCTTCTATACCTCTCTCTCTCTCTCTCTCTCTCTCTCTCTCTCTCTCTCTCTCTCTCTCTCTCTCTCTCTCTCTCTCTCTCTCTCTCTCTCTCTCTCTCTCTCTCTCTCTCTCTCTCTCTCTTTCACACACACACACACACACACACACACACACACACACACACACACACACACATACACACACACACACACACACACACACACACACACACACACACACACACACACACACACACACACACACACACACACACACACACACACACACACACACACAGGTTTGGGGATTAATAAATAACGCGGTGACACAGTAAGGATTAGGTGAGGAAGGGGTGCCGACGGGCTCCCCTGAGGGGAATGTAGCGTGCTTGGCGTGGGTCGTGTAGGTGCATTACCACGGGCGCGAACACCCCCGCGTGTCCACTGGGCCCTGACGCAGACAGACTCCTGCCCCAACCACCCCGTCCCGCACGCTGCCTGGCTGGTGTGTCCAGCTGCTGCTGCCGCGACTCGAGGTGGGGCAGCTGCCTGAAGGTGGGCGGCAGCAGCTGCACGTAGAGAGGCGTGGGTCGGCCGCCCATGGTGTGCTGGGCATCAATTTCCCCCCGTAGCCTGTCAGACTGCTGCCGGGGTTCCAAGCCTTCCTGCTGCTGCTGCAACTGCTGATGAGAGGAGCCGCGAAGCGGCGGATCGGGAGCAGAAAGATGAAGTTCCGGGGCATTGGGGGAGGATACAGCGTCAGGACGAGGGTGTTGCCGCACCCACCGATGGGAAGGTGGACTGGGCTGTGGTGCCCAGCCCCGGCCCACTATAGTCTGTGGGGAGAGATTGCGGGTCCGAGGCTGGGACGGTGATGGAGGCGGAGGCGGAAGAGGAGGTGGAGGCGGTAGCCACTCTGGAGAGGAGTCAGAATCAGTGTCTTTCTTTTGGGTGAGACAGTCAGCACACTGAGGACTGGCTGGGGCCTGCAGGGACTGGGGAGGCGGGACAGGGGTGGAAGATGGGGACTGAAGCCTTAAGCTTGGTTGGGGTTGGGGCTGTTGGTATGGGGCTGGCTGAGATCGAATCTGAGCTGCAGAACCAGCTGCAGCGTGTGGACTTGGGCGTGGGTGGACTTGGCGACCTGGCACCTGCAGGGAGTGTGTGAAGAAGACTGTGCTATGGTGGAGGTGATGCTGGGAACCCGTGCGTGGGTGAGGCTGTGAACGAGGACCCAATACTGACTGAGGCTGAAGGCTTGGGGCTGGCGGGGATTGGAGGGCTGGTGATGGCAAAGACTGGGGTTGGGGTTGGGATTTGTGCTGGGGCTGGAACTGGGGTTGGAGCTGGAACTGGAGCTGGGGTTGGGGCTGATCTTGGGCTTTGAGCTGGGACTGGTGTTGAGGCTGTGATTGGGGCCGTGGTTGGGTCTGAGTTTGAGGCTGATATTGGGTCTGTGGTTGGGGCTGGGATTGGTATTGCTGTTGTGGTTGTGGTTGATGTTGGAGTTGTGGTTGATGTTGTGGTTGTGGTTGATGTTGGGGTTGTGGTTGGTGTTGTGGTTGTGGTTGATGTTGGGGTTGTGGTTGGGATTGGGGCTTGGTTTGGGTCTGTGATTGTGGCTGGGGTTGGTGTTGTGGTTGGAGCTGGGATTGGGGCTGGGATTGAGGCTGTGGTTGTGGTTGAGATTGTGGTTGGGATTGTGGTTGGGATTGGGGTTGGTGCTGTGGTTGTGGTTGAGATTGTGGTTGGTGTTGGGGCTGGGACTGAGAACGATCTTCGGCCTGGGTTTGAGGCTGAATCTGTGACAGTTGTGGTTGTGGGTCTGAAAGTGGCTGTAGCTGAGGACTTGAAGGTAGTTGGGACTGTGGTTGGGGACTTGAAGCTGGTAGGGGGTGAGGCTTGAGGCTTGGTGGTGGTGGTGGTGGTGGTGGACTTGACTGAGATGTGAGACCTGAGAGGAAGTGGGAACCTGATGCTGGCTGGGAATGAGGACCTCGAATTGGCAGCAACTGAGTTTGAGGGAGTCGGGGGTCCACAGCAGACTGATGCAGAGAAGTAGGGTTTTGCAGGGGATGTTGGGCTGAAGTGGGCTGAGATTGTGGGTTTAGAGATGGACGGGACGGGGTGTTTTGTTCTTTTGTTGCCCATGCCTCGGTAACGTAAACTGGGCTTGGAGTAAGAAAATGGTGGAGCTGGGGATGAGGGAGGGACTGAGCACGGGGAAGGGTAAGGGTAAGGGCTCGTGCTCGCTCTCGCTCAGGAACATCTCCATCAATAAGGCTGTTGGAGTAGAGGATGGGAGTGAGGTTAGGGTGGGTCTGGGGAGGCGCGTGGGAGGGCTTGTCATGGAGGGTGAGAGTGGGGGGAAGAGCCTCCAACCCCAATATGTGTTCCAACCTTTCTTCATTGTCGTTCCTGCTAGGAGGAACTTCAATGCTAACAAACATCCGCTCCAAACTTATAGTAGAGACAGGTGTGGGAGCAGCAGCAGCAGTGATGGTGGTGGTGGTGGTGGTTTCAATAGTGGTAGTACTGTTGGGAGTGGTTGACATCGAGGTGGCGGAGGCGTTTGGTGGCAAGGGTGAGGAGGTGGATACGGGTGTAGTGGTGAGAGGGGTGGAAGTGTTGTTATGATTGTTGTCACTGGTAATAGTGGAGGTGGTGGCGATGGTTGTTACAAAAGTGTTATTGCTTGGAGCCAGCGTGGTGGTGGTGGTGGTGTTGGGGGTGGTGTTAGTAACAGCTGTGGTGGGGGTCCTGGTAGGGATGTCAGTGGTAGTGAGGGTGATGGAAGTAGCAGTGGTGGTGGTGGGAATACTGGGTGGAGTGTTAACATTATGAGGAGGGCGGTGAGAGATGTGTCCTGGGCCTAGATTGGGGGCGGGGATGATGTTCACCGGCTCCCCCCTTGTCACCGTCACCCATCCTTTCCCAGGCACCACACCCACAGCAGGAGGGCGGCTGCTAAAGGGCTCCCGGGAGGGGCGTCCGCCATAGGAGGTGACGAGGAAGTGACTTGAGATGAGATTCGGGGCATTACCGCTGAAAGGAGAGTTGGGGAGATTGGGAGCTAAATTGGTGGGGTAGTAACTGGGGTGCCGAGGGCCGTGCGGGCTGACATTGGGGGGGAGGTGGGGAGGTGCAGGGTTGTTGTGGTGTCCTGGGGTAATGTTGTGGTGTCCTGGCCGTGGTGTGAGGTCCTTGTTGGGCGCCTCGTGTGTGTGCTGCGTGCCCTGGTGCAGCGGGTGTGTGTGCAGGGGCGTGATGAGGGTGTGGGGGTCAGCTGGTAGATGCACGGGGGATGGTAGGGGCTGGTAGTGGGTGAGGTTGGTACCTGAAGGGAACACCACCTCATTTTCACCCTCCTGTAAGTAGATGAAACACAAGTGAAAAACATGAATTAGCTTCCCCTGAAAAGATGACACGGGTACAAGCAAGGCGGATATAAGGACAAAGACGGAAGATAACTAGTAAAGGCTCAACCA
>JAPQNM010000019.1:6299718-6302218 GCA_029783475.1 Metacarcinus magister | reverse complement strand
CACAACACCAATACAAACTGTGAGTGAATCTGTAATCATTGATGTTGTGTTTGGATATTGATTAAAATTTCTCTACACACTTCTTCCCTACAGTCACGTGACCTCAGACATACATAACTTTAAGGTGGAATCATCTTTAAAAAAAACCTAAAATCAATTCATTAATCATACAAATCCATCACGAGTTAAATATCAATGATCTACTCAAAGGACGTCATTATTCAGGTGTTTCACATACCCAAACAAGATCAAGATTAACGAGGTAAAGGAATGATAACAATAATGAATATAATAGCACGTTACAGCGACACACAACACACTTATAAGTCCCATAAGTAAGACTGCCATGCCATTCCCTGCTGGAGAGGCGATCCCAAAAATAAGATTTACTCACAACCCGGGAACTAGATCGCTACTCGTCCATCAAATTCCTAACTGTTTCCGGGAAGCACATAAGCTCCACACTCACACGCTCCCACCATCAAGTGCAGGCGTGGGAAGGCGGGAGTGTGTTCCAGCCGAGCGTCACCCTCCCCGGGAACACACATAATAAGAGACAACAGGAAGAAGAGGACGATAACACGATAACAGTCACCCAAACAATAATACAATATGCTGCCACCACTGAAAGCAACAGCAACGGGGAAATAAACACGGAGAAAAAAATAGGGATACAGTGGAAATAAGTGAGGGAGACGTGAAGAAGGTAAACTGCAGGAAATGAGAGCACACACGACGCGAGGAAAATTGGAAGATTACATAAAATACAGCCATGTAAGTGAACATCAGGAAGGCACGATGAGAGCTAATGGCTAAGACGAGCGCGGAAACATGACTATAACGAAAATTCAGATATTACGTATATATAAAAAAAAATAAACAGTACGAATACAGTACAATGAGGATGAAATACAAGACGTAATAATGACGAGAAGCACTAAGAAGAAGAACCAGTGATAAAGGAGAGGAATAAAGAAAATAAAGAGAAGCTGAATAAACACTTATTTACAACGTCATCTTGAATTACTATTAGATAATACACCACAATTCACGTCATGCATGAACAGGTGGCTGACCAAACAAGGAAATCACACACACACACACACACACACACACACACACACACACACACACACACACACACACACACACACACACACACACACACACACACACACACCTACTAACTCACGCAATCCTTTCACCCGCGGTCACCAGACACAGGACACCTCACTACTACAAAAAACAAATAAGTAAAAAAAAATTAATAAATAAATAACAGAATAAATGTGAAAAAAAGGAGGTAGAATGTATGGGTGACAAAGCAAGATTGTAGGAGTCACATCCACAGCACGCCCACATCCACAGCACGCCCACACAAAGACTTTTTTCATGTGTATAATTGTTATTAAGTAATAAACTATATAAAATAAAAAATAGAAAATACTGCCGAAGTGGTCGTGGCAGGAGGCAGGAGGCAGGAGGCAGCGGCAGCAGCAGCAGCAGCAGCAGCAGCAGCAGCAGCAGCTGCAGCAGCAGCAGCAGCAGCAGCAGCAGCAGCAGCAGCAGCAGCAGCCCTTCAGTAACACGTTGCTGTACACCACTACTGATACCACCTATTGTTTAGGGACGTATACGGCAACACTTCCAGTAACAAATGATACACGCCGCCCAGTGGGATAATGATGAGTGTTTCAAACTCATTATTGTTGTGTCCACGCCGAGCACACCAACACAAGGATCACCAGTGAGTACTACAGTGCCAAGTGTGTCCCGAGGGTGCCACTGCCACTACTATGATAAAGGAACATCATGTCTCGAGGCAGCGTCACCATAACCCGTTACTGATACTCAATGCTCAGTACACTAGATAATCGATGTTTTTTTTTATCTTCTGAGGTGTGTGTGTGTGTGTGTGTGTGTGTGTGTGTGTGTGTGTGTGTGTGTGTGTGTGTGTGTGTGTGTGTGTGTGTGTGTGTGTGTGTATATGAGAGTGTGTGTGCGTGCGTGCGTGCGTGCGTGCGTGCGTGAAACATTCACGTACAAAACATGGATGAAGTAGTTTTGAACAAAATCCTGCAGGAAAAAAATAACGTTCATTTTAAAAGGTAATGATATCCATCCCAATATGAGGTCACGAGGTGAAAGATACTCAACACAACACTACACTACACTACACTAACGTTAACACTAATCATTATCATTATCATTATTATCATTATTATTATTATTATTATTATTATTATTATTATTATTATTATTATCATTATTATTATTGTTATCACTATTATAACTATCATTACAACCTTCATTATCAATATCATCAGTCATTATCAACATTTTCATGGGAGAGAGAGAAACAAAACAAGACAGAAGTGTGTGTATTAGTTGAAGCTTTGTTGGGAGTGCGAGAAGAAAAAAAAGAAGACAAAAAAAAAAACAACAGTTATCTTTCAACACTAAAAAGAAAGAGATAATAAACAAATAATGCAATAAATAA
>JAPQNM010000019.1:6269441-6271941 GCA_029783475.1 Metacarcinus magister | reverse complement strand
GCTATAAGTAGGACTGTTGCTGTCTGTTCTTCCTTTGTGTTCCTTTGTACATCCCTCCCTCCCTCCTCCTCTCCTTACATCATCCCTTCCATCTCCCTACTTTACTCGCCCCTCTCTCTCCTCCTCTTTACTCCCACCTCCTTCTCTCCCCTTTACTCCACGGGGAAAAGGAAACATAAAGCAGCATTAAGAACAACACGTCTCAGCGAAGCACAAAGCGAAAGAATGGAGAAGGAGGAGAAGGAATACAAGGGAATACAAGGGAACACAAACAGCAACAGACCCTAGGGTCCCTGCGAAGGCTGTTTGATATAACTACTCTACACTAACTACTTGAATTAGAGAAGTGATAGTACAGTGGAAGGCTCCTCCCCTCCCACCCATCCCTCCAGCCGAAGCTGGCAAGAAAATAAATGATACCATGTAGTATAGAAAAACTACATGGAATTTTAGAGGTAAGTGTGAAATAGTAAAATAGCGGAGGATACTATACTATACTATACTATACTACCACTAATGCTGGTACAGAATCGCATGCTCAGTGCAGTAGACACAGACCAGTAGGTGTCGTACTGCAACTGCTGTTCAGGTAGGAGGAGGAGGAGGAGGAGGAGGAGGAGGAGGAGGAGGAAGAGGAGGAGGAGGAGGAGGAGGAGGAGGAGGAGGAGGAGGAGGAGGAGGAAGAGGAGGAGGAAGATGAAGAAGAGGAAGGAAATGAAGAATATGATAATAGAGGAAAATAATGAGTCAACAAAGCCAATGCATCTCGATAAAGTTGGTTACCTTTTGTAAAGCATCTGCACTCCCTTCTCTCTCTCTCTCTCTCTCTCTCTCTCTCTCTCTCTCTCTCTCTCTCTCTCTCTCTCTCTCTCTCCTATCATTCACAGTTCAATTGAAAGTGTTCAGTCTGGTGGCTTTAAAAGAAGAGAGAGAGAGAGAGAGAGAGAGAGAGAGAGAGAGAGAGAGAGAGAGAGAGAGAGAGAGAGAGAGAGAGAGAGAGAGAGAGAGAGAGAGATCAATAAGAAAATAAATATTGTTCACATCGATAACCAAGACAATGGTAGTCACGCCTGTTACCGCAACACACACAAACACAACACACACACACACACACCACACACACACACACACACACACACACACACACACACACCACACACACACCACACAGACAATACCATAAAATCCTCTCCTACATCGATGTATTTTTCCTTATACATAATATCTCCCAAAAAATCCTTCTCACTATCATTCTGGAGAGATTTTTCCTCAATAATTTCCCTGAGGAACTGCAATACAGGGTTGGGTTTTCCTCTTTCTTTCCCTCCTCTTTTTCCTCCCTCTTTCTCTTCTCCTCTTCCTCTCTCTTTACCTCTTTTTCCTCTCCCTTTCCCTCCTCTTCTTCCTCCCTCTTTCTCTCCTCCTCTTCTTTCCTGTTTACCTCTTTTTTCTCTCTCTTTCTCTCTCTTTCCCTCCTTTTCTTCCTCTCCTCCTTTTCCTCTCCTTCCTTCCTTCCTTTCCTCCTTTCTTTCACCTCTTCCTCTTGGGGTCAAATGGGGATTGCAGGAGACTTAGCGGGGTCATAGGATGTATAATCTAAGGGGGGGGAAGGAGGAGGAGGAGGAGGAGGAGGAGGAGGAGGAGGAGGAGGAGGAGGAGGAGGAGGAGGAGGAGGAGGAGGAGGAGGAGGAAGAAGAGAGAGAGAGTGAGAGAGATTAAGGAGCAAATTATATAAGAAGAGTAAAGAGAGAAAAGTGGATGAAAAGAAGAAGTAGAAAAGAAGAAAAACAATAACAATAATAATAATAATAATGATAATATAATAACAATAATAATAATAGAAAAAAGGAAAACAAAAGAAGAAAGAAGGGGAAGAGGAGGAGGAGGAGGAGGAGGAAGAAGTAGAGGAGGAAGCAAAGTAGTAGTAGTAGTAGTAGCAGAAAAATGACAAATAGAGGAGGAGGAGAAGGAGAAGGAGGAAGAGGAGGAGAGAAAAGTCTTGAAATTCTCCCCCGTAGTTCTAGCCGATTAGAGACTGTGAATGACGGGAGATTAAGGTGAGGAAAGGTGGAGTAATTACCAAAGATTGACCCTAATGGACGAACCCACGGGCCACACCCCTTAGGTTAGTGATGTACCCTCCCCTTAACCCCACCTTCCTCACCCCTTACCCCTTACTCCGTCCCTTCCCCTTCCGTCTCCTCCTTATTCCTCTTCGGCGGGCATGAGGGAAGATTAATGTTGCCTGAATAGCCATCAGTGTTAATAAGGAGAGGGCGGGAGGCAAGGAAGGTGGTGGTGGTGGTGGTGGTGGTGGTGGTGGTGGTGGTGGTGGTGGTGGTGGAGGTTAATAATAAAGGTACCAGCGAGTTATTTTTGACCTCGTGGTAATTAGTAATAGTAGTAGTAGTAGTAATAGTAGTAGTAAATACATATATATTAGTAATCATCCTTTCGAACATATTATCATTATCATTATCATTGTCATTATTATTATTAT
>JAPQNM010000019.1:6259441-6261941 GCA_029783475.1 Metacarcinus magister | reverse complement strand
CAAAAATACGTCCACTATATAATTAACTTAACGTAATATAAATGACAATATGCTATTAACCATCCCCCCTTTCTCTCCTTCTTCCCTTTCCTTCCTTCCTTCCTTCCTTCCTTCCTTCCTTCCTTTACTTCCCTCTCGAACACGTCATGCACCCTTCTGCCTTCCTAACCTTACACCCCACGCGTCACCTTCCTTCCTTCCTTCCTTCCCTTCCTCCCGTTCCATCAAGCAAAGAACAGACACACACACACCTTAACCTCCCTTTCTTCTTCACACCCCATTCTTCCCTCCCCCCTCCCTCCCCCACCCTCCCCCTACCCCCTCCCTCCCCTAACTGCATGCACACCTTCGATTACACCTTAGGGAACTTCCATTATTCATAGTCTCACCAGCTCGGCTCAAGAGAGAACTCATAACACACACACACACACACACACACACACACACACACACACACACACACACACACACACACATACACCTAGAGTTAACTTCATCCTCGTTTTCCTATCTTACCCATCCATGTCTTCTTAACCCACTCATTCACTCACTCACTCACTCACTCACTTACTCATTCCTCTTCTTCCCTATCCATCCCCTTTCATGCCCTGCCACTACGCTATCTCCCTTCCAACCCTACCCTAACTACCTACCCCGTGTCTTCCCGCCCTGCCACCCCGAACCCCACCTCCCATCACGCCGGCAAGTGTTCCTTCCCGGCGGTGTCCTGCCTTTTACTTTCCAGGCAGTTATGATGCACCTGGGAGCTTACCTGGAACACTTACGAGACGCCGTGACTGGATGGCTAATTTACGTGAACCACACCTTGCTAGGGAGGTGGGAAGGTGGGGAAGGTGGGGTTAAGGTTGGAGGGGGAATAGAGGAACGTTAGCTGTGCGTGATAAACCTGTAGAGGAGGAGGAGGAGGAGGAGGAGGAGGAGGAGGAGGAGGAGGAGGAGGAGGAGGAGGAGGAGGAGGAGAAGGTGTACCTAGTATATAGGTGAGGACAACCCTGAATGCTGATAGGTCTTGGTGTGGTGTTAGTCTTGCTGCTTGTGAACGTCTGCCAGTTGATTCATGTACGTGTGTGTGTGTGTGTGTGTGTGTGTGTGTGTGTGTGTGTGTGTGTGTGTGTGTGTGTGTGTGTGTGTGTGTGTGTGTGATAGAAAGAGATGAAGAGAGAATAAAATTAGAGAGATAGAGATTGAAAAGAGAGAGAGAGAGAGAGAGAGAGAGAGAGAGAGAGAGAGAGAGAGAGAGAGAGAGAGAGAGAGAGAGAGAGAGAGAGAGAGAGAGAGAGAGAGAGAGAGAGAGAGACCTTACAACAATATATACCAAACCTTCACCTACATTGCACTAATTCACAAACAGGACAAACAAACAAACAAAACAAAAACACACAAACGAAAACACCCTAAAAGAAACAACCCAACACAGTAACAACACTTATAACAGTAATAAGAACATAACACCTATAACTCCATCAAATCCTAATTAAGTAACGCAACACAATCACTCAAGAGAACCAGTACACACACACACCACTTTGTATATAACACCAGCTAGTTAGTTACCTTACCGTCTATCCGTCTATTCCTGTACCTTGGGCGAGTGTGTTTAGTATACCAACACGCTTTCCTCTATTCCCCTTCACCACCGGAAGCCTGATACACCTGAGACTACCCCAACACTGCCTCCACTTACTCTAAACACACGAGAGGCTGAGTCAACACCTCTGGATTTACCTTAGCTCATGATATTAACCCTCCCACACCTGAGACCTGGCTAACACACCTGGGAGAAGAGCGCCACACCAAATTAACATTACCTTATATTGCTATTAACGAACGCGCCTGGAAATGATATCACGTCACGTCTAGAATGGTAGCTGTGAATGGTTGGTTTTGATGTGGGTTTGTACGTACCATTGACAGTGACGTTGTTTTTATATTGCCAAGTTTATTTTGCTCAGGTATTTTCTTTACGTAAAAAAAAAACAGGGACAGAAATGATAAAAAAACAAGAAACACACGAACACAAGAACTATATAACGTACATACAGACATACATACATTCCCCTCCCACACACACACACACACACACACAATACACACACCCACACACACTACACAAACACACAAACACACATGACCAAATCCTTCCAAGCCTGATATCCCCTAAAACGCAGGACACTAATCATTAAGACGCCTAGGCCAGCTTAGGTACACCTGCCATTAGCCCAACACACCTGCTACACACCTGCTACACACCTGAACACACCTGCCAGCTCGATATTCCCCCGCGTCGCCCTCCATCACCCTGCATAAGAGGTCGAGGTGGCTTTCCTTTATTAAATTATATTGCGATCCACTTACTGCCGCAGGGAAGGAGGGAAGGAAGGGGAAGAGGAGGGAAGGTAAGGGAAGAGGAGGCGAGGGGAGGAAGGAAGGGAGAGTACTGAGAACCTGGAGGGAGAAAAGATGGATGAGAGAGAGAGAG
>JAPQNM010000019.1:6251941-6254441 GCA_029783475.1 Metacarcinus magister | reverse complement strand
TGATTGAAAAAAAAAGATTCATCAATTTCAGGAATTTCTTCAATATCAAACACTTTTTACATCCATATATATATATATATATATATATATATATATATATATATATATATATATATATATATACATATATATATATATATATATATATATATACATATATATATATATATATATATATATATATATATATACATATATATATATACATATATATATATATATATATATATATATATATATATATATATATATATACATATATATATATACATATATATATATATATATATATATATATATATATATGTATATATATATATATATATATATATATATATATATATACATATATATATATATATATATATATATATATATATATATATATATATATGTATATATATATATATATATATATATATATATATATATATATATATATACACACATACCAAAATGTTAATGAAATGAATAAAAATCACATATTTTATTATGAATGTTTCTTCTGCGTTCACGTATTCCTGGTCCATTATATTGATAGGTATTATTATCATTATTATCTATTATTAATATCATTACTATCATTATCAAATTCCTTAGTGTTATTATATTATCACCGTTATCATCATGAACATTACCATGAATAATGGCAATCATTGCATAACACCATGTATAACCATCCTAACGTGGCCAGCCGTGCCTTGCTCCGTCACTCGGCATTATTTCCCCGACACACGCTGCACCGGCGGATCCATTTATCACTCGCGGCGCCGCTAATTCACTCCCGCATTACGCAACGCCGAGCACTCCCTCCACACCTTCATTAAGTTATTAAATTTCTCACAACTCGCGTTCCGGTTTGTCGTTCCAATAAATAGAATTACACTCATGATTTTCCGAAGACAGTCATTAATTTTGTACACATTGGGATGCACTCCCTCCTCAGCCCCTTTGTTATCCCCTTTACCTTGTTATCCCTTTACCTTGTTACCCCTTTACATTGTCATCCCTTTACCTTGTTACCCCTTTACCTTGTTATCCCTTTGCCTTGTTACCCCTTTACCTTGTCATCCCTTTACCTTGTTATCCCTTTACCTTGTTACCCCTTTACATTGTCATCCCTTTATCTTGTTATCCCTTTACCTTGTCACCCCCTTACCTTGTTATCCCTTTACCTTGTTACGCTTTTAGCTATAGTGAGTGCAGTGGAATTAAAATGTATGTATAGATGTAAAAATGGACACAATTACAAATATAATTTTCAACAAAACTTACATTTTCTCCAAAGATTTGAGAGATATTGGATAACTGACGACAACAACCGATAGACGGCAATAAGATACATAACTTTGTTCCTATTAAGTTTTTCCTGTAGGAGTAATATTCACGTAGTAAAACGGGGAATAATAATGTTCGACCTCAATTATGGTTGAATTTTCGGGCCAAAAAGAAGAAAAAAACAAATATTATAGTAATGGTAAAACTAAACCCAGATTCATGATCAGCATGACATGGAACACCTTGGTAACAATTTTCATGAGTTTTGTACAAATATTAACAAAAGCTTAACCTAACCTAACCTAACTAAAATACGTTATCCAACCCATTACATTTCTTGGCTGGAATCATGTTTATTTTCAATAGCTCCAAAAGTATGAAGTTTACGTAAATTGTGATGCCTGATTGTAATGCAGGTTTGTAAGGACCAAACCACCAGCCAGCGATTGTTTAGTAACTGGTGATATTAAGCTTATTTCAGTGTACTTCAATCCTTCAACCCGTCGAGTCATAAATAATGTTCCGTGCCTTTTGTACATAGCTGTTTATTTTTATCTTGTGTATATGTGTATGTGTGTGTATGTGTGCGTGTGTGTATGTGGTTGAGAGAGAGAAGCGTAACACTGTACACACACACACACACACACACACACACGCCTTACGGTCGCCATAACACACTTGGCACCACTTTAATTAGTAAGTGCAGTTCGTCTATCTTCCGCGGCCCACGTGTTACGGTTCAGCGCTGCTCTTTTTAAGGACGGGCGGGCGGTCTGGCACGCGCCGTTACTACATATTATTTTTATTACAGTTATTGCATCTACGTCGCCGTGTTAATTTACGCGTTATGTTATTGGAGGGTGCGCTCTAAATACAGGTTACGATATGGTATGGCACTTGTTCCTCTTTGCATTTTATTTATTTTGTGTTTTGTATTATCGCTTCAAACACCGATGATTGTGCATAAACGGGGGATAATGTCAAGGCAGGAAGGAATACCAGTACTTGTAGCAATGTAATAGTAGTCATAGTAATTGTAATAAGTTGTTTTTAGTTTTGTTGCATATCATTAGTGCTGTTCAAAAAATAATATGATAAAAAACCCGTTAATAATCATAATAATAACCTTTCTACTACTACTACTACTACTACTACTGCAAGGAGGAGGAGGAGGTAGTATTAGTGGTAGTGGTGGTGGTGGTGAAAGAAGAGTAAACCAAGG
>JAPQNM010000019.1:6229441-6234441 GCA_029783475.1 Metacarcinus magister | reverse complement strand
AGTAATAAGCGAATAAATGGAGAAGAAAAAAGATAAACGTTACAAAGAAATATAGAACAGTGTGGTAAAAAGGAGGAGGAGAAGGAGGAGGAGGAGGAGGAGGAGGAGGAGGAGGAGGAGGAGGAGGAGGAGGAGGAGGAGGAGGAGGAGATAAAGAAGGAGGAAAAGGATGAGGAATAGATAGAATAATAGTAGTGGTAAGAGGAGGAGTGGAGTTTGTAAGAATGAAAGCATCACTAAACACGGCTAGACACACACAATAAGGCTGATCACTCAAGATTCTTCACACACACACACACACACACAAACTTTAACACCAAGGTAAAAGTGCCCCCCTCCCCCTCCCCCTCCTGTCCCCCCTGCGCCCGCCTGTCAATACCCAGGAGACAGGTGAGGCCTACTTGTCTCCGTCTCATTAAGCCCGCGAAGCACCTGCCTCGGAGACATTACCTGGAAGTGAACCGCTTTACTTTACTTTACTTTACTTTACTTTACTTTACTTGCTCGCTGCTTCACGTGCGCGCGCTTACGCACCTGCCCCCACTTCCCCTCATCATCTTACAAGACTACACACACACACACACACACACACACACACACACACACACACACACACACACACACACAGTATCATTACTACTTTACACACACTGATAATTTCATCTCATTACTTGTCATTAATTCTTCACCATGAACGTCACGCACATTAATGTCAAGCCAAATAAAAAAAGATAAAAAACCATGTTCGATGAAATATTTTCGAGGCAACGATTCGAAGCCACATTTCTATGCAACTTTCACTCGAGAAATGTAATTATTTTCAAGGTGATCTGATTTTTTAAAAATTTTCTTCTACTGGAGTCTTTAAAGTTTTACAAGAGAAAGAAAAAATAAATGAGCGAGAATTTTACATTTCTTAAGTTTTCTTCTCGCCAGGATTCTTAACTTCAGTCAACAGAGAATATAGAAATAGAAGGTGTAATAGCGATCATTATCCTAAGATCTATTCCAGTGTCAGTCTTTGCAACACACGCCCCGTCTCCCCGCCTGGCAGTAATGACTCAAATAATAGAAATGTCTGTCATTGTAAGAGAAAATTAATCTCACGAATATGTCTGCAAGTCTGTCTGGCGAGTCTGATTGCATGTATACATGTATGTATATATGTATGAGTCTGCATGTATGTATGCATGTGTGTATATGTGTATTTATATATGTAGTATATATGTATGAACCTAAATATGACTGTGTCTGCATTTATGTATGTATGTATGTGTGTATGTCTATATACAAGTAGGTAGGTAAGCATAATTGTGTCTGCCTTTGACTTTCTTCTAATGATAAGTCTGTGATCCTAAATCTTAAAGTTCCCCGAGTCTACAGTTCCTAATTCTTTGCATTAAATATCAGCTGTGGCATTACAAGTGTACTGCTGAACAAAGGCATCACTGTACTTCTCCAGGTGTCTCTGCACGGTGCTCAACGTCACTACTTCATGTTAGGTCACCCTTTTCTCCGCCTACTTTCTCTTGTGGTCTGGGCAGCCTTGTCTTGCATCATCTGTCTGATGTTCTAGTTACATACCTGCACATCTCCATCTAGTATATGATCTGTTTAAATGTGGTCTGTCATCTTCGTGTTGATTATTTCTTATTTCTGAAAGTTATTCCCAGCACTGACTTCTTTATTGTTATATTGTCATGCATTAAACATGTGTTCTATTGATGTATATTATTCATGTTTCAAAAGCATTAGTTACAGCTGTAAATACGCCCTGAATACATACCTTTCGTATAGTGACAATAATTACGCCTCAGTACCTGCTACAGTTTTGGTGAAACAATGTATCGGTGGCGCGTTATTTATTATATTCAGAAGAACATTTTATATCTAGAGAGTTGGCCGCTGATCCCCGCTGCTAAAAGATGGTGCCTCATATATCTACATGGCTGGCACTCCCATATCCACCACTCGGAAATGTAGCACCTACGCCTGGGATCTGGATGTGTGTGTGTGTGTGTGTGTGTGTGTGTGTGTGGTGTGTGTGTGTGTGTGTGTGTGTGTGTACACACACACACACACACACACACACACACACACACAAATATATATATATACTCGGGCGTGTTTCTAGTGAAGAACTTGTAATTACTTTCCTCACTTCACTCCTATGCTGTCCTTTTCTCCCTCTCCACATATTCTACCGAGAGAAAGTACAACTGAGAGGAAAGGAAAACTAAAACAAAAGTCTATGACGAAGGGAAAAAAGTATTAGGAAAAAATACGATAGAGAAAAAGTTGAGAACCAAGAAGGGGAAGGATGATAGTGGAATGATCGGTGAATAGACTGCTAATAAACAGAAAGGAGAGGAGAGGGAGGAAGGGAAGGGAGGGACAGGGAAAGGAAGGGAGGGAGGGAGGGAAGGAGCGGGGGAGGGAGGGAGAGAGGGAAGAAGAACGGAGGGAGAGAGGGAGGGAGGAAGGGAGAGAGGAAGGGAGGAAATGAAGGAAGGAACGCAAGAACGGCAGCCAGATTGATGTCAGGAGAGGAAAGGAGGCAAAGAGATGAAAGGAGGAAGAGAGGGAGGAAAGGAAAGGAAAGGGAGGGAATAGGAAGGGAAGGGAAGGGAAGGGAAGGGAAGGGAAGGGAAGGGAAGGGAAGGGAAGGGAAGGGAAGGCTGGGCAGGTGCTTGTGGTAGAGTGTTAGGAAACCGGTTTATGAATACAAAAGAGAAAACCATACAGTACAAAGAGAGAGAGAGAGAGAGAGAGAGAGAGAGAGAGAGAGAGAGAGAGAGAGAGAGAGAGAGAGAGAGAGAGAGAGAGAGAGAGAGAGAGAGAGAGAGAGAGAGAGAAGCCTAGAAAGTGGTGTACACACAAATGAAGAGGAGGAGGCGGCAGGAAGATAGAGGGAAGGACATGAAAGAAGTGAAGATAAACGACGTGACAAAGTAAGGAATGAAAATAAGTAAATGTAAAAGGGAGGAGAAGAAAAAGAAGGGAAAGGAAAGGAAGGATGCATAGGATAGACAGGGAAGAAAATACAAAGAAACACAAAGTAAGAACAAACATCAGCATATCTGTTGGCCCTTACGAGGCTGTAGACAGACGAAGTAAAGTGAAAAACAAGAAAAAGAAAGAAAGTCCAGGGAAGGGAAATTAATAACTTAAGATGCAAAAAAGTAAGAGAGAAAGGAAAAAAATGGAGGAAGCCGATATATAGAAGGGGAGGAAGGAGGAGGAATATGGAGGGAATGGAAGTGAAAATAAGAGGAAGTGAAGGTAAGTGGAGAGGAAAGTAAGTGGAGATGAGGGGAAGGGAATGGAAGGGAATGTAAGTGGAGATGAAGGGAAGGGAATGGAAGGGAATGTAAGGGAATGGAAGTGAATACAAGAGGAAGTGAAGGTAAGTAGAGATGAGGCAGCATCACGTGCAGCCTCCCTCCAGGTGTCACATTATAAAGCCTCTCACCGCCTCCATTATTTACGAGGCAGGATTTTCCTCCCCCATAAATTTTCCTTCAGACGACACATCATGGATTTAACTCCTCCATTCCTCCCCTCCTCTCTCTCTCTCTCTCTCTCTCTCTCTCTCTCTCTCTCTCTCTCTCTCTCTCTCTCTCTCTCTCTCTCTCTCTCTCTCTCTTTCGAAATTTCTGCCTACTTCAGTCTTTTATTTTTGTAATAGTCATCAGGTCTTTCTCCTCCTCCTGTTTTCCGGTTCTTCCTCTCTTTATTCTTCTCTTTTCTGAACACGTTCTTTGTACTACCAGACATTTCTGTTTCATAACATATTTTTCCTCCCAACATTTTCACAAACTGTCACGATCTTCCTGTTATTATTATTCATCTGTTTGGATCAAAGTCTGCCTATGTTTCTATTTATTTATCTGTCTGGCTATCTGTCTGTCTGTCTGTTATTCTGTTCCCAGCCTTCATTCCCTCAAATAAACCTCAATTAATAGGTTAGGTTAGGTTAGGTACACACACATAACACGCAGAGCAGTTACACAAAGTACATAGCGTTACTTTACACTTAGAAGCAGCGTTGAGTGAGTCCCGTCAGCACGCCGCGTCCTCGGCAATCCCTTGTTACCTACCGCTGGAGTCACTGCCCGAGAGCGACACAAACACTCTCTATTGAAGGTCCCGGTGGATTAGAGTGGTCAAAACGTGGCGGGGGAGGCAGGCAGGGGAGGAGGAAAGGAGGGAGAGGAAGTAAAGGGGTTCAGTGTGTGTGTGTGTGTGTGTGTGTGTGTGTGTGTGTGTGTGTGTGTGTGTGTGTGTGTGTGTGTGTGTGTGTGTGTGTGTGTGTGGAGGGGTGAGGGGGCGTGTCATAAGGGCTGGGAAAATCAATGTATGATATAAAGAGATAAAAATAGTGTTGAGAGAGATAAGAGAGAGAGAGAGAGAGAGAGAGAGAGAGAGAGAGAGAGAGAGAGAGAGAGAGAGAGAGAGAGAGAGAGAGAGAGAGAGAGAGAGAGAGAGAGAGAGAGAGACGTTGGGCGGTATATGAAAGCAAGAAAATACGACTATAATTGTAAGAATGACAACTTTTATCAAATATATTTATTACTATTATCACTTGAAACATTAAATAGAAAGAAAACGAGGGAAAAGAAAACTAGAACGGGTCCACCAGGAAAACCAGCGAGCACCACGGACGAAGAAGAAGACAAGGAAACCAAAAGGCGTGAAAACAGAAAAGCAACAATAAAGCAGAGAATAAAGGAGAAGAGAATAATAGTCGTGAACACACAAGAAGCTTTTAATGCCGTTTCTCTTCTTGTTATCACCGTCATCAAATTAGGGCGAGAGGCAGAGGCAGCGGGAAGGCGGCAGAAACGCGACCAAGTGCCAGGCAGACAAGACGAGAAAAGAAAAAAAGAATAAATAAATAAAACACTCTAAAGAATAAAATAATGTAAAACTCGGTGAAGACGTAATGAAACCTAAAGAAAAATTACAAGGAGGAGGAAGAGGAAGAGGAAGAAGAGAAC
>JAPQNM010000019.1:6214441-6216941 GCA_029783475.1 Metacarcinus magister | reverse complement strand
CACACACACACACACACACACACACACACACACACACACACACACACACACACACACACACACATACACAAAAGCGCATGCAATTTACGAAACAAAACACACCTTGATATAAGTATGCGCCAGTTAAAACGTTAAAAACACGAATAGAGAAGGTTAAAGCAGAAAGAGAATTACAACAACAAGGACGCCATCCCCAGCCACATCCTCCCGCAATCCACACGAGCTACAAGACATCACACACAATAATTTACACAAAGGTTAAGGTTATCACGCGTCCACTTGACAAGGTGTTGCTCGCAGCTGAAAGGTTGTTTCTCACCTCGCATTTACATAGGTGATCAGGCTCGCTTTAATCGCAGGCTCGCTCTAATACTGTGTTCCGAAAATTTTAAATGGAGCTGAAACAGAAGGTCATTTGTGATGATAACTAAGTCTTGCCACCAGACACAGGTGCACCGACGACACCTGTTCCTTATTGTTTGTGCAAAGAGGTTCGACGTGTTAACCTAACCCAATCCACTTGAGCTCGGCCAGACCAGACACCTGCTTGGGTTCGCGTTACCTGTCTGGCAACACTGTTTACACAATGTTCGAGGGGAGGGTGAAGGTGGGTTTACATATCACGCTTCTGCACTGCCTCCCTTAGGTTCACATACTTACACACACACACACACACACACACACACACACACACACACACACACACACACACACACACACACACGTACTATCACACAAACAAAAAAGAAACGCCACTGGAAATGTGACTGACGAGTGAAATACAAAATTCATTGAACGAATACAAACAGAACCTTGCGAACCCTCAAGCGAACCAGTGAACCCTGAACCCCGGAGTGAACCTATGAACCCCATTCGATGCATCGCCTTTAAGTTAAGTTAAGGGAACAGTCGGCACCGAATCTTGATGGAACAGTAATAGTTTCGAACTTTTAAATGAACCTGTTTCGATACCGTCATTATATTTCAAGGGAGAAAGAAAAAGAGAGAGAGAGAGAGAGAGAGAGAGAGAGAGAGAGAGAGAGAGAGAGAGAGAGAGAGAGAGAGAGAGAGAGAGAGAGAGAGAGAGAGAGAGAGAGAGAGAGAGGGGATGGTGAATGATAAAAAAAGATCTTTCTCTTAAACACACACACACACACACACACACACACACACACACACACACACACACACACACACACACACACACATGCAGAACAATTATTCCAGTACAATCAAATTACATTATATAAAAGACAAAATAATATAAAATAAAAAAAGAGGAAAAATAATCATTCATTTACATAATAAACCTTCAACTGTCAGTGTCTGTTCCCTGACCTTTCCTGAACCATTAATTCCCTCGTTTCCAATCCCTTACATAATTCCTTCCTTTCCCCTTCCTTTCCCTTCCCTTCCTTTCCCTTCCCTTCCCTTCCCTTTGTTACATTACGATATCCTCTCCACCCTGAGCAGCCAATCCCTTAGTTCCTCCGCGCTATAAACTGTGGTAGGTGGAGATTTGAACTCCTCTTAACAATAATACTACAAGTGATTCCAACTATGTTCTTTGATCCCCTACGCGAAAGAGAGAGAGAGAGAGAGAGAGAGAGAGAGAGAGAGAGAGAGAGAGAGAGAGAGAGAGAGAGAGAGAGAGAGAGAGAGAGAGAGTGAGACTAACATACATACATACAGACAGACAGAGATCTAATACAGCAAGAGGAAGGCTTTATGGACTGTTGGCTCTCACGGTGCGGGAGTGAGAGCGCTGTCTTTGTTTTGACTACAAATGGATTCTCTTTTTATGAGTTAGGGGAGGGGAGGGGAGGGGAGGGATGAGAAGGGTGAAGCTTCCCTCCTCGTTATCTCTTTAAAAGTAGATGTACGCTTGACAACTTCACTTTTGTATATTTATTCATCTATTTTTTTTCTTTTCGCTAAACATCATTCACGTATTTGCACTTTACATACTTTCTGTCCTTCGCTTTAAGATCAGCAGCAAAAGTGTCATGTTTTTGTATGCAGATTAGTGTAAAGAAAGACTCCTCCGCTTGACAGGTACACGTGCGGGTCCGCCTTCGTCCCGTCCTTGTCCTGTCTGGTACGTGGAAGTGACGAGTGATTGACTATACCAGATTATTATACATTTAGCAAGGTAGTTTTAGTAAAGAGAGGCGGAAATACCACGTCAATCAGTTCGTCGTGTGATTTACTGAAGCCCGACATTACCTCTTCATTAATTCGGCTCCTCTACAAAATGTCTAACTTGCAAAGCTCCATAATCACGGAAGGGAGACTTACAAATGATACCTCACGTCACTACACTGGCGAAACAAACCCTCACCTCCACAGGCAAATATTAGAGTGAGGCTGTCGAGCAAGATCCACTAACTGACGTGACTCAGTGAATATTTGCCGATGTAAAGCACGCGACCATTTAAGAGAGTCGTGACCTAAAGAGTGAAATTACAATATTCTTTTGTCCATCTCACTAATGCAGGAG
>JAPQNM010000019.1:6189441-6194441 GCA_029783475.1 Metacarcinus magister | reverse complement strand
GGTAAGATGAAGTAATTCAGCAAGTGCTCCTTTGCTCGCAGCCCTCAGCACAGGTAACTTACTTACGACCACACATAAAAAACTACGAGTACAAATAATGAGAGCGAGAGAGAGAGAGATGAGAGAGAGCGACGAGAGAGAGAGAAGAGATGAGAGAGACGAGAGAGAGAGAGAGAGAGAGAGAGAGGAGAGAGAGAGAGAGAGACGAGACGACGAGAGAGAGAGAGAGAGAGAGGAGAGAGAGTCACGGTTCCATTGGTACACACTAGGTGGTCTGCCTTACGCACACACACCCTAACACCAACTAACATTACAAGCCACCACCACGAGGCACCACGTCGTCCGCAGGTCACGTGATTGGCCAGGGTGTTGATGGATATACTACACTTACGATCATGACTGGTGAAAACAGGATACAGTCTCTCCTTGGTGGTGTGTTTGGTGGACAGTCTCTCCTTGGTGGTGTGTTTGGTGCACAGTCTCTCCTTGTGGTGTGTGTTTGGTGCACAGTCTCTCCTTGGTGGTGTGTTTGGTTGCACGCGTCTCTCCTTGGGTTGTGTTTTGGTGCACAGTCTCTCCTGGTGGTGGTTTGGTGCACAGTCTCTCCTTGGTGGTGTTGTTTGGTGCACAGTCTCTCCTTGGTGGTGTGTTTTGGTGCACAGTCTCTCCTTGGTGGTGTGTTTGGTGCACAGTCTCTCCTTGGTGGTTGTGTTTGGTGCACAGTCTCTCCTTGTGGTGTGTTGTGGGACAGTCTCTCCTTGGTGGTGTGTTTGGTTGCACAGTCTCTCCTTGGTGTTGTGTGTTGGTGGACAGTCTCTCCTTGGTGGTGTGTTTGGTGCACAGTCTCTCCTTGGTGTGTGTTTGGTGGACAGTCTCTCCTTGGTGGGTGTGTTTGATGGACAGTCTCTCCTGGTGGTGTGTTTGGTGGACAGTCTCGCCTTGGTGGTGGTGTTTGGTGGACAGTCTCTCCTTGGTGGTGTGTTTGGCACGGAACTGATCCTTGGCTGTTCATGGACCGGCCTCTAATTTTAATGTATTCATTGCACGGTCAATGGACCAGAACTGCACTGCAGATTGTAACTAACTGTTGATCAAAGTGCGGTTCGGTGCTAATATGAAGGTTTCTTTCTGGCAAGAAAAATAGTAATAACGTATCACATGTTACTATCTTTACACAGTCTCGCTGCACTCACGTCATCACGGTCAACGCTGGCGTCTTGTCGTGATTGCAACGCATATGACTGGACGGCCATTACACCTTCCTTGTTATACTTTTCACACAATCCATACACAATCTTATTGCATTATTTTCTACTTGAATAAATTCACACTTTTCTTTGTTCAATGACATTCTTCAGGTACCAAATGGTATTGAGATTGTAGACAAACAAATACCAACATGGCTTCTGTCTACGTGAGAGATAACACAATTTTCTGAGTTCGTACAATTCTGGGTTGTTGTATATGAACAAAATCGATAACATTACAACTATGACCTGAGCCTTGAGATGCACACTAGTAAAGGTAAATATCATTAGAAAACACCTAAAGGGACATCCATGTACACGATGAGACGGATCAAAACACACATAAATCAAAATTATTAAAGTTATTACAATCACAAGGAAAATCGAGGAAAACTTTATATAAACCTACACACTAGCGATCCTGTTGATGGAGTTTTTTATCAGTGCAAGGCAAAGGCCACAAACACGTAACAAGTTCATAGAAATAAGACCTTATATGTCTAAGCCCACGCTGAAGTAAGAGGAGGATTAGAAGGAGGGGGTGAAGAGGAGGAAGAAAGGAGGAGGAGGAGGAGGGTAAACAGGTAATTATATAAAGGTTCTGTAACAAGTGACCTTCTCTGATGGTATATATAACGTGCTATCATTATGCTTTTCAGTACAAGTATTTTCCCCGCCAAGGATGGTCAACTAATGGAGCTATAATTACCAGCCATTTTCTGTTTCCTTAAAGATCGAGCCACAGTTTTGCAGTGTTGGGGTTACCAGGAACACTGACACACACACACACACACACACACACACACACACACACACACACACACACACACACACACACACACACACACACCACACATCACACACACACACACACACACCACACACACACACACACACACACACACACACACACAACACACACCCACAACACACACACACACACACACACACTTGTTGGAAGTTTTCCTATTTTTACAGAAGTTGTAACGATACAATTATTTGCTGTTATTTTTTCGATCTTAAACAGTTTAATGATATTTTTGT
Source organism: Metacarcinus magister (assembly GCA_029783475.1). NCBI lineage: Eukaryota > Metazoa > Arthropoda > Malacostraca > Decapoda > Cancridae > Metacarcinus > Metacarcinus magister. Next base: position 6,192,150 of record JAPQNM010000019.1, on the reverse strand, counting down.
GTTTCATCTTATTAAGAGAGAGAAAAAAACAGAATTTGGAGTAGATTGAGCAAAACTGAGTAATTTTGTTTGATAATTACGTAATTAAGCTTCAGGATGGAGGTGGAGGCGCGCGCGAGGCAGACAAAGACTGGGTGTGTACAGAAGGTTTTATGGTCGTTTTACCTTTTTGGGGTAAAGTTGTGTTTTCAAGGTATTTGTAGCGTTACCTAGGAATGTGTGTATACATGTGGACGTGTGTGTGTGTGTGTGGTGGTGTGTGTGTGTGTGTGTGGTGTGTGTGTGTGTGTGTGTGTGTGTGGTTGTTTTCATCTCAGTGTTGCCCGCAGCGTTAACATGTGTGAGCAGGGAACCCACAGCATCGGGCACAATATTGGTGGTGAGATGCAGGTCACCACACTCTGTCTTCCCCTGGTGTGCACGGTAACCTATGTGCTAACTAACTGTTATTAATGGAGGTGCCGTGCGTGTGTGGGATGACGGCTCGCTAACATTATGCATTGTCTTAACCTGTGACCTCGATTCGAACTCACGACCGTAACCTGGCAGCGATAGAAGGTCACGCCACTGCACCAGGAAGGAACAAACATGTCGAACAACACACAAACATATACATTCAACACACACACCAATAAAACATAACTGACGTATTCATAAACTCAACAAAAGAAAAGGATGAAATAAATAGAGAAGAAAACTAGAGTAATTATTCGCGGTGTGCAGTGGACGTAATGTTTTCTCTTTATTTCCACGTGAGTGATTCTCTTCCTGATTGTCTTCCCTCAGTCCCGAAGACGAGGCAGACTTCTTCATTAGCACCGCACCGCACTCCCCTCTCACACCTCACACCCCCGACCCCCGACCAACCTCTCCAACGACACAAACAGTCCACCATCCTACCATCCCCCACACCTCCCCAACACACGAAGAGTACAGAAATGAACGCAAACAATGATTACGCTAAAAGTGATTTAAATATAGATAAAAAACATATTATCCACGAAGCTGGAGTCAAGTAAATGTATTCACGTGTTCATTTAAATTACCTATCTACCTACCTATCACTCATGTGTTTTATCTTGCTGAGGAGGGAGGGTGAGGAGGACGGGGTGAGAGGAGGCAGAAGGGAGGTCAAACAGCACTCAAAGTTAAGCTCGCACATTAATATACAACAATGGCCTTCCAGTACCCTGCCACTACCCTGCCCGTCCCCTACCAGTTCCCTGCCCTCAAAAACACCACAAACACCTCAACTATTGTCTTAAACCCTGGCCATCAGCTTCCCTGAACACCACTCCCCAGCCCATTAAACCTTCACATTCTGTCCACACTGAATAGTCTGTATAAGTACATAAATTAAGCCTAAGAGTTCACGATATTCATCACTTTCACAACAAATAATTTTAATATTATGTAAGCTTACTATCCATGATACTACTAACTAATACTACTACTACTACTATACTACTACTACTACTAATACAACTGGCCACTAGCCACAACACCACTATTTGCTTGCTGCTTGTTGAAACTAACCATTTTTAATCACATTCCTGACTACTAATAATCCCTCATTTCCACGCAAAGACCTGATATTTAAGCCCAAGCCAATGCAATCCCCAGGCCTCTTATGTCCAAATCCTACCTAATACCAGCGGCCTGCACCATCCCTCCACGCCAGCCAGCCCGTTCCCAAGGGGTGTTTAGGAGACCAGAGTCTATCTGATTCCGCAAAATGTTCTAAGGAGATGGCGGTAGGAGTGAAAACGTGAATGTGGAAAAACTAAGCTCATAAATAACAAAAGAAACACAAGAAGAACAAAAACATGTTTGTAAATTGTTTCAGAGAGAGAGAGAGAGAGAGAGAGCGAGAGAGAGAGAGAGAAGAGAGAGAGAGAGAGAGAGAAGAGAGAGACGAGAGAGGAGAGAGAGAGGAGAGAGAGAGAGAGAATATGACACATCGTTACACACAGAAAAGGCGGGGAAAATGAAACCGAGACCCACACAATACATACAGAAGCTATTAAAAGAACTATTAAAACTAACTAATAATAACAAGACAAATGGCAAATCAAATAAATAAATAAATAAATAAATAGAAATATAAACATAAACAATGAAATGTAAATCAACTTATACCACTGAATCACTTGAACCAAAACACATCCTAGACAAAGGGACTCAAAGAGGGACCGGCAACAATTCATGCACGGCAGGCAGATCCCATAAGGCAAGTGGACCCAGGACGCCGATATGTTAACAGATGGTAATGGAAGCTACCGATAACAGAATGGGAGAAGAGAGAGAGAGAGACGAGAGATGAGCGAAGAGATGAGAGAGAGTCAAGGAGCTCGAGAGACTGAGATAGAGAGAGAGAGAGAGAGAGAGTCGGTCGAGAGAGAGAAGAGAGAAGCTGACGAGATGAGAGAGAGATGGTCAAAATAGATGGTCTTTTCATCAACGCCACATGATGCTCAAATATACACTATCTTCCATCCACGCAACTCGCCTTATACCGCCTCGTACCCCTCATTATACACCTGCTTACCTTTGCTGGGGACAGTACGCACCTGCTGGTGTTGGGTAATTAGTGTGACCGTCACTCAACGCGCGCACTCGCTCTAAGAGATGCATATTAAGTACAACAGCGATGAGAGCACAATCGCACACACACACACACACACACACACACACACACACACACACACG
>JAPQNM010000019.1:6179089-6181589 GCA_029783475.1 Metacarcinus magister | reverse complement strand
GAGGAGGAGGAGGAGGAGGAGGAGGAGGAGGAGGAGGAGGAGGAGGAGCAAGAGGTGGAATGGAGAAAAAGAATAAATATTAAAAATAGTAAGAGGTGGAAAAAGAGGTGGTGGAAGTGGAAATGGTGGTAATGGGATGTAGGTAAAGGAGGAGGAAGAGGAAGAGGAAGAGGAGGAGGAGGAGAAGGAGGAGGAGGAGGAGGAGGAGGAGGAGGAAGAGAGCAGAAGGGAGGAGGAGTAAGAGAAAGAGGAGAGGGAGGAGGGGGAGGAGGAGGAGGAGGAGGAGGAGGAGGAGGAGGAGGAGGAGGAGGAGGAGGAGGAGGAGGAGGAGGAGGAGGAGGACTGCCTCAGGTAAGATGAAGTAATTAAGCAAGTGCTCGCAGCCCTCGCACAGGTAACTTAACGACCACAATAAAAAACTACGAAGACAAATAAGAGAGCGAGAGAGAGAGAGAGAGAGAGAGAGAGAGAGAGAGAGAGAGAGAGAGAGAGAGAGAGAGAGAGAGAGAGAGAGAGAGAGAGAGAGAGAGAGAGAGAGAGAGAGAGAGAGAGAGTACAGGTTCCATTGGTACACACTAGGTGGTCTGCCTTACCTAACACCAACTAACCATTACAAGCCACCACCACGAGGCACCAGCGTCCCGCAGGTCACGTGACTGGCCAGGGTGTTGATGGATATACTACACTTACGATCATGACTGGTGAAGAACAGGATACAGTCTCTCCTTGGTGGTGTGTTTGGTGGACAGTCTCTCCTTGGTGGTGTGTTTGGTGCACAGTCTCTCCTTGGTGGTGTGTTTGGTGGACAGTCTCTCCTTGGTGGTGTGTTTGGTGGACAGTCTCTCCTTGGTGGTGTGTTTGGTGGACAGTCTCTCCTTGGTGGTGTGTTTGGTGGACAGTCTCTCCTTGGTGGTGTGTTTGATGGACAGTCTCTCCTTGGTGGTGTGTTGGTGCACAGTCTCTCCTTGGTGGTGTGTTTGGTGGACAGTCTCTCCTTGGTGGTGTGTTTGGTGCACAGTCTCTCCTTGGTGGTGTGTTTGGTGCACAGTCTCTCCTTGGTGGTGTGTTTGGTGGACAGTCTCTCCTTGGTGGTGTGTTTGGTGGACAGTCTCTCCTTGGTGGTGTGTTTGGTGGACAGTCTCTCCTTGGTGGTGTGTTTGGTGGACAGTCTCTCCTTGGTGGTGTGTTTGATGGACAGTCTCTCCTTGGTGGTGTGTTTGGTGCACAGTCTCTCCTTGGTGGTGTGTTTGGTGCACAGTCTCTCCTTGGTGGTGTGTTTGGTGGACAGTCTCTCCTTGGTGGTGTGTTTGGTGGACAGTCTCTCCTTGGTGGTGTGTTTGGTGGACAGTCTCTCCTTGGTGGTGTGTTTGGTGCACAGTCTCTCCTTGGTGGTGTGTTTGGTGGACAGTCTCTCCTTGGTGGTGTGTTTGATGGACAGTCTCTCCTTGGTGGTGTGTTTGGTGGACAGTCTCTCCTTGGTGGTGTGTTTGGTGGACAGTCTCTCCTTGGTGGTGTGTTTGGTGGACAGTCTCTCCTTGGTGGTGTGTTTGGTGGACAGTCTCTCCTTGGTGGTGTGTTTGGTGGACAGTCTCGCCTTGGTGGTGTGTTTGGTGCACAGTCTCTCCTTGGTGGTGTGTTTGGTGCACAGTCTCTCCTTGGTGGTGTGTTTGGTGGACAGTCTCTCCTTGGTGGTGTGTTTGGCACGGAACTGATCCTTGGCTGTTCATGGACCGGCCTCTAATTTTAATGTATTCATTGCACGGTCAATGGACCAGAACTGCACTGCAGATTGTAACTAACTGTTGATCAAAGTGCGGTTCGGTGCTAATATGAAGGTTTCTTTCTGGCAAGAAAAATAGTAATAAAGTATCACATGTTACTATCTTTACACAGTCTCGTTGCACTCACGTCATCACGTCAACGCTGGCGTCTTGTCGTGATTGCAACGCATACTGGACGCCATTACACCTTCCTTTGTTATACTTCACACAATCCATACACAATCTTATTGCATTATTTTCTACTTGAATAAATTCACACTTTTCTTTGTTCAATGACATTCTTCAGGTACCAAATGGTATTGAGATTGTAGACAAACAAAATACCAACATGGCTTCTGTCTACGTGAGAGATAACACAATTTTCTGGGTTCGTACAATTCTGGGTTGTTGTATATGAACAAAAATCGATAACATTACAACTATGACCTGAGCCTTGAGATGCACACTAGTAAAGGTAAATATCATTAGAAAACACCTTAAGGGACATCCATGTACACGATGAGACGGATCAAAACACACATAAATCAAAATTATTAAAGTTATTACAATCACAAGGAAAATCGAGGAAAACTTTATATAAACCTACACATAGCGATCCTGTTGATGGAGTTTTTATCAGTGCAAGGCAAAGGCCACAAACACGTAACAAGTTCATAGAAATAAGACCTTATATGTCTAAGCCCACGCTGAAGTAAGAGGAGGATTAGAAGGAGGGGGTG
>JAPQNM010000019.1:6164089-6169089 GCA_029783475.1 Metacarcinus magister | reverse complement strand
GCGTAACACAGCCATGCACTGGTAAAGAGAGAGACAGAGAGACAGAGAGAGAGAGACAGAGAGAGAGAGAGAGAGAGAGAGAGAGAGAGAGAGGAGAGAGAGAGAAGAGAGAGATGGAGGAGAGAGAGGAGAGATGGAGAGAGGAGAGCAGGAGTGAGTGGTGTGTGTGTGTGTGTGTGTGTGTGTGTGTGTGTGTGTGTGTGTGTGTGTGTGTGTGTGTGTGTGTGTGTGTGTGTGTGTGTGTGTGTGTGGGAGCTGCTTTGTAATCCCCGCAAATAGTTTTACACACACACACACACACACACACACACACACACACACACACACACACACACACACACACACACACACACACACACACACACACGAGCCTTTAAAAGAGAATAACAACAGAGCCGAGACGGAATACTGAACAGGGTTGTGCTCGCTATAAGAGGAAAGAAATTATTCTGGAAATGAAGCAATAAAAAATGAAAATGAGAGAGAGAGAGAGAGAGAGAGAGAGAGAGAGAGAGAGAGAGAGAGAGAGAGAGAGAGAGAGAGAGAGAGAGAGAGAGAGAGAGAGAGAGAGAGAGAGTAATGAGAGGTTGTCCAGGGTCAAGGAGTAATAAAAGACAGACGTGTAGACAAAGGAAGGAATATTATTGTTACATACAAAAACGTAAAGAATATTCCTGTTACACACGTAAAAAAAGAAGAAATAAAAAAAAGCTTTTGCCTATAAAGAAGACAAGAAGAAATATGTATGTGACGAAAACATGCAACACAAGAATAGAAGACAAGAAAAAGATAGTAATATGTAAGAGAAATTGTGATGCAGAGCCGGTGTTTTTTGTGTAAGGGATCACACACACACACACACACACACATACACACACACACACACACATACACACACACACACACACACACACACACACACACACACACACACACACACACCGCTTCCATGGTTCAGTGTTTAACGTCCTCGCCTTTCACCTGGCAAGGCGTGGGTTCGAACCCTGCTCAGGTAGCTAAAGATTCTTCACTGCCAGGGAGTGGTTACTGTCCCCCTTGAGCAAGGGTATGGAGTGTATGTGTGTGTGTGTGTGTGTGTGTGTGTGTGTGTGTGTGTGTGTGTGGTGTGTGTGTGTGTGTGTGTGTGTGTGAGGTCTCAGCTTCACTCACAGATCCGTCTCAATGAACTCTGACCTCTTTCCGGGAGGTTAATGGCTGACGATCAAACGTCCAGCGCATGATCCTCCAGATCACATAGGGCATTGACGTGAAGCAGGTGTGTGCAGGTGTGACGGAACTAGGAGAACAAAGGCCAAACAGGTGCCTGATGCAACACCACTGTGATGCAACACCACCGTCACAACACCCAACAATGTGACGTCAATACATTGTTCTTTACAATTAATATTCTACACCAATTTCTTTTCCACGTTAATGTGCATCTATTTCCTCTTTCTCGAAAAGTTACAGCCGCCTGATGTGTGTGTGTGTGTGTGTGTGTGTGTGTGTGTGTGTGTGTGTGTGTGTGTGTGTGTGTGTGTGTGTGTGTGTACATGTGCTTCCCTTCCGTGCTACACCTGACACTAAACACACACGTTGAAAGGTGCGGCTGATGTGTGTGTCCCGTAGGTGCCCGTAACTCAAGTGTTGTCCAGCGGCGGGACTTGGGGAGCTCAGAGTGTAACATTAAACACAATGGGAAGGCTACGCGCTGGGAAGCCTCGCTGCTACACATTCCTTATATTTTTTGTTCCGTTTTAAAATTTATGTGTCCTCCCTCAATGCACTTGTGTAGATTGATGGTTGAGGAGCATGGCAGGCAGGCAGGCAGGCAGGCAGGCAGGCAGGCAGGCAGGCAGGCAGGCAGGCAGGCAAGCAGGCAGGCAGGCAGGCAGGTATAAAGGTAGACAGGCAGGCAGAAAGATAGACAGGCAGGCAGGCAGACAGACAGAAAGGTAGACAGACAGGTAGAAAGATAGGCAGGCAGGCAGGCAGGCAGGCAGGCAGACAGACAAGCAGACAAGCAGGCAGACTTTAAAGGAGGCATGCATAGGCGAGGCAGTGAAGGTGTAACGAGGTGAGGATTGCATGTGGGAAGGGAAGGAAAAAAAAGTAATGTGTATGAATAATGGTACAAGAAAATGCTTTACCAAATGGAAAGTGACTAGCGTTTCAGCGTATTAACGGAAGCACGTGTGTTTTAAAAAGGATGTTATGTGTGTATGTATGTATGTATGTATGCATGTATGTATGTATGTATGTATGTATAGGTGGATACATGAATGAATACGTGTATCAAATTTATGCAAAACAGTATTATAGAAGAAAAAAAGAATGTGGTATATACTCATACTACCTTCCTCCTCCATAACCACCTCTCTCTCTCTCTCTCTCTCTCTCTCTCTCTCTCTCTCTCTCTCTCTCTCTCTCTCTCTCTCTCTCTCTCTCTCTCTCTCTCTCTCTCTCTCTCTCTCTCTCTCTCTCTCTCTCTCTCTCTCGAAAACTCTCTCGAAAACTCTGGGATGAACAATACAAAAACAACCCACAACACACAACACACACACACACACACACACACACACACACACACATACACACACACACACACCGGACAGTCACGATCAGTTGGCAGGAATTATATGCATTTATAGCTACACCCTGGAAGCCTTGCACCGCCGGCCGTCCCCTCCCCCTCGCCTCACCCTATTCTTTCCTTACCTTTCTACCCAAACCCAACAACATTTTTTGTCCAACTCTTTATTTTTTGTTTGCCCTCTTCAGCATGGGTCGCCTCTTCTTCCCTCCTCCCCTCTCCTCCCCTCTCCTCCCTCTTCTTCCCTCTCCCCTACGTTGTGTATTCCTACAAGAGGGAATATTGTCGCACAGAACCGGAGAAATTCCTGTAGGTGAATAGAAATCGCACACTGGGAAAATGGCAACGGTGGGACTGCATGTAGGAATGGTATCAAAGGGAGGTGGGAATGGTGCCTACGAGGGGGGGAAGGGATAGAGGGGAATAGGATTATCCTCACTTGCCAAGGTGGAGGGAGGGGAGAGGGAGGTGGAATAGTGCCTCCGAAGTTGGAATGCTCGCCGAGAAGTGTGGGAATGGTGGTGGTGGTGGTGGTGGTGGTGGTGGTGGTGGTGGTGGTGGTGGTGGTGGTGGTGGTGGTGGTGGTGAAGTGGGAATGGCTCTATGAAGTGGGAATGGGAATGGGAATCATGCCGTGTGGAGTGGCGGCCAAGTGAAGTGGAAGCGATGGTGACACACGACACAACAACAGGAAAAGTGATGATGATGATGATGATGATGATGATGATGATGATGATGATGATGATGATGATGATGATGATGATAATACAGATGAATTGATTAAAGCAACAAGAAAAACAGGAAAAAACAAAAACAAGAAAAAACAGAAAAACAAGGAAAAACAGATCAAAACAGGCACAGATAGAAGATAAAAAAAACCAGGAAAGCAGATAAACAGGAAAAAACTGAGAAACAAAAAAACTGAGAAGAAAACTGAAAACAGGGAAACAGAGAAACGAAAAACAAGGAAAAACACAGAAAAACAGGACAAAACAGAGAAAAGCTGCAAAACGGAAAAACAGGAAAAAACAGAAACACAGAAGGCATAAAAAACATAAAAACAGAGAAACACACAAAAAAAAACAGGAAAAAAAAGAGATAAGCAAAGACAATGCAACACCAAAACAATAAACGGGGAAAAAAAAGGTAACATACAACAACAATACATGAAAAAAAAAGGAAAACATGATGAAAAGTCAGGAAACAACAATAAAAAAATAATAATAAATAAATATAGAAGAACGAATTGAGGAACAAGGAAAAAACAAAAACAGAAAACGGCGATGAAACAGGAAAATGCAAGAAAAACAACAAGAAGAAAATGGGAAAAGGAAAAAAAAGGAAAAGAAAAAAAGACTACAAATGAAAAGGACAATAAAACAAGATACAGAGACAGACAGAGACAGAGAGAGAGAGAGAGAGAGAGAGAGAGAGAGAGAGAGAAGAGAGAGAGAGAGAGAGAGAGAGAGAGAGAGAGACGATTAAAGAAAAAACAAAAACAATCCAGTCTTCTACAATTCCAAACTGTACCAAACCTGGAATCTAGGAATGCCGTGACGACGAATCACCCCCTTTCTTGGAATCACACCGAGGCCGTGACGGGAATATTCCAGGCCAAGAACCGCCAGAGTGGGATGGGGGGGGGGAGGCAGGGGAAGACGAAACGGGAATTGAGCCTGTATGCATGACCCCTTCCTGCCCCCTCCCCCCCTTCCCCCCCCTGAGGTATTTCAGTCACAAACAGGAATCAAGGAATCTATTCAAGGTTGGAGGGAGTTTACAAGAGCAGGAATGATAACTGGAATTTACACTTCTCCTCCTCCCTCTCCTCCATCTCCTCCCTGCCTCTTTTATCCTTCCTTCTCTCTCTTGTTCTGCTCTTTACTGTTCCCTTCCCTTCCCTTCCCTTCCCTTCCCTTCCCTTCCTTCCCCCTCCCCCCTCCCCTTCCCTCCCTTCCCCTCATCCCAACATACACCTGTCATGGGTTTATTTAAGCTTCCAATGCAGGTGTCTTTATTTATATTTATATTTATCATATGAATTAGTATTATTTATTTTTCTGAATTATCTAACACCACTTATACGCGTCAAAAATAAAAGGTAACTTATTTACTTCTTGATTTCACACACACACACACACACACACACACACACACACACACACACACACACACACACACACACACACACACACACACACACACCAAGAGTCCGGGAAAGAAAGAAAACTCATTCCCAACCCGACTCTTCTTCCTTCCTCCTTTTCCTCCCTCCTCCTCTCTCCTTCCGTCCTTTCTTTTGTCTCTAAAAAATCGAGGGTTCCGCCTGTGGCCACCTTCCTGAAATCAAAGGTGGAAGGAAGGCCAGAGATGAGATGAGGAGAGAAAAGAGAAAAGTGGAGGAGAA
>JAPQNM010000019.1:6146589-6149089 GCA_029783475.1 Metacarcinus magister | reverse complement strand
CTACGGTTATTTAGCCCATTGTTTCGTTAACTCTACACGCAGTTTCTTAGCATTACTGTGAGAGTTTAAACTTCAACTCAAACGTAATTCATGACACTTTGTAAGCTTTGTAAGCTTTCACTACATACTTTCATCCTTGTTTTTTTATTTCTTGTTCCCACTTGAAAGATATAGCATTTGTAAACATTAGAAGGCATCTCCCTATCTTTCAAACAATGCTGAGATTTTGTGCAACTCTTCCTGAAGATTTTGTTTGTCGTGGTCTGATATCATCGAGTTTCCGTTTTTTGTATCGTCCGCAAATTTTGCAATCAAGTTATTTAGTCCAACATCGATATCATTTACGTCAATTATGAACAAAATAAGCACAAGAACAGAACCCTGAAGAACACCACTGGTGACTAGCGCCCAATCAGAGGCCGTATTGATAACGAACTTCTGTTTTCTGTTGGTCAGCCAGTCTTCGATCCAATTATACATACTACTCATGATTCCAAGTCGTTTGACATTGAAAATTAACCTTTATAAGGTAGAGAGAGAGAGAGAGAGAGAGAGAGAGAGAGAGAGAGAGAGAGAGAGAGAGAGAGAGAGAGAGAGAGAGAGAGAGAGAGAGCGAATGTATTGAGTGATTACAGCGAGACAGAAAGCCATGGTTTGTATGGCTGCATTATGGAAGGTGGCGGGGCGGAGGCTGCCTCATATGACCTTCCAACAGCCAATCAGATGATTTTCTCAAGAGATCAGGTCACGCATCACTCACCCCTCCCCCCCCCACATATCGAATTATTCCATTATTGCTCTTATTTCTCCTCCTCCTCCTCCTCCTCCTCCTCCTCCTCTTCCTCCTCCTCCTCCTCCTCCTCTTTATCTTCCTCCTCCTCCTCCTCCTCCTCCCATTACTATCACTACTGCTGCCTTCCGAACATGTAATGTAATAGTACAAATTGATGATATATATTCTTTGTTCTCCTGCCGTAACTCCACTACTGAAATGATAACTGTTATGATGATGATGATGATGATGATGATGATGATGATGATGATGATGATGATGATGATGTGATGATGATAAGGATGAAGATGATGATAAATAATAAAGGAAATACCTTTTGAGTCCATTTCTGCAACACCTTCCGAACACTTACCTGCAATGAAAAATATATTGATATTTATAAAGCATCTATATGCATAAAAATGATGATATAAATGATAAATAAAATTAATTGTGATGGAGATAATGATGATGATGATAATAATAATAATAATAATAATAATAATAATAATAATAATAATAATAACGATAATAATATTAGTACTACTACTAATAATAACTATAATAAGAAGAATTACAAAAAAGTAATAGTAATAACAATAATACTGATAATAGTAATAATCATAATAACTATAATAAAAATAATAATACAACTGGAAAGCGAAAAGAAAAAAATATTGAACTTGGATTTTACTACAATTATCATTATCATTACTATTTATTATTAGTATTACTTATTTTGCTATTACTATCATTATTCCTGTGATCATCATTAGTGGTGTCAATAGTGGAAGCAGCAGCAGTAATAATGCTTTAACATCGTGTGTGAGAGAGAGAGAGAGAGAGAGAGAGAGAGAGAGAGAGAGAGAGAGAGAGAGAGAGAGAGAGAGAGAGAGAGAGAGAGAAGCACAAAAAATATTCGCATGGAAATAGTATAAATTGTGGAAGATGTGAGAAAAGAAACTACTAATTGCAAATAAAATATAAAAATACTACAAATAAAAAAATAAAAGAACATATATAAACAAAACATAGACAGTGAGCGAAATAAAACACAAACAGGAGTTATGAGGTCATGGCCGACGAAAAACTTTGACACAATTTAATATGAAAAAGAAAAATGGAGATAAAATAAAGAGAAGGAGAGAGGGCGAAGGAGGAGGAGGAGGAGGAGGAGGAGGAGGAGGAGGAGGAGGAGGAGGAGGAGGAGCAGGAGGTGGAGGAGGAGGAGGAGGAGGAGGAGGAGGGGAAGGAGTTGGAGGAGGAGGAGGAGAAGGAGTTGGAGGAGGAGGAGGAGGAGGAAGAGGAGGAGAAGGAGTTGGAGGAGGAGGAGAAGGAGTTGGAGGAGGAGGAGGAGGAGGAGGAGGAGGAGGAGGAGGAGGAGGAGGAGAAGGAAGAAGAAGAAGAAGAGGAGGAGGATATACACGGAAAATAATGTAAGAAAAACAAGGAGAGAATAAATAAGACGACAAATGTATATAAAAAAAATGAGTCGGCTACTTGGTAAGGTTGTAGAAGAAGGGGAGTAGGAGGGGAAGGGAGGGGAAGGGAGGGGAGGGAGGGGAGGGGAGGGGAAGGGAGGGGAGGTGGTAGAAGGTTTGTAGGAGGGGAAACAAAATAGTGTGGGGTGAGGGGAGGGTGTGAGGGGAAGGGTGAGGGGAGGGTGTGAGGGGAGGGTGTGAAGGGAAGGGTGAGGGGAAGGATGAGGGGAGGGGGTGAAGTATTCTT
>JAPQNM010000019.1:6136589-6141589 GCA_029783475.1 Metacarcinus magister | reverse complement strand
TGTTCGTGATAATTGTAATGGTGATAGTATTATAACGACGATTACCACGGCAGATACTATTAATAGCAACAATATCAATATAAGCAACTCTCTCTCTCTCTCTCTCTCTCTCTCTCTCTCTCTCTCTCTCTCTCTCTCTCTCTCTCTCTCTCTCTCTCTCTCTCTCTAACAATTTCATATTTTATTGTAAATCGTACACTGCAAACTACGGAAATGTCCGACACACACACACACACACACACACACACACACACACACACACACACACACACACACACACACACACACACACACACACACACACCCATCCTTTGTTTCAAGACGCAAATAAGTAACGTGATAAAAAAAATGTTGAAGGGTAGTCTAAGGGCAGGGAGGGGAAGGAATGGGAGAGTGAGGCAGGAGGGGAGAGAGAGAGAGAGAGAGAGAGAGAGAGAGAGAGAGAGAGAGAGAGAGAGAGAGAGAGAGAGAGAGAGAGAGAGAGAGAGAGAGAGAGAGTTTCATAATACCTTAGTTATTTTTTTCTTTCGATCCTCAGCGGCGAGTGACCTTGAAGCAGCGTCACCACACACTTTTTATAATCAAATAAAACTGTAAAACACAACATATACAATTATATCATAAAAAGATGTTAACATATGACATTGCGTGACTTTATTTTACTGTTTTTTTCTTCGCTTCAGATCAGAGAATAGTAACTTTGAGAAAAAAAATACGATACACAAAATAAAATAAGGAATGGAAATTTATAGACAATTAATTAATAAATGAAACTCATTGAATACAGAACGTACACCATTAACATTACTATTATTATTATTATGATTGTTATTACGAACACTATTATCATTATCACTTTTATCATTGTTATCATTACTATTACTACTTTTCCTATTAAGATCATTATCATTATTATTATTATCAAAACTATTTTTATTGTCATTATTGTTATTGTTATTACTATTATCATTAATTTTATTATCATCAGTACAATTACTGTCACCATCATCACCATCATTCCTTCAAAAATAATTCAATGACCTGAATACTTCTAACTTCCTCTCGTGAGTAGATCTTGGAGGCTGTGACTTACTTTTACATCCATCAACTTATCTTCCTCTTCATGAATGCCGTTACGGACGCAGATCCATCTTGTATAAACAGATCTATAACTGCAAATTGATACTATTGTTTTGGATCGGTCCATGCCTGTCTGCCTCCTTATCTTTTTTTTTTCTCTCTATCTCTCATACTAACACCTCCTCCCTCTCTTAACCCTCCAGGAGACTTCAGCTTAAGGATAAAGCCTGTCCTGCTCGATGATGACGCCCTCTATCAGTGCCAGGTGAGTGCCAGCTCAGGTGTGCCAGGCATCAGGTCACACACGGCGCGCCTCACCGTCTACGTGCCACCCGAGCCTCCGAGGGTCACGCCGCCCGTCCTCAGCACCACGGCAGGAATGACGATGACTCTCGAGTGTGAGAGTCGAGGAGGGCGTCCACCCCCTGAGGTACGTGGAGGAGGAGGAGGAGGAGGAGGAGGAGGAGGAGGAGGAGGAGGAGGAGGAGGAATACGAGGTACAGACAATAAATAATAGAAGGTAGAGAGAAATAGGTTTCCAAAAGGTTAATGTAACAAATCTACGTTAATTCATGTGCTTGCTTCGTTATAATGACTAAGTATGTGTTTGCTTCTTTGATGTCACCACCACCTTCCACTTTCCACCTTCCACCTTCTCCTACACACACACACACACACACACACACTACCTCCCAGTTACCCTACTACCCTTATAATCCCCTCATCACTCTCCTGTTCATCCAGCATCCATAGACTATGCTACTATTACTATTTTACTGAGTTTTATTTTCTACCTCACTCACCATCCACGTGTCTCCTTCCACCTTTCACAGCGGATAAAAATAGAGTCTCCTCCACCTCCGTCATCCATCACCCATCATCCCTCACCCCGCCACGCCATCCACCATCTATCCTTCCTCCAATTCATCTCCAATTCAACTAACCTTCCCTGCATGCTCTTTGTCACACTTCACAACCCATCCAAACAGCACCCCATATCTCTCTCTCTCTCTCTCTCTCTCTCTCTCTCTCTCTCTCTCTCTCTCTCTCTCTCTCTCTCTCTCTCTCTCTCTCTCTCTCTCTCTCACACACACACACACACACACACACACCCTAACGCCACCCTTCTCTCTCCTTACCTTTCATAACTCACTCAGACAGTCCGCTTCCCACGTCCCCCAGACCCTTCCCTCAGCCTCCCTATCTCACCCTCCCTCACGCCCACGCCTTCCACCCGCTGCAGATCCAGTGGGTGGACGACAGCCGGCGGGAGACCATTCGTACGGGCGCCATCACGTCGGAGGAGGTGATGACAGACGGGAAGAGAGTAACAGTACGTTCCCGCCTTTCTTTCATGCCACGACGCTCTCACCATAACTCCTCCATCACCTGCCTCACCTCCAATCAGGCCCTCAGCTCCCCCCTGGCCAGGTAAGTGAGTGAAGGACGAAGGTAGGGTGAGTGTGATGGAAGGAAGGGAAGGGAAGGGAAGGTAGGTAGGTAGGAAGGGAGGGAGGAGGCACTGGAAGGGAAGTAAGGAAATGATGGGAGGAGTTCAGAAAGTTTGAAAGGTAAAGGTGAGGTAGGAAGGCAAGACCAGACTAGGGAAGGGAGGATAAGGAAGGAAGGAATGACTGGGAGGAAGGTAGGGTGGGAGAGAGGGTTAGGGAAGGCTGGGAGTGAGTGGGAGGCGAAGGTAAAAGAGGAAAGGAAAGGAGTGAAGAAAGAATAGAGGCGAGGACAAGGACGACAAATAATAAAGGAATGTTTTTTCAAAATATATTCCCGTCAATTCTTTATAGATGATGGGAGGGGAAGGAATGGAATTGAAAGAAGGGCGAGAGGTGAGAGAGGTGAGAGAGGGAACAAGGAGGGAGAGGAAGGAGAAGACGAAATGAGGGAAGGAAGGAAAGGAAGGGGAAGGAAGGGCAAGGAAGGGTAAGGAAGGGGAAGGAAGGGTAAGGAAGGGGAAGGAAGGGTAAGGAAGGGGAAGGAAGGGTAAGGAAGGGGAAGGAGGGGCAAGGAAGGGCAAGGAAGGGTAAGGAAGGGAAAGGAAGGGCAAGTAAGAAGCTGATGAGGGATTAGAAGATGAGGTTTTAAAACAGATGATTCAAAGCAAATACTTGTGTTTGAAAGATGAGAAACAGCAAAGGAGTAAAGGAGAAGATAAGAGAGAGAAGAGAGGAATTAAATGGTAAGAAGAGAATCATGAAAGGCAGGAGATTCAGGAGGAAGAAGAAGAGGAGAAGGAGGAGGAGGAGGAGGAGGAGGAGGAGGATGAGGAGGAGGAAGATAATATTAGAAGGTCATTCCTACAGATCTATACTCACTTTACGATTTTTTCTTCTTCATTATAGTAACTACGAATATTTGATTAAAATATATTGACACGAATCGATTCAATGACGACATGTTAATTCAAGGGCTAACATGTGCAACAAAAAAAAAAAAAAATAATAGGATAAATAATAACATAAACATTCACTTTACATAGGTGAAGAGAACACACACACACACACACACACACACACACACACACACACACACACACACACACACACACACACACACACACACTGGAGGAATACCTAGAATTGTGAACATTATTATACATAAAAAAAAAAAAAAAACTAATATATATTCTTCCTTCTCGTCTTTTTCCTCACTCCTCACCTTCTTTTTCTTTTGTTTTGCATTCCTCCCCTGTTCCTTTCTCACTCTCCCTTCCTTTCTCTTCCCTTCTCTTCTTTTCTCTTCTCTTCTCCCTTCCACGCCTTTCAACCTCTCATTGTTCTCTTTCCAAACTGTTTTCTCGTTTTCATCATCATTTTTACATGTTTTCTCATTTCTCTCTCTCTCTCTCTCTCTCTCTCTCTCTCTCTCTCTCTCTCTCTCTCTCTCTCTCTCTCTCTCTCTCTCTCTCTCTCTCTCTCTCTCTTTCTCTCTCTCGCCCCGCCCTACAGTTCCATCCAGCTGAAGGTTCTGTTCCCGCCTGAGGTGAAGCTGCTGGTTAAGCCGACGCAGCTGGCTGAAGGAGATGACGCCACCTTCATTTGCACTGCAGACGCCAACCCTAGTGACATCACGTACAGGTAAGGGAACGATGATGAAGAGTACAGGTGAGGTAAGAAGTGAAATTATATACAAGGAAGATAATACTGATGCCACGTACAGGTAAGCTAAGTAGTGAGGTAGTACAGTACAGGTATGATAAGACGTGACATTGTATATACAGGTAAGGTGAGAACAGCCACGTCATGTTCAGGTGAGTCGAATAATGACTTTATATGCAGGTGAAGCAAGACAAAGTGACGCCCACTACTTGCGACGACTGGTACCGCTGCCTTTCTGGGAATATGACTAATCGAGGAGGAGGAGGAGGAGGAGGAGGAGGAGGAGGAGGAGGAGGAGGAGGAGGAGGAGGATTTGGAGGCGTTTAACATTGACAAGAACATAACTTTCCCGTAACTCAGCCACAAACATGTAATCATCCACCATGTTTTGTTTTTTCCTTATACTTGTTCCTTCAATATACGATAAAACAAGCAATGCAATGCGAGGCACGAAGTGGTGTTAACGCATCGACGAGGTGGTGTTACACGTGATAACTTACTCTCTACGAACACACACACACACACACACACACACACACACACACACACACACACACACCACACACCACACACCACACAGGAGGAGGAAGAGGAGGAGGAGGAGGAGGAGGAGGAGGAGGAGGAGCTTATAAACATTGACAAAGCACCTTTACTCGTCCAATATAACACAACACTCAACACATTTGTTCTGTTTTCTGTCTACACTTTTCGAGTTTATATTTTCCGAGTCCATCCAAACAATTTCAATCGCCTTCCCATGTGGCCCGATTAATGAAAGTGATAATAATGGGCGTGGTTTTCCTAGTA
>JAPQNM010000019.1:6124089-6126589 GCA_029783475.1 Metacarcinus magister | reverse complement strand
CGTGGTATTTTTTCTCATTTTATTTTTTCTGACTTATTATTTTTTTTATCAACTCCGTATTATCATTATCATCATCATCATTATTATTGGGATAATTTTCGGTTCAGTGTTCTTGGTTATTCGTGTATCATGATCATTAGTTTGAAATTCCATGTTCTTGGTCAAAAAACAGTTTGATGGCGATCCTTTCCGTGTGTGGTGTTGGAATCCCACGTTATTGAGGGACTAACACCTGCCATTACTGCAGGATTCCGTGCTCACCTCCACCTCATTAACCTGCACGTGTAATTCAACTGTCACTCATGGAACGACCGCCCTTCTTACTCCTTATTACTATTACTATTAGTACTATTATCTTCATCATTTGTAGTAGTATCATTATTATTACCAGCATTATTATCATTGTTATTATTATCATACCTAGCTGCACCTTCCCAGTATTACATTACCTGTCCAATTACCTTCCTCGTTTAGTGCTTTTACACGTGACCAATTTCCGTGCATCCTCCTTGTCCCTCCCGCCTTCAGGAGTCACGTCCTTCCACGCCCTCAAGGAGACACAGGACTTCACCCCCCTAACCTAACCTCAGTCATGTGTGCGAGGCATAATAAGCCGACGCTGTTAATTACCTGCACACACCTTTCACCTGCTCCTCCATTACCTGGCGGCAGAACTGTGGAATTATTCTTTTCCACTCTCGTATGTGTTTCTTTCTCCCGACGCTTGTGTTTTTTTTTAAGTTTCTTTCATCTCCGGCTAATTTTCTTTTTCTCTTTTTTTTGTTTTTTTTTTTGCTTGGTTTGGCTCAGCTTGGCTTCCTTGTTTCTGTATGCAATTTTGTTTTTTATTTTTTTTATTCCATTTCTGCGTTCATCTGTTCAAATTCTGCTTCTGGTTTAAAGTTTTCTCTTATTATCATTTTCTTTTTCTTTTTTTTTAAGGTTGAAATTCAGTGACTCGTTCCCTGTAAAGTCAATCTATCTTACTTACTTATTATCTCATCATCCTTCCTTCCTTTCTTCCTTCCTTCCTTCCTTCCTTCCTTCTACCAATCCATATGTTTGTTTATTAGTTCGTTCAATCTACATCATTATTATCGATCTATTCATCACCAACATCATTATCATTTATTTCCTCATCACCAACAATACATTTCCTTCAAGCGAGATATGTTAATGGCGGCGTCTGTGACTATGACTCTGATCCAATTTAATCAACGCCTTCCCTCCCCTCACTCACTCACACCTCCTAACTCCATCACCAGCCAGCCTCCCTCGTCCGTCAGAATCACAGTCAAGAGCCACGAGTCCTTACCGTCCCAGGCGACTTCATGTGTCTTCATTTATCACACTTTTACACATGCGTATACATAATAAACCTTCCCTCCCCCCTCCCTCCCTCCTCCTCGTGTTTGTTTATTGGGCTTAATCCAGTTGCTATCTGTCGCGTCTTCGTCTTATTAGCCATGTGTAATTATGCTTCCCCGCCCCCCTCTCATCCCTCTCCTCTCCTCTCCTCGCCTGCCCGCCCGCCTGCCTGCCTGCCTGCCTGCCTGTCTACTTGTCTGTCTTTAAGAGGCTTGTTCTAAGATTAGGAAACTTCACCCTAATCAGTTCACTCGGCTTGCATCTTCCCTCCTCCTCCTCCTCTTCCTCCTCTTCCTCCTCCTCCTCCTCCTCCTGCATCTCACACAGGTTGATTTCCTCCTCCTGCTCCTTCATCTCATACAGTTCCTCCTCCTCCTCCTCCTCCATATCACACAAACGCCTCTTCCTAGTCTTCCTACCTATCCTTCACCTCCCTGCTTCTGCTTCTCCTCCTCCTCTTTCTCCTCCTCCTCCTCTCTGTTATCCTCCACCACACTCCAGTCTTCGTATACACACTGCCTACCACTTGTTTACCACTTTACACTAACTCTCATATCAGCCTCGACGTTGCATCACCACCATCACCATCACCACCACCACCACCACCACCACCACCACCACCACCACCACCTCTACCACCACCACCACTACATGTCTGTCTATTTGTGTCTTCTCCACCACTTCCAACACCTTCCCCTCTCGTCCCCAAACACTTCCTCCATGTACACCCTAACCTAACTACACCCTTTATCTACACTTGATATAGTTTTTGTCCCCCTGCAAAGTTTTCCTCTATACTTTTGAAACCACCTTCTCACCCTCAGACCCACACTTTTCTTCTCAACAAAACACCCATTTAAACCTCCCTAACCTAACCTTTCCTCCTCCCCTCTCCCCTTCAGCGAGCCTCTACACTCCTCATTCTCCACAATACACCTCGCTTACCGCTCCCTCACTCCACAAATCGCCTCCCTTACCACCCCTCACTTCCTTTCTCCCCTCAACAAAACACCCCTTTATATCTCCCCTTCCTTTCCTCTCCCCTCCCTCCTTCCCTTCTCTGTAAATCGCGTCTCGAACTCCCTCCCTGCCCTCCACTTTTTCCTCCTTCCTTCCGACAACACTTCAAGAC
>JAPQNM010000019.1:6099089-6116589 GCA_029783475.1 Metacarcinus magister | reverse complement strand
TCTTCCTTCCTTCCTTCCTTTCCCCTCTCCTTCCTTTCCTCCTTTCCTCTCTTTCTCACACTGAAGCTTCGAAGTAACACTCAAGTAAATCTTCAGAGCTTCACAGAACACAGGAATGGATCTTCACTCGCGTACTTGACAGAGGAAGAGGAGGAGGAGGAGGAGGAGGAGGAGGAGGAGGAGGAGGAGGAGGAGGAGGAGGAAAAGAAAAAGAGTTGTAATGGTACAAAAGATGTGTCATGATAAAGAAAAATGATAATGGATATGTGAGAAAAATAAAAAAAAAATAAAGAGAGAGAGAGGATGGATACGAAGCAACACAGAAATAAACACCAAAGGTTCTAAAAAAAATGAAAGAAAAGAAAAGGCAGGATAAAAAAAAAGAAAAAAGAAGAGACGAAGATAAACAGGTGACGTGCACTATATATAAACGAGGAAGGTAAAAAAAAAAAAAAGAGGAAGGAAGAAAATGTCTAGAAAAAAAATCAAGAACCTAATTTGCACTCTTAGAAAAAAAAGAAAGAAAAAAAAAGGTGAATAGAGAACGAAAATTAAAATAAGGCCCAACACCACCCACCACCCCGCCCCCCCCAAAAAAAAATACAAAAAAAGAAAAAAAAAGAAAGATAAGATTTAAAGTAGAACATTGTGACAAGAAAAGAAAGAAAAACACGAACATGATCAAGTAAATGAAAACGCAGACGATGAAAGGCGGAGGAGGTAAGAAGGAAGGAAGGAAGAACATAATGAAAGGAAGCAAGGAAAAAATAATAATGAACGCAGGAGAAAGATGGTGGAAGGAAAAAAGAAAAGAAAATGAACGAGATGAAGAAGACTGAAAAAAGGAAGGAAGGAAAGAAGAGACGAATGAATGGAGGAAGGAAAAATGAAATAAAAAATGAATTAATGAATAAATGAAGGAAGGAAGTAAGAAAAAAAGAAAGGAAGGAAGGAAGGAAGGAAGGAAGAGAGATACATAAATCACTCGGTCATTATCCACTGCCACTATGGAGGAGGAGGAGGAGGAGGAGGAGGAGGAGGAGGAGGAGGAGGAGGAGGAGGAGGAGGAGGAGGAGGAGGAGGGGGGGAGAGGGGGAAGCAGGTAGCTCAGGTCGTAAGTTTGTAAAGTAATTAAAGAGGTTCTAGTATATCGGCCAGCAGCCCCGCCCCATCACTGTGTTCTTTAGCTCTCTCTCTCTCTCTCTCTCTCTCTCTCTCTCTCTCTCTCTCTCTCTCTCTCTCTCTCTCTCTCTCTCTCTCTCTCTCTCTCTCTTATGCAAATTAGTAACTTTTTTTTGCTGGTTCTTTCTACTTCGTCGATGTATCATTATTACTATTATTATTATTATTATTATTATTATTATTATTATTATTGTTATTATCATTATCATTATCATCATTATAAATACAGTTCTTATCCTTATTATCCTCCTCGTTGTTAATAATAAGTGAACTTTGGCCTGGCCGTGCATGTATTTGTGTTGAGGTAACTTGTGTTTGTTTAAAGCCAACATTATAGGCGGCGGCATCCAGCTTCACTTAATTTGATCCCCTGCAGAAGTTGTGTACATTCTATCCTATATATTTGCGATAAGTGTAAGCTGGTGGTGAGGAGGGCAGGGTTAAGGGCTATCCAGGAACACACACACACACATTCTCACTCTTTCTCTTTCTCTTTCTCTCTCTCTCTCTCTCTCTCTCTCTCTCTCTCTCTCTCTCTCTCTCTCTCTCTCTCTCTCTCTCGTGAATACTAGCATGACATTACAGTCTGATCTTTCCACTACCGTTAAGCTTCACTTCTACGCATCTGTCACGAGATTATTATATCACATTCCTCTGCAAGACTATACATTTTCAACCATAAAATCCACTAGTTATTGTGTGATGATGTATATATACTTTTTTTATTGTTTACAATATCTCTGGATCTCATCTAACATATATATTGTACTATAACTTTCAGCTAATTTTAAGTTATATTTTTTAATGAAGTAAAAAGCGAAGCAAATATTGGCTCTTTTTCCCTCTACGTATATTACAACCTTAATTGAATTCTAGTTTGCATCAGAAAAACGTTCTGTCATATTGTTTCTCTCACTATTCTGAAAATAACTCAATTCTTACGATTCCTAAAGATGAGGAGGAGGAGAGGTGACAGTACAACACCGTCGCCCTTCAACACCCCGGAGACACATCTAATATGCTCACCTTTTCTCCACATCCAACACTTCGTCTTGTCATGTTTAATTTTTCACTGCGTTTGGCTCTTCCGATCATTGCCTAATTGTACATTCTGTCCTGTCACTTCAACGCTACATTCAACCTCACCAAAGCAGATCATACTGTTTCTGTTGAGTGGAAGAACTTAAGGATACTATTATATTTCGTCTGGAATCTATGTCAGTGTGTGTTCCAGCCGCCTAGGGTGTTCAGAGTATATATATAACGGAGTGTTTCTAATCGGAGAGCTCTACAAACTTGACTCAACTCTGCCTGTTCTCTCTCGTGCACTATCAAAGATAAAGCAGCTCACACGGAATACAATACAATACAATACAATACAATAGCCTTTCATCTCCTCAGACTAGTATCCTTTATATTTCTTCCGGGAATTGTGTCAAATATATTCTTCAACTTGCTCCAAACTACTTCATAAATATAAAATGTGTAAATCTAACCAACACGCAGCTTAAAAGTTTTCGATAGAGTCTGGCATAACTCTTTTAGTTTCCAAACCATGCTTTCATGAATTCTATCACCTTCTCTCTCTCTCTCTCTCTCTCTCTCTCTCTCTCTCTCTCTCTCTCTCTCTCTCTCTCTCTCTCTCTCTCTCTCTCTCTCTCTCTCTCTCAAGTTTGCTTTCTGGCCAAGCTGTTACTGTTGTAATAAATTATCGGAATTCATTTTCAAAACTTACACACGGCAGGATTCCACAAGGTTATGTGTTGTTACTAAATATTTATATTTACATTAATTATTTCCGACTTCTATAACCGATTCTGTCTATTATTTATAAATGTTTCAATTATTCTTGTGATGATTACATTTATGACGGTCACTTGAAACATGATCTTCCCAAAAGGAAACTATATATTGGTCTTCAATCCACTAAAACTCATCTTTTTACAACTATGAACAAGAACCAACATTCTACAACACAGTGAACCATCATGGATTATTTCGTATTAACAGATCATGTCCCATTAATTTATTATATTCATTCAAATGGTGTGGATGTGAATTGGGATGTGAAGGTGTCGTATAATGTATTCTACTTGGACTACTTGGCTTGCGTGAATGAGAAAGAATTGATGTGCGTGGTTAAAAAAAACTGGTTCTCAGACCGTCATCAATCCATCATTAACTTAGGACACATAGGAAGAACAAACAGCAACAGGCCTGCTGGCCCTTACGAGGCTGTTTGTGAGACTACACTATCTAGAGTGAAGGATACAGGATAGTAAGGGTGAAGGCTTCTCCCACCAGCCATGATGGAGAAACATCAATATGACCTCATAACAGTGTGCCCCAAGGGTCAGTATTGGTACCAATACTCTTTATAATATATGTAAATGATCTGGAGAACAATATTATGTCAGAAGTAAAAAAAAAATTCACATATGAAAAATAAAATATCATAAACTGAAGTCTTTAGTTAAATCCAGACGGAGTTAAACAAACTTAAAGACTAGAAAGAAAATGGTTGATGTCCAATAACGTACAAAAACATAAGCTAAAAACTCGTGTTGGTTAGAAAACGTTAGACTCAAAACACCAAATGCAGCATCACAAACTCAGCAATGTTAAACAAGATAAACACTTCGAGGTAATTATTAGTAAAGAAACAAAAAATGAACCTCAGTGGCAACGGTGAAAAAAAACCATTATGATATTGAGCTTCATTTCAAGAAGTTGTGTTTATAAATGACCAGACGTAATAAACACTATACACAACACGTATGAGGCCACACCTGGATGACAGTATACACTTCTGGTCACATAATTACATTAAAAAACAAAACTTACTGGATAGAGTACAAAGGCAAGTGATTAAAAAACCAACGTTGCGTAACCTATTGTACGAGGAATGATCCAAGATGGTTAAACATTTAATCCCTCCCATGCCTCGCCTCGCCAGGTGGCTTCTTTAGCTGCTGCTCACCAATATTTTCATAGTTATTATTTTCAAGCATGTATCACTCCCGCCTTGCACGTCCTCGCTACACAACACCTTCGCCCTTCCATCCCTTTTGCATCTTCTTTATTGGTGCAGAAGTCAACCATTGCCTTCACTCCGTCCTCTTCACTACTGTCAAACAATCGACCTTCCTTTGTTGTGTTGGCGCCACACCATCAACAGTACCGTCTCTGATCCTAGGAAGCTAAACTATATTTTTAATACGTAGCTTTCTTTACAATATTTTCCCTCTTGTTTCAATAGCCATGATATGGTATGCATAGTTTTCTCCTAATTAATGGTTCATATATATATATATATATATATATATATATATATATATATATATATATATATATATATATACATAGGTATATATATATATATATATATATATATATATATATATATATATATATATATATATATATATGTATATATATATATATATATATATATATATATATATATATATATATATATATATATATATATATGTGTGTGTGTGTGTGTGTGTGTGTGTGTGTGTGTGTGTGTGTGTGTGTGTGTGTGTGTGTGTGTATGTATGTATGTATGTATATGTATATGTATATATATATATATATATATATATATATATATATATATATATATATATATATATATATATATATATATACATAGTTAGATAGATAAATATATACAAATATAAAGTCACCTTTATAGGCCTTGCACAGTATCAAGGAAATATCTCTATTCTCTGTTGTAAAGCGAGTGATGCATTCTGGAAATTCCTGTCCGTCAAACTTCCAAACAAAAATCCTCAAAAGTTGTGTTTTTTTCCGTGTGTCGAGTATTTGAAAATAAACCGAGCGGCAGCAACTTTTCACGTTCTAAAGAGAATGGGAATATAAAGCCAACTCAGAACACGAACCAATTCAACAAAGGTTCCAATCGGCGGTGGCGGGCAGGGTGGGCAGGGTGGGCAGGGTGGTATTAGGGCAAGGATTAGTGGCAAGGGTGAGCTGTGGCCGAGGGAAGTTCAAGGTTCAAGACTACCGTTTTCATCTTTTCAAAGACCGGGATTCGCTCCGCCAGCCTGGAATGAAGCTTCACTTTTCAAGATTGTCGATTGCAAGTTTAGGATTGACTGCTACAGCCTTTCCTATCTCTCTCTCTCTCTCTCTCTCTCTCTCTCTCTCTCTCTCTCTCTCTCTCTCTCTCTCTCTCTCTCTCTCTCTCTCTATCGTGTTACACTTTTCATAATGTTTCGTTCAGGCTGGAGATAATGAATGTTACACAGCATCCTTAATAGAGCAATAACCCTTAGTAAATACCGGACGAAAAATGTGAAAACTGAAACTTTGAAAAAAAAAAGTATACTCAGGAGAGAGAGAGAGAGAGAGAGAGAGAGAGAGAGAGAGAGAGAGAGAGAGAGAGAGAGAGAGAGAGAGAGAGAGAGAGAGAGAGAGAGAGAGAGAGTTACACCAGACAAACTTTTTTCTTTAAGTCAGTCTCTCTCTCTCTCTCTCTCTCTCTCTCTCTCTCTCTCTCTCTCTCTCTCTCTCTCTCTCTCTCTCTCTCTCTCTCTCATACGATAATGCATACATCACATCAAACACAATATGAACAAAAAAATACCACTACTACTACTACTACTACTACTACTATAACTACTACTACTCCTACTACAACAACTACTACTACTATTACTATTGCTTCACATCGGCAATAGAATAAAAAATATGATACACCACACCAACAAACTTAATTTCTTTTAGTCCATCGCAACAAAAACTGCAGCAACACTTTGAACAAGACAACAAGACAGGAAATAAAATGTCTAGTTTACAAATACGTTACTTTTTTTTTCCTGGGATGAGAGGGGAGAGGGAGGGAGGGGGAGGGAGGGGAGAAGGGAGGGGGAAGGGAGGGGGAGGAATTGAAGGTGGTGGTGCGTTAGGGGGAAGAGGCTGGTATGTTAGAGGCAGGTAAGGGGACGGGAGGAGGAAAGGGATAAAGGGAGGTAGTGGTGGTGAGACGGATGGGAGGGAAGGAAGGGTAGGGTAAGGGTAGAGGAAGGGAGGGGAAGGGAAGGGAAGGGAAGGGAAGGGAAGGGAAGGGAAGGGAAGGGAAGGGAAGGGATGGGAGGGGAAGGGAAGGGAAGGGAAGGGAAGGGAAGGGAAGGGAAGGGAGGGGAAGGGAAGGGAAGGGAAGGGAAGGGAGGGGAAGGGAAGGGAAGGGAAGGGAAGGGAAGGGAAGGGAAGGGAAGGGAAGGGAGGGAAGGGAAGGGAAGGGAAGGGAAGGGAAGGGAAGGGAGGGGAAGGGAAGGGAAGGGAGGGCGTCATAAATGTAAACAAAGTCGCATTGCATTGTGGGAGTGACGGCGGGAAGTGAGCAAAGTCAGACTGTATCTCGGCGCGGCGGCTGACACGACCAAACTTTCCTGACATTCCTGACGTCACAAGGGTCCTGCGTCCCATCGAGGAAATTAGACTCTGTGTGTATATGTGCGTGTGTTTGTGTGTGTTTGTATGTGTGTTTGTATATGTATATGTGCATGTGTGTGTGTGTGTGTGTGTGTGTGTGTGTGTGTGTGTGTGTGTGTGTGTTCTGTCCCTGTGTTATGTCCCCTCTCAATTTATCACAGCTTATCTCTTTCCCTTATCTCATTAGCCATTCAATTAGCTTCTCCATCCCCGGGCTAATGACTGGGGAGGGCGCGGCCACGGCTCTGTTTGTCTCTGTCTCCAGTCATGTACTAGTCTCTCTATCTCTTTCTCTATCGCATTTTCTCTCTCTTTCAATTTTTGTTTTATCGCTAAATTCATGCACGGTCTCTCTCTCTCTCTCTCTCTCTCTCTCTCTCTCTCTCTCTCTCTCTCTCTCTCTCTCTCTCTCTCTCTCTCTCTCTCTTGTTTTTCAATATATGGATTTATTTGTTTATCTGCAATTAATTTGTTATTATTATTTTTGTTTATTGTTTGCTAATAACATTGATTACATTTGATAATTTGATTCTCTATTTTATTTCTATTTATCTTTCTTATTTACGTATTTACATTTCTTATCTATCTCCCTGTTTACCTGTCTATCTGTCTATGTTACTGTCTGTTTCCCTTGAACACTTCCTTCCTCCCCGTCTCTTTCCTCGTCTATTACCTCTTCATCCCTGCTAACCTTTGTTCTCTTCTCTTCTTTCTGTGTTATTATTTATTGGTGTGTTCCTCCCATTGTCATTCTCTCCCCTCTCCTTCCTTCCATTTCCTTTCACAGTTATTTTACGAGGCGCGTTTCTCGCTCTTCGGAATAAATAAATAGTTTCATATTCTTTAATCTGATTACCTTCTTTCCGTTGATTTGTTTATTTCACACGAGAAGGGTGAGCAGTCCAGTCCTTCCTTCCTCCCCCATCAGTTAATAATGGACTCGCCCATATCTATTATCAAGTGTGATTTCTTACTGATCAGATTATAACGGGGTCTCTCTCTCTCTCTCTCTCTCTCTCTCTCTCTCTCTCTCTCTCTCTCTCTCTCTCTCTCTCTCTCTCTCTCTCTCACTCGAATTAATGGACTTTCCACAGTCATTCCTCCCCCACCTAATATAATGAACCCTTCCACCTCCTTCATTGTGTCAAAATGGCCTCGTCCAGCACCTTCCCTCCCCCTTAAAAACTTAATGGACTCTTCCAGGAACCTTCCCTCACCCCTTCTGTATTAGAATGGACCCTTCCTTTATCACTTTGACGCCCCTTCCTCCCCCACGCCTGACAATGGACTCTTCCACCCCCTTCCCTTTGTGTCATAATGGACCCTTCCACCCCTTCACTCTGCTTCATGATAAACTCAACCCCTCACTCTTTCCTCCCCTCCCCCCGCCCCCCTTTGGAAAATTATGGCCTCTTCCACTACTATTTCCCTTCCTCCCAGCAGGACTCCCTTCCCTTCCCCTTCCCTTCCTCAGCCCCATCCCTTTCCTTCCCCTCCCCTTCCTTGCATCATAACGGAGTCTTCTCCCTCCTAACCCACTTACCACAAAGAAATAATGAAAAAAAGGGCTGAAAAAATAGAAAAAAGATAAAAAAAAAAAAATAAAAAAAAACTTAATAGCACTAACTTTTCAACCTCGCCAAGTTCGCCGTGACACCTTATATACCTGGCCGCAACTTAGCGTTTTCCGCTCGACACTGCGGCAACTCGCTAACTCGGGGATCCAGCGGAAGTTAGCGGAAAATTGCTAATTCTAGCGAGTTTGCTCTTACAGCCTGGGCGGTGAGGCGGGCGGAAAAGGATTAGTTTACCGTGATTGGCGCCAAATTGATTAGCCCGAGACGAGGGAGGGAAGAGGGGAGGGAAGGAAGGGGGGGAGAGAGAAAGAGAGAGACAAATGAGGTTGGACAGGAAGAGGAAGAGTCGAGAGAGAGAGAGAGAGAGAGAGAGAGAGAGAGAGAGAGAGAGAGAGAGAGAGAGAGAGAGAGAGAGAGAGAGAGAGAGAGAGAGAGAGAGAGAATTACGAAACACACCACTTCCTCCAGCCAGTCCATTCCTACCTGAGCTCCTGAGGTACAGTCGCGCTAGGAGATGACCAAGAACTTCTATGTAACAATGTTCATGAGATTCCGAGGTGTAGAAATGTTCATCAAATTTTGAAGGGTATTACTTTAGATATTTTCAAGAAATCATGTTTTTTAAAATAACTCAATAAGTATGAGGTTTGCGTAAAATAAGTATGGTATATAAACGAAATAACAGGAGACGCACGTTTTTTTTTTTTTAGCTATAGTGCATTGGAATTAGAATGTAAGTGGAGATAAAGAAATTTAAATAATTCCAAATTCATTTTTTTCACACAACTTACATTTTCTCCAAAAATATAGGAATTATTGGATAACTGATAACGGTAACCGCTAGGGGGCATTAAGATCCATAACTCTGTTCCTATGCATTTTTCCTGTAGGAGTAATATGTACGTAGCAAAATGGAAATAGTTATGTTCGAACTTAATTATGGTTGAGTTTTCAGGCCCCTTAAAACATAATCCAAATATTATAATACTGGCAAAACTAAGTCCAGATTCATGGTCAGTATGACCGAGAACACCTTGGTAACAATTTTCATGAGTTTTGTACAGGTATTAACCAAAGCTTAACCTAACCTAACCTAACTAGATTACGTTTTCCCAACCCTTACACTTCCTGGATGAAATCATGTTTCTTCAATAACTCGAAAAGTATGAGGTTTACATAAAAAAAAATACAATAATAAAGAAAGAGCAAGCGATGCGCATTCTTTTGTGTTATTGTGAAATGGAATTGGATTGAAAGTATAGAAAATATAGAAAAAATTATAGAAAAAATACTATTAATCAGTTGTAATTCAAACAAAGTTATACCTAACCTAACCTAACTATATACTAACTACATACTAACTACATACTAACTATATATTAACTATATACTGACTATATACTAACTATATAAAAATTACATACTAACTACACACTAACTAGATGCAAACTATATAATAACAACATACTAACTACACACTAGGATAGGTCATCTCTATGTATTTTTGTCGTAGGAAACCAGCATCAGCCAGTAGAGTGAAATAATGGTTATTTCCATTATACTAATTAGAAAAGCAAGGGTGAAATGGTGTTTAATATTATAGTAATCATAAAAGTGATGCCAGATTCGTGTTTATCATGAGATTTACGTAAAATTGTATAGAATAAAAAGGAAAGAAGAGGATACGCCTGTTCTTTTGAGCAATAGTGCAGTGGAATTTAAATTTAAGTATATAATGTAGTAATGGAAACAAATTACATATACATACTTTTTCACAAAACTTACATTTTCTCCATAAATATGAGTTATTGGATAACTTATGACACCAACCAATGGAAGGCATCGCGATCCATGGCTTTTTGTCAAAACATTTTTCCTGCAGGAGTAATATTTACCTATTAAAACGGGGAATAATAATGTTCTATAAAAAAGAGCATATATATATATATATATATATATATATATATATATATATATATATATATATATATATATATACATATATATATATATATATATATATATATATATATATATATATATATATATAGAGATATAGATATTATATATATATATATATATATAGATATTATATACATATATATATATATATATATATATATATATATATATATATATATATATATATATATATATGTATATATATATATATATATATATATATATATATATATATATATATATAGATATTTATATACATATATATATATATATATATATATATATATATATATATATATATATATAGTTATGGCATTATGGCAAAAGTTAATCCAGATTCGTGATCAGTATGACTGAAAACTCCTTGGTATTAATTTTCATGAGTTTTGTACAAATATTAACAAAAGCTTAATCTAACATAACCTAACTGTAATACGTTTTCCCACCCCGTACACTTCTTGGCTGAAATCATGATCTTTTCAATAACTCCAAAAGTATATGAGGTTTACGTGAAAAATGTATAGAATAGTAAAAAAAAGAGCAAAGAACGTGCATTCTTTTGAGCTACAGTGAAATAAAATTGGAATGAAAGTATATAAAACATAGAAAAAAATATAGAAAATATACTATTAATCCATTGTAATTCACACAAAGTTATACCTAACCTAACCTAACCTAACCTAACTATATACTAACTACACACTAACTATATACTAACTACACACTAATTACATGCTAACTACATATTAACTATATACTGACTATATACTAACTACATACTAACTACACACTAACTAGATACTAACTATATAATAACTACATACTAACTAACTATAAGCTAGAGGAGGTCGTTTCTCTGTATTTTTGTCATAGGAGACCAGCATCAACCAGTACAGCGAAACAATGGTTATTTCCATTATACTTATGAGACAAGCAAGGGTGAAATAGGGTTTGATAATATAGTAATCATGAAACTGATGCCAGATTCGTGTTTGTCATGAACGAGAACCTCCATGTAACAATTTTCATGAGATTCTGACGTATGGAAATTTTGAAGAGTACACACATCCCTTCCCATACCTAGGTCTTACCTGGGTGGGACAGGTGATGAGGGATGGAACACCTTCACTGATACACCTGCCCTACATTCATTACCTTCCACTTAGTACAAGCTCAACACTTTCCTTCACTATTCGTGAGTGGAGGAATGCATTGCGTACACTCATTAACACCTGGACCTTATGCATCATTTTGTGTTGATTGGAAAAAAGAGAAAAAATTGTGTTGGTAGAAAAGCAAAAACAAAATAAATATGTTGGTAAAAAATTGGAAAAAGAAAAAAAAAAATGTTATTAGAAAATAGGAAAAAGAAAAAAAAAATGTGTTGCTAGAAAAAAGAAAAAATATATGTTAGTAGATAACAAGAAAAAGAAAAGAAAATGTGTCGGTAGAAAGCAGCAAAAAAGAAAAAAAAATGTTGATAGAAAAAAAGGAAAAAGTGTGTTGGTAGAAAAAACGAATACAAAAAATATATAGCGAAAAATACATTAACAGGAATATGAAAAAAATATATCGTTGCTACTGGAATGTTTTTTTTTTACATATATTTATCAGTAACTTTGATCCATGAAATCACTTTAATTTTATCAAGTAAAGTAACGAATATTTCCAACAAAGATCAACACTTCTTAAATATGAATGTATGTACGTAAGTATGTTAAGCTTGTTATGTTAGGTTGTTAGGTTCGGTTACGTTAGGCTGAGTACGTAAGTCTGCTTGTACGTACATTATATTATGTACGTCTATGTATGTATAATTAGAATGAGTGTGATTATTATATTAATAGTTTTTCCTAATTACAGCTGGCACGTGTGTATTAGTTGTTCCTTTGTTTATATGGTGATGCATTAGCTTAATTAATTATCAACCTCACTTCATTTACGAATTGGAAACCAGATTGCTCTCTCTCTCTCTCTCTCTCTCTCTCTCTCTCTCTCTCTCTCTCTCTCTCTCTCTCTCTCTCTCTCTCTCTCTCTCTCTCTCTTACTCTTCCATTACTATCTTCCTCTTTTCCTGTACCATTCCCTTTCTTTCCTCCAACCACCTTAATTTTCTCCTCACCCCTTCCCCCTCCCCCCCCTTAATACCCCTCCACCACACATTCCAACTTTACATTTATTTTCCTGAACCTCCTCCCCCCATAACCTTCCCTTCCCCTTCCCCTTCCACTTGCCTCTTCTACTTTCCCTTCACCTCCACAAGTCTGCCTTTACCACTTTCCCATTTCTATGTTACGGGCTCTATCTCCCTATAACTTTCCTCTTCCCTCCCTTCCCCTCCCCTCTCCCTCACCCCCCCTTCCCTTTCCTCCCCTCCTTTCCCCCTCACCTGTATTTTCCTGGAGTCCCCACAACACACCTGGAACCATTCACCTGTCCAATTGAGAGCTGGAATGTCTCTCTCTCTCTCTCTCTCTCTCTCTCTCTCTCTCTCTCTCTCTCTCTCTCTCTCTCTCTCTCTCTCTCTCTCTCTCTCTCTCTCTCTCCCTGGATGGTTGAGAGCAAAGGGCGGAAAGAAAGAAGGCAGGATAGAAGGACAAATAAAAGGAAGGGAAGGACAGAAGGAAGGGAAGGAGGGAAGGAAGAGGAGAAGAGAAGGAAGGGAAGAACAGAAGAAGGGAAGGACAGAAGGAAGGAAGGACAGAAGGAAGGGAAGGACAGAAGGAAGGGAAGGAGGGCAGGAGTTTATTTTTTCATGTAAATTGGCGAGATTTATGCAACGAGACTCAGCGTTTAAACTTCCTTGATATTCCATTGTCTTCCCTCCCTCGGTAATGGTGAAGGGAGGGAGGGAGGGAGGGAGGGAGGGAGGGAGGGAGGGAGGGAGGGAGGGAGGGTGGGAGGGAGGGAGGGAGGGAGGGAGGGAGGAAGGGAGGAAGGGAAAGGTAAAAAGAATGGGGAAAAAAAAGGATAAGACGAAAATATTATGTTCGTAGATATTCACTTTTTCTTCTACAATTATCGTTTTTTAGATAAAGGAAAGATTTAAGATTTAACCGAGAGAAAAAAAGTAGATTACATCGTTTCTACTACTACTACTACTACTACTACTACTACTACTACTACTACTACTACTACTACTAACTACTACTACTACTACTACTACTACTACTACTACTACTACTACTACTACTACTACTACTACTACTACTATTTCTACTACTACTGTAAAACAAACACACACAAAAAAAATGTTTACTGCAATACTAATTTTCCAGTTATAGACAACAATACCAACATAAAAAAAATAATGATAATAATAATAATCCAGCCATTTTTAGCTAAGTACGCCCTCCACTCTCTCTCTCTCTCTCTCTCTCTCTCTCTCTCTCTCTCTCTCTCTCTCTCTCTCTCTCTCTCTCTCTCTCTCTCTCTCTGCTTCGGTCATTCCTTCCCTTAAACATAAAATTGCAGAGCTAGACCATCACTACACCCGCCCATCCCCCTTCTCTTACCCCTTCCTTTCTTCCTTCCTCTCCTCCTCTCCA
Source organism: Metacarcinus magister (assembly GCA_029783475.1). NCBI lineage: Eukaryota > Metazoa > Arthropoda > Malacostraca > Decapoda > Cancridae > Metacarcinus > Metacarcinus magister. Next base: position 6,102,857 of record JAPQNM010000019.1, on the reverse strand, counting down.
TTCTACAACCATCACCATCACACCACCATCACCATCACCATCACCAACACCAACATCATCATCATCATCATCATCATCATCATCTCCTCCTCCTCCTCCTCCTCCTCCTCCTCTCTCCTCCTCCTCCTCCTCCTTCCCATTATTTTCATCTAGACAATCAACTTCCTCTTTGGGTGACCATCAAAACTTTTTTTTCCTTATCTATCCTTCCATATTGTCCTTTTTTTCTCTCTTTTCTTCTCAACAAACTCGAACAATTTATATTTTGGTCCAATACACCTTCATTTAAACACACACACACACCACACACACACACACACACACACACACACACACACACACACACACACACACAGTCAAGTTGGTAATGGAAATTAGCTTTAATTACGGTGTGTTAAGGAGTTTCTTTGCTCGGCTCAGAGGGTCGATCGAAGCTCCGTTGGGGCTTCGAAGGGAGTCAGATACGAATATAAACTCATGGAAGGACCCCTCATTGTGCTCGGGGGGGGGAGAGGAAAAAAAGAGAGAGAGAGAGAGATCAACCCTGTATATGAAGATGATTTATTTCCTATGATAAAGACATTGTGTAAGTGTGTAGTTTTGCATGTGTGTGTGTGTGTGTGTGTGTGTGTGTGTGTGTGTGTGTGTGTGTGTGTGTGTGTGTGTGTGTGTGTGTGTGTGTGTTTATAGTATTCACGTGACATTCGCCAAAGTGAGTTAAAACAAGTGAAGGTTATACACGTTCTGTACTCGTCCTTCCCCGTCAGGCTGAACACAACACAATGACAATAAAAAGTTTAGTCGTTCAAATCTTCTGCCAAATGAATAAAGTATTTCCAAACTACAATGCTTGAACTTCCACCAAATTAAAATTCAATCAAAACAAAGATTCAGTAACTACAAACAATGACACCTGATCTACCACATTCTGGTTGCCACCGCCACCACCATCACCACCACCACCACCACCACCATCACCACCACCATCACCACCACGCAAACACTCCTTCACTGACGAGGATCAAATGAACAAAAAAACAAGAAACACAACACCAACCCATCACACACACTTGCCTTCCTTCCATCCACCAAACACTTCCTCACACACACACACACACACACACACACACACACACACACACACACACACACACACACACACACACTCTTCAGATAAAACAAACTCGCTTCCAATATCTAGTCATCCATAAAACATAAGAAAAAACTAACTTTCCCATTTCAAAAGCTGAAAAAAATGAATACACTCTACAGAGAACAATGCTGGAAAGATAACAAAATGACGGTGTTATTTACCTTGTGTTGATCTGAAGTCATTGGGTGTAGAAAGGCGGATCAGGTCGTCTTGGGCAGCAGACACTATCGTTCGTATTCACACAATCACTATACAAAATAAAACTAGTGAAGCTGTATTGTTCAAGGTTGTTTTGCTTTGCTTGGCGGAGACGTAAGTGTATTTTTATCTAGTCGAAAAGGAAGACATTGTGGTTGTTCATATCTTTACGGAAGACCACTAGACCACCTATAAAGAAAGAGAACAAAAATATATAAGTCAAAATTCTCTGAGTATAAAGAATTTCAACAATTACACCACTTCTGAGAATACCAATAATAAAAAAATTCTTCAACTTGAAATACTGACACAAGACTGACGGACAGACAGACGGACGGACGGACGGACGGACGACACGAAGCTTGTAATAAGTGAGTGAGGGAAATAGAGAACTAAATTAAGATTAAAGTAAAGTATTACTCAGACGTTATTACAGCGAGGAACGAAGAAACCAGGAAGCCTCGGTGTGTGTGTGTGTGTGTGTGTGTGTGTCTTCATGGCAACACCACCACACACACAGCTGCTTACAATTAGACGCCAGGTAAAGGCACAAAGACCCAAATTCATGGAGGTTGTAAAAGTAATGAACCCCACAGGAATAATTTTGAGCACAACGTTGATTCATAATATATAAAGCCCACTGAGAGAGAATAAGACAGAGAGAGAGAGAGAGAGAGAGAGAGAGAGAGAGAGAGAGAGAGAGAGAGAGAGAGAGAGAGAGAGAGAGAGAGAGAGAGAGAGAGAGAGAGAGAGAGAGAATTACTACCTTGCATTTCCTCCTCCTCTTCCTCCTTCTAATCATCAGGTCACAAAAACAAACGTTAACTACCGCCGTCACTGGTCCGAGCTAATAGACGGTGATAATGAGTGTACACAGCCCAGTGATGCTAATGACGCACGCACGCACACACACACACACACACACACACACACACACACACACACACACACACACTCATGACCTTAAGGATACACATTCACACGCCGTTTCAGACTTATCTTGCAGTTCGTGCCAAGAGCCTTTTCCTGCTTGAATCCCTCCCTCCCTCCCTCCCCCCGTCCGCCTCCTACTGCTGCACTCTGTCATTTGTTTGTTCATAGTAATTGGATGATGTACACAGTTTCATTATCATTATTGTTTATTTTTACTATTATTATTATTATCATTGTTATTATTTTTATTATTATTATTGTTATTATTATCATTATTATTTCAAACTGCGAGCGAAGCGAAGCTTAATACTGGTCGCACATATTCATATTTACCTTCCACAGGAGACACCGTGACCTACCTCCTAACTCTCTTTCTATAGGTATAGATAACTAACATTGTAACTACGTATTAACACTTACATAGCGGTGCTGGTAACAGGTAACTGGTAACAGGTAACAGGCGGTAATCCTCTTCTTAACACACGGGTATTAACACTACAAAATATACATGAACGCGCGATGGATGGGCGAGGTGAGGTGAGGTGAGGTGCAGGCTTCTGCCGAGACCCCAAGGCTAGCTAGGCAAGGGTGTAATACTAAGTCTTGCAAGATAGTGAATGTTAGGTTGTGTTATTCCTTGAAATTAATAACGTAATCTAGCTTTTATTAATATTTCTTTTAACGCCACGCTATTATGAATGCATGTAGTACAACAAGTTATGTAACAATTCTTGCTTTACGATGTTTTAATAATTATTAGTTTTATTGGTTACATAGCAACACTGTCAGTCATGTTTGCTAGCCTGAACCGGATATGCTAGAGAGCGATCACCTTTTCCTTACCAAGCTATTCGTCTCATTATAATTATAGTTATAATCACCAAATATAACCAGAGTTGATAATTATTAATACGCCAAAACGGCAAATCCTATTACTACTGACTCGTGAAGTAAGGCGGAGGAAGGCTGAAAGGTTGGTACGAGACGGCTGCCTGGTGCTTCGAAAGTCTGAACAACACGTAATGAGCGAGTGAGTGAGTGAGTGAAGCAGCCGATTCCCTCCCCCCACAACCCACTTGGTAACAGAGGAAGGGAGAGGAGGGGTAGCAGACAGGACAGCTTGCCACTTCACACATACAATATATATTTCACCACCAATCTATTTATTCGTTAGAAACTATAATGTTGATCTGAATCCTGGAAGACATTATGAAGGTTTAGTAACACCAGTATACTTAAAAATTATATTAATGGCTTAGGTGATAACTTATTTTAAATGAGCTGTTGTATGTTTGTGTGTATGCGTGTTTGTTCAATCTGAGGTACAAGACTCATCAGGCAGTATCCTTCACCTGATGGCTCAGATTGTCTTCGGACGACAGGGCAATGTGTTTTGCAGCAACTACCCAAACTGAACCGAGCAGTTTGGGTATGCTGGGTGAGTGGTTTGGGGGATCATGGTCACCCAGCATGTCTATTTACTT
>JAPQNM010000019.1:6091589-6094089 GCA_029783475.1 Metacarcinus magister | reverse complement strand
TTCCTCTTCTCCTTTTCCTCCTCCTCCTCCTCCTCCTCCTTCCCTCCCGTACCTTCTATTTCTCTCCAATTCCTTGCTTCGTTCTTCCCTTCTTCCATCTCCTTCCACGCCAACGCACACTCACACAAACCCTTTCTTTCTCTCCTTCCTTTCTTCCTTCTTCGTATTTCACTGACAACTATCTTATTTTCTCTTCTACTCTTCTTCTTTCTGCTCCTCAACCTCCTACACTCCCTCGCAAATAGCTAATTCTTCCCTCCTCCTCCTCCTCCTCCTCCTCCTCCTCCTCCTCCTCCTCCTCCTCCTCCTCCTCCTCCTCCTCCTCCCAAGCAGAGAATGACACCACGCACAGAAAGTAGCAAAAGTTTCCCTACTCAAACTTTTCTTCACTTTTTTTTCTTCAGGTAAATGGCTGTGGCTGAGAATTTTTACGTAGACATATCAAGCAGACTAGACAACCTCTATGTCTTCTTCTTCTTCCTCCTCCTCCTCCTCTTCCTCTTCTTCTTCTTTCTGCCTTGTGAACACCATTACAAAACCTCATCGGATCCCATTGAAAAAAACATTCTAATTCAGATTTTAATACAGTAATAGTTTTGCACATATGATTTGGTTTTATTATTATTATTATTATTATTATTATTATTATTATTATTATTATTATTATCATTATCATTATCACTATCACCATTATCATCAGAATTATCAATATTATCATTATTATTATTATTATTATTACTATCATCAGTTAATGTTGTTTATGTTTACGCAATTAGCACTACAAGAGGATAAAAGGAATTTTAAAGCCAAATAATAAAAATAAAAAAAACATTTGACTCAAGCTTCAAGAACAAAGGAAATAAAAGAAGAGAAGAAAAAAAAAGGAGGAAAAACACTGAAGCCGTAATTTCCCTCAACGCATTTTTCCCTTCCCCTTTCCCCCTTTCTTCCCCGGTTCCTCCTCTTCCTCCTCCTCCTCCTCCTCCTCCTCCTCCTCCTCCTCCTCCTCCTCCTCCTCCTGGCTGGGCGACTGAAATGAAGGTGTGGGAAAAATCTAGCGTGAGGAAATTAGTGGTTGTGAAGCTGGTGAATGAAGGAGTAAAAGACGTGTGTGTGTGTGTGTGTGTGTGTGTGTGTGTGTGTGTGTGTGTGTGTGTGTGTGTGTGTGTGTGTGTGTGTGTGTGTGTGTGTACTCAAGGGAAGGTGAAGCCATTACGTCCTCACTCAACCCAAACAACAAAGAAAAAGAGAAAAATAAGATCAAACAAATGAATAAATAAATGAATAAATAGAAAAGGTTATGAATGATATTTACGGTAAATGATAAGGAAACGATGACGAAGGAAAATATAAACAAACAATATAATAAAGCAAAAAATATATGAATAGATATTTCAAGATTATGAATGATGTTTAACGAAAAAATTATAAAGAAACGATGTTAACGGAAAAAAAATATACAATTAAAGGAATAATGAAGGAAAGAAATAAAGAAGGTTTTAAAGCAAGGAAACGATGGCAGTTGAAAAATAAATAAATAAGAATAAGATAAAATATAATAATGAATAAATAAGATAATTAACAACAGTAATTACATCCCAAAGAAAAACAAATCGAGAAAAACAATAATGTATAATAAATTACTTAAAATACTCGTAAATATGATGTAATTTGTCTTATAAACAAAAAGTAAAAATTAGTTTTGGGTCAAAAAATGGAAACTTCAATAAATGCTTCAATAAATACGGTCTTTGAGTTGCTAAAGAGAGTCAGTGAGAGACAAATAAAAGAAAAACAAAAGTCATACATTATATATCAAAGTTATGATTGGTCAAACTAATTATCGTATACGCCAATCAGGTTGTTCGGGAGGAGAAAGGGAAGAAAACTCTCTCTCTCTCTCTCTCTCTCTCTCTCTCTCTCTCTCTCTCTCTCTCTCTCTCTCTCTCTCTTCTTGATTGATTGCAACACGTAACTGAGTACGTGCATATGTGTGTGTGTGTGTGTGAGAGAGAGAGAGAGAGAGAGAGAGAGAGAGAGAGAGAGAGAGAGAGAGAGAGAGAGAGAGAGAGAGAGAGAGAGAGAGAGAGAGAGAGAGAGAAATTCATTTACTGTAGAAAACGTCTGAAGGTTTTCGTGGATCCATTAATTACCTTGACGTAGAAAATTGAAGGAAAATCTCACGAAAAAACATTACGTGACGATGAACAGAGAGAGAGAGAGAGAGAGAGAGAGAGAGAGAGAGAGAGAGAGAGAGAGAGAGAGAGAGAGAGAGAGAGAGAGAGAGAGAGAGAGAGCGACCTTCCCTGAGAGCCTCATTGTTAGACGAAAATCTAATTGTAGCCAAGAACGGGAATGAATAAGGTTGGAGAGGAGGAGGAGGAGGAGGAGGAGGAGGAGGAGGAGGAGGAGGAGGAGGAGGAGGAGGAGGAGGAGAAGGAAGAGGAACAGGAGGAGGAGGAGGAGAAGAAAGAGGAGAAGAAAGTAGCAGTGTGTAGGA
>JAPQNM010000019.1:6064089-6079089 GCA_029783475.1 Metacarcinus magister | reverse complement strand
GTAGTAGTAGTAGAAGTAGAAGTAGTAGTAGAAGTAGTAGTAGTAGTAGTAGTAGTAGTAGTAGTAGTAGTAGTAGTAGTAGTAGTAGTAGTAGTAGTAGTTTTAGTAGTAGTAGTAATAGTAGTAGTAATATAATCAAAATACGGTCTCCTTTAATTTTCTGCACCAATAATGTAAATGTTTATATAAAAAAGTGTATCGTGAACCACTAACTCAACCCACTAACTGACTCATCACTTACACACTCACGAACCATATCCTACCAATACCAGAGCCTAGAGGAGGAGGAGGAGGAGGAGGAGGAGGAGGAGGAGGAGGAGGAGGAGAAGGAGGAGGAGGATGGAGAAGCAGTCCTATCCGGTAAGCCTTTAGCATGTAATTGGTTGGCCCGCCAGAGGAGCCCTCGAGAAGGTCCTTAGCAGCCCACTCAGTCCACGAGTCACATTTCTCGAGTCCAGAATTAATTGGTGTTTGAGGAAAGTAAATCCGTCCCCGTCATCCCTGTTGGGGCGAGGATGTCTCGAGTACGGTAATCTTGTCTCGGGTACGACAGATGCCTCCCTGGGCGACGGCAGCCCAGCCCGTCGCCTCAGCACATCAGCACATAGTAGTCACGCCCTAAGGCTGTGAAGGAGGGGCGGAGGGAGGGAGGGAGGGAGGGAGGGAGGGAGGGAGGGAGGGAGGGAGGGAGGGAGGGAAGGACAAGGGAGGGGAATACGAAAAAATACACATCTTTATTTAGAGAGGTGAGGAGGGAAGGACAGATGAGAGAGAGAGAGCGAGAGAGAGAGAGAGAGAGAGAGAGAGAGAGAGAGAGAGAGAGAGAGAGAGAGAGAGAGAGAGAGAGAGAGAGAGAGAGAGAGAGAGGTGCAGGTTATCATCGTACAAAGCTGGAATAGGACGGAAGGAAGGAAGGAGGAAGGAAGGAATTGTTGGCGAAAAGATCTTCAGGTTATGAGAGTAGCGAGGCAGAAAACCAGGTAAGGAAGGAGGGAAGGAGGTGACGCAGGGAGGGAAGGAAGTTAGGTTATGAAGGCACGTCAACAGAAGGACAGGTAGGCAGGAATAATGGAGGGAGGAAGGGAGAAAGGAAGTTTATCAGGTGATGGGTTAGGGCAGGGAGAACAGGGAGATATCTAAGTTATCGAGGGTGAAGAGAAAGGGGAAACTTAGTTCTGACGGGGAAACAAGGAAGATAAGCTACTAAATCATCAAAGGAAGGAAGGTGAAGAGGAGGGAGGGGAGGAGGGATGGAGGGAGGAGGGGGAGGGGGGGAGGGGGGAGGGGGGAGGTGCCTGCTTCTGGAGCTCACTCGTCCAGGTAGAATGTGAAGGAGGGAAGAAGAGCGTGAAGCAGCGAGGGAGGGAAGGGGAGGGAAGGGAAGGGGAGGGGAGGGGAGGGAAGGGAAAGGAAGGGAAGGAAAGGGAAGGGATAAAGGAGCAGGAAGGGACACTTAGGGATGAGCAGAAAAGAAGAATGGAGGAGGTGAAGGAAGCAACGATGGGAGAGAGAGTAGTAAAGCGAGAGGGAAAAAGAGGAGGAGGAGGGAAAAGGAGAAGGAGGAGAAGGAGGAGGAGGAGGAGGAGGAGGAGAAGGAGGAGGAGGAGGAGGAGGAGGAGGAGGAGGGAGGGAGAGGAAGGGTAGAGACTTCGTAACAGGTTCTCTAAGGCAGCCAAACCCCAACCACTTGCAGTTAAGGTAAGTTAATAACCAAACGGGGGTAGTTAGGAGGAGTTAGGTTTGTTACAACCCTCCGGCGGGTAGTTGGGCCCACTAGGGAACAATTACGGCAACATTAAGTGTAATTAGAATACTCGGAATAGCCTGGTTGTCGTGGAAATTCCAACAACCAATCACGCAACGCCTTGAACGAGGAACCATTGTTATTGGCCATTAAGGTGATTAGTGTTTTTTCATCTTCTTTTTTCCTTTTTTTTCTATTTAATGACTGATGGTTAAAGGGTTGAGTCCAATTAACGATGATTTCAGGATTGTATTAGGAAGGGTTAAGGGAGATGACTGTTTCCCTGTGTCTGTTTCCCTGTGTCTGTTTCCCTGTGTCTGTTTTCTTGAGTCTGTTTCCTTCTGTCTGTTGTCTGTCTGTTGTCTGTCTTCTGTACACGTAGTGGGTCTGTGTATGTATGAATGGAAGGATAAGGCGCCGTTTCCACAGTGTTTTGTTTCCATTTGTTTTGTGTTTTACATTCAGGGAAATAATACCAGCACACAATAGGCTACTTCTCCTATTGGACGTCTGACTACAAAGGAAAAAAAATATGTGAGGAAAGATATATTTTTTTTCTCTCTCATGACGGACTCCCACGGGTAATTTTTCCCCTCAAAGTTTGCAAATCTCTCTCTCTCTCTCTCTCTCTCTCTCTCTCTCTCTCTCTCTCTCTCTCTCTCTCTCTCTCTCTCTCTCTCTCTCTCTCTCTCTCTCTTTCTCTCTTCCCTTCCCTTCCCCGCCGTCACACAACCTGCCTCGTCTTCCCGCCTCAGTGACTCCACCAAAACAAAACACACGTGTAAACACAAACTCTTCCAAGAACTCTAGCCCCAAAACTCCTACCTGGAATTTCTACGGACCGTCTGCCGTGTCTCGTAACTCCCTTTGTCTTGCTACTAATGCTGTCAACTTTTATCTGGCACCACTGGGAAGGCTTTGTGTGGCATGCCCTGGAAGTTTATCTGGAAAGAGAAAAAAAATCTATTAACTATTAACAAAGGTTATAGAGGTGCATAGATACATGTTATGTTTTCCTTTACATAAAAATAACTTTGGGTTTATCATATAAATTCTTGTTTGTGTTTTGTTTTGGCAAGGAAGAGTAGGAAGTTTTGGTCACCTTGTTCAACTATTTACGTCATTATATTTTTGATCATAATCTCTCTCTCTCTCTCTCTCTCTCTCTCTCTCTCTCTCTCTCTCTCTCTCTCTCTCTCTCTCTCTCTCTCTCTCACACACACACTCACACCCACACGTAGGCACCAGGAGCCTCAATAATGAATGATAACACTGCATGGTCTGCTTGGTGTATAATGAGGGACACATGCGTCAGTTTGCAGGTGACCGGCGCCTTGTTCACCTTCACACACCCACACATAAGTCACGAGTCTTTACTAACACCAAGCGTCGATCCCACTAAAAGTATCCAAACCTCCTCACAAAGCGAACACCTTCACCACCTTCTGCAGTAGTGAGGCACAACACTGTACTGTGCTCACTGTGCTTCACAATACTCGCCTCACGCTGCACAAAACAAGCCTCCCTTCGACCCTCAACAGTATCAAAAACACTCTTCGTTAACCATCGATCGATAACGCCAACTCTAAATAGTGAGGCGTCCCCCTATAGCGCCTTGTAGTGGTGGGCGGGAGGAGTTCACGCTGTGTCTGCGGGGCGTGAGGAAGGTGAGGCAAGTGGGGCGATGCGTACCGTTGAGTGTCCTTGATCGATATCACACCTCGAAGGAAGAGGCTCTGGAGGCACCTTTCAATTGACTCTATAATTCAAGTGGACACACAGATCATTTTCCCTCAATTTATGGGACTTTTCTTTTCCTGTGCAAGACACCACCTCAGTATTCCCCGAGGGTCGTAAAGGGCGACCAAAAGGACGAGGGGACGAAGGGAAGGGTCTGGTAAGCTCTTCCTCTGTATTCTCTCCTACGCAAGGCACAGAGGGGGAGGGGAGAGTAATGTCTCCCCGAACCCTAATCGCCTTGTCTTGGCTCCCCCCTTTTAAGGGGATATAAGCCAGGTATAAAGATAAATACATAGACGTATCGGACAGCAGACTCAAGATTCTCTCTCTCTCTCTCTCTCTCTCTCTCTCTCTATATATATATATATATATATATATATATATATATATATATATATATATAAACGCACACACAAACACACACACAAACACACACACACACACACACGCATACACACACACATACACACATACACACACACACACCAGACGTTCAAAAACTACTATTGCCACACCGCCAAGGTTCAAATGTGTTACTATAACACTCCAGCTTCTCTTCACGGTGTTCCATTACAGCACATACAGCACATTCCGGTACAGCAGTGAACCCCATCTAGGTTACCCTCACACCAATAGCAACACTCCCTTCACCGCCTCCTACACTAACGAGGGAGAACCAAGCGTCATTACCCTGTGCCTTGCTCCCCCAGGGTCTCCAGTACCAGAGAAGCCCCCGGCGGTGACAGTGGTGCCAGGACCTCAGATGGCTAACATGTACTCTGCGCCCTCTGACACCAAACTCTCGGAGGACATGTGTTCGAGCCCCGCCCTGTCCTGCCGACCCTTGGAGGAGGTGAGTCCATCGGAGGAAGCCAAGACAAAGGTGGTGCAGACCCTGAACAGGCTCAGCGGGGACTCCGGCCACACCTTCATCCCTGACCCGGTGAGTGGCGGGGGACGCGGCCGGACACTTTCACGGACACGGAGAAACAGAGACGAAACTTGGTTCTCATGAGACATTAAGTTTGGCGGGCAAGACTTTGTTATTTATCCTTCAATTCCCTTTAGACATTCCCTGTGTATTGGTGTGTATTATTCTCCTTCCTTCTCTTCTATTCTTCATCTTCCTCTTCTCCTTCAGGTTATCTTATTAATTCAACGCGCTTTACTGTTCTCCCTGTTCTCCCAGTGTTCTCTGTCTGCCTCTCTCCCCTAACATTCCTACTGAACGTTACTGCTGCTCCTCTTCCTTCCATTCCTCGTCATCACCGCTTAGGCAACCCTGTTCATTCTCCTTCCCAGTGTACTCTATTTTATTGTTCCTTGTTACTCCCTTCACTGAATTCAACAAACACACACACACACACACACACACACACACACACATACACACACACACACACACTCACACACCCTGTCTAACCTTGCCTTCCCTCCCCCAGGACGGTGAAGGTGGTCGTGGTTACGTTCCTTTCGTTGACTACACTGGCAGGGACTACGCCCCCATCCCCAACGGGCGGCGGGCGTCCATCAGTGACCTGGGCCATTACACCGCCACCCACGCCCACCACCAACACTCCCCAAACACTGACTCCAACTTCTGCACCATCCGGAGGGGGACGCGGGCGGCAGACTTGGGCGGCGACAGTCTCCTGGGTCCCCTTTCCAAGTACCATGATGCCTCGGCGACGTTAAGACACAATGGCAACGCCCACACCCTCGCCAGACACTCTGCCTACACCCCTGCCCCTAGAAACCCTTCCTATGGCTCCCCTCCACCCCCGCCTTACCCAAGAAACTCCAAGATTGGATCTCCGCGCGGCCCCATCTCCCCCGCGGGGCCCAACGCCATCCCACTCCCCACCACCATGCTGGGTCACCCCGAGGACCGCGGGTCACCTGAGGCTAAGTTTATATTCTCCCCTGAGGCTATGATGAAGCCTGGCACCCTCGTGTGACCCCAACCCTTGACCTCTCCTCTTCCGCCCCTCGCTGGTGACCACAACCTCGCCTCCCTTCCTGCCTCGTGACCTCCTTCAAGCTCCACAAGGACGTGATTTTTTCCTCACTTGTTCCGTTGCAGTGGAGTTGTTTTTCCTCCTTCGTGCTGGTGTACTGATGGTTGGTTGCCTGTGTGTGTGTGTGTGTGTGTGTGTGGGTGTGTGGGTGTGTGTGGTGTGTGTGTGTGTGTGTGTGTGTACCAGCCCTGCCTCGCCTCACCACCAATTTACACAATTACCTCAAAATGCAGAGCGAATGGAAGGAAAAAATTGGTGGGAAAAATTGGTGAAGGAAAAATAAAAATAAAAGAATGGCGGCAAACTAAGGTTCACGAGGAAGGAAGGAAGGAAGGAGGAAGGAGGAAGGAGGGAGGGAGGAAGGAGGGAAATGGTTGTATTTTATATGTGTGTGGTCGAAACTAAGAAAATTAGTTATCCAATAGCACTATTCTCTCTCTCTCTCTCTCTCTCTCTCTCTCTCTCTCTCTCTCTCTCTCTCTCTCTCCGACTGTAGCTCCGAGACTGGGTTCGTTTTCTTCCTGCGTAACAATCGACCAATCAAAGTAGTAATGTATTGTTTGGGTGAAGACAACCACCGTCTCGGCCACACTCCTCCTAGGTAGGCCCTGTCACCTGCGGAGGAGGAGGAGGAGGAGGAGGAGGAGGAGGAGGAGGAGGAGGAGAAGGAGAAGGAGAAGGAGGAGGAGGAGGAGGAGGAGAAGAGATAAGGACGGGGTGCAAAAGTTTTATCAGTTAGTATACTCTCTCTCTCTCTCTCTCTCTCTCTCTCTCTCTCTCTCTCTCTCTCTCTCTCTCTCTCTCTCTCTCTCTCTCTCTCTCTCTTTAATATGATGACTTACGAAACAGATAATCGAGTCAGTTTCTAGTCAGTCTCTCGATTCGTGGATTGTATACTCGTAGCGTCCAATCACCAGCCTAGAGAGGGCGTGACAGCCAATCCCGTGCGTGGGTCTGCGTGACGTCACAAGGCAGACCCACCATTAGTGTGTACATAGTAATAATTGACCTTGACTTCTCACACCAAGACGGAAGGATGAGGGAAAAAAAATTATCATTATTATTACTTTAACTATTGTATTTACGTGAATTTTTTTTTTTTTCATTATTATCATGATTATTATTATTATTTAGGAAATAAGAAATGTTTAATGTGTATTATTATTGTCGTTATTATTATTATTATCATTATTATTATTATTATCATTATTATTATCATTATTATTATTATTATTATTATTATTATTATTATTATTATTATTATTACTATTATCTTCATTGTTATCATTATTGTTGTTATTGTGATGTATGTTAATTTGCCGGCATTTCAAGGCTAATAGTTTGACATGACGGGAGGTTCTAAGCAAATGTCACCAATATGATATTATACCTATTAATTTTTTTGATGGAATTGACATGATTACCATCGAAATAACTATAATGATTATCAAATTAAATATATACACACATCCATTAATTAAAATAATTAAAATTTAAAACAAATACAAGTGCAGTGGACCAGAGGAAGCTGGTCATACATACACACATACACACACACACACACACACACACACACACACACACACACACACACACACACACACACACACACACGATCACCTCTCAGCCAAGTTTTCTCAAATATTACCACCTCAACTCTTCTTAGTCCTCCTCCTCCTCCTCCTCCTCCTCCTCCTCGCCAATCGTCAACCCTCTCCCTCCCCACTCGAGTCCCTAAAAGAGAGTCGCCAGGAGCCCTTCCCCTCTCCTCCCCGCCCCCCATCCCCACTTTTGCCGGTTAATAGAAAATGGGGTAAGTTCACACATCACGGTAACTTAAGCCCATTAGGTGCGCGGCGCTAAGTGAGGGACGAGCCCCAGCAAGGTGTTAACGACCCACCATTGCAAGGCAGCTCAACACTTTTAACCTGGTGTGTCGGTGTGTTGAAATCATTGCATTTACCTCAATCTGGGATGTGAAATAAAAATAAAAAATTTTAAATTGCTTAACTAATTAAATCTTATAGAAAGCCCGCGAAACTTGTGTAATCTTACAGAAAACCCTGAAACAATATTTTTTGACGTTATATGAGCATTCATTCGAAGCTTGTAATCCATGACTTTCTGTAATACGAATGATTGTTCTAAGCACTAAATTAAATGGAATGCAGTTTTCTTTTTTCTTCGTGTGTAATAGTGATGCATCCGGCTGGTTGCATTCTCTTTATTCATTCATTCAACTTTTATTCTTTTTCTTTCAATGAAGTGGCGATGATCCTAACTTTAGAAAAGGAGTATCGAAAGTGAAGCTCAATTCGATAGTACTCAAGGGTTGGGTCTGGCGAGGCGGAGTGCCGGCGAGAGGGAATCGATGACGCGGAAATGAACAGAAAGGAGAGTTGAGTAGAGGAAGTGTCACCTCTGAGGCGTGTGTATCTGTCCCCGTCACGACTCTTCCTCCCCCTCCTCATCTTTTACTCACTGCCTAATGAGGCCTCACACCTACCAAAGACACACATTTGCTGTCTCCCAATGGGCAATACGCCTTAAGTTACTTTTCATGAAGGAAAAAAAAGAAGAAATCTGAGCATAAAAGGACTTGTGTTTTAAATAAGAATAACAACGCTTTCTTAAGTTTTCTTTTGAAAGTGTTGTTTAGAAACTTTTTATATTCTCTCAAAAGACTCTGTCGAGAAAATTTTGGTAGTAGCTTCTTTAGCGGCAGCAAGTCAGGACTGCTTAATGCATTTTTTCCTTCTTTGCGTTTTAAAGTGGACTCTTATCTCGAAAGTTTTTACTTCCATCGTCACGATTTTTTCTCATACACATTTCCCTCGCGATTCACTTTTCATCGATCCCGGCAGCCAACACACTTACCATCCTCTTCCTTCCTACAGAATTAACGCTCAACATTTTTATTACCAACTTTCTTATACCTTCACCTGTTTTTCTGTTAAAGCAAGGTTCTGTCTGTTCCTCCAGCCTTCCCTCCATCCTCCCCTCCCCACCATCCTTTCTCTCCTCTTCATGTTCCTCAGTGAGATCAGCGATGCTCATATTTCGGTTATGATGTCTTCTTATTTGGTCCCCTAGTGAAGAAAGTACCCCTGCCCCACACCCTATCCTGCCCCACACCCTACCCTGCCCCACACCCTACCCTGCCCCACACCCTATCCTGCCCCACACCCTACCCTGCCCCACACCCTATCCTGCCACACACCCTACCCTGCCACACACCCTATCCTGCCTCACACCCTACCCTGCCCCACACCCTACCCTGCCCCACACCCTATCCTGCCCCACACCCTACCCTGCCCCACCCCACCCTGCCCCACCCTACCCTGCCCCACACCCTATCCTGCCCCACACCCTATCCTGCCCCACACCCTACCCTGCCCCACACCCTATCCTGCCCCACACCCTACCCTGCCCCACACCCTACCCTGCCCCACACCCTACCCTGCCCCACACCCTACCCTGCCCCACACCCTATCCTGCCCCACACCCTATCCTGCCCCACACCCTACCCTGCCCCACACCCTATCCTGCCCCACACCCTATCCTGCCCCACACCCTACCCTGCCCCACACCCTACCCTGCCCCACACCCTACCCTGCCCCACACCCTATCCTGCCCCACACCCTACCCTGCCCCACACCCTATCCTGCCCAACACCCTACCCTGCCCCACACCCTACCCTGCCCCACACCCTACCCTGCCCCACACCCTACCCTGCCCCACACCCTATCCTGCCCCACACCCTATCCTGCCCCACACCCTACCCTGCCCCACACCCTACCCTGCCCCACACCTTATCCTGCCCCACACCCTACCCTGGCCCACACCTTATCTTGCCCCACACCCTAGCCTGGCCCACACCCTAACCTGCCCTACACCCTACCCTGTCCCACACCCTACCCTACCCTACACCCTTCCCTGTCGCCAAGATACCCACATACCGCCTCCAATCTACCCCGTAACACCCTTATCCCTCACCGTCTCTCAGGCTGAGTGTGTGTTGAGGCAGGTCAAGGCGAGGCTGTGTTAGGTAATCACTCCCTCGCCTACACACTAACACACCCGCCAACGCGTCACTTATCGATAAGGAAAGGACACGTGGCTGGATTTTTGCATAATGTAATACAATGTTAAAGATGTAATGATAATGATAATAATAATAATGATAATAATAATAGTAATAATAACAATAATAATAATGATAATAATAATAATAATAATAATAATAATAATAATAATAATAATAATAATAATAATAATATTAATAAGGTATGTTGGATTCAGTATCATTAATTCTTCCGTCTAAACACAGTCCGAAGAATTTCAAGGCAAAATCTCATTCAATGATTAAACAATACAAAGATGGTTAGGAGTATAAACTAAACACACACACACACACACACACACACACACACACACACACACACACACACACACACACACACAAGCATGCAGCCCGTGGATAGCTTCGCCAAATGTTACTGTGCATCCTACAATTAACACAATTAATGCAATACATTTGTTAATCCCATGAACAATACGTATTTCTTCCTGACGAAATAATTATAAAAAAGAATATATATTGTTATAATATTTGCATTTTTTACGTCCTATGGAGCCTAAGGACCATTTCTACTTTTCGTTTTATAATAATTGTTGATAACCAAGACAATGCCATCTTATTTCCGTCTACGGCAAGAGAACAGCTACTTTACAGAAAACGGGGTTTAGTTCGGTGGACCCTTTTTTTAGAGGCGGGACTGACCTAGCCTGGGCCGCCGCTGCCGCCGCCGCCAGCACAGTATAGAGCATAACGTGGCCGCCTCAGTCCAGGACCGCCACCACCGTCGCCGCCGCCGCCGCCCTCCGCTGCTGTCTACCGTAGAAACGTTCTCCTTCGCTAAGACGTAGTCGCTGAGTGCATGAAAGTGTGTAAATACCTGTACATTGCAATACGAATTACTTGTTTGTATCTAAATGGGCATTTTTGGTAATAAATTATTTTGATTATATCGACGTTTCTTTCTCAATCACCTTATCAGGTAGTTTTATAGAATGTCTGGATAAGATCATTACAACACACAAGTCTAGATGACGACAACAGCCTCGCCGAGCAGAGGACAACTGAACACCTGAACACATGAACACATGAACACCTGAACACCTGAACACCTGAACACATGAACACCTGAACACCACAGGTAAGCAATGAAACAAGATGAATAAACAGAACAATCAGGATGAATGGATCGAAATAAAATGAACCAACGCAGAAATAAATTACAGTTAAGAATATCAATGACGCTACATTTGTGAACGAATGCAACCAAACGTAATGACCGGAAAGACAAACAAACATGGAACAACAATCATTAAAGGTGCATCAACTTCATCAACTTAATAAATGTATCTACAACTTATATGATCAATACAACATTAAACTTACACAACACGGCTACAAGTGTTATAAAAGAAGAGTCTTGACCTCTCTCTAATCAGTCAAGGCTTCCTCATGCCAAACTTAGGCCTAGCTCTTTATCTTACACACACTCGCCCCTCCTCTCTCTCTCTCTCTCTCTCTCTCTCTCTCTCTCTCTCTCTCTCTCTCTCTCTCTCTCTCTCTCTCTCTCTCTCTCTCTCTCGGTGCATTACCCAGCACACTCCCAGACAATATCATGCCCAGCAGAAGAGACGAACCTTCCTTCACCAATAGCATGGGAGTGACGTCAGAGGCAGGCGATGGTTGGCTGGCTGATAAGTGTTCCCTATCATCAAGTGACACATAAATGACGCAATCTCAAGCCATTTAAAACACCACCACTATCACCACCACCACCACCACCACCACCACCATCACCACCACCATCACCACCACCATCACCGCCGTCGCTAGTACCCACGTGTGTGTTTGTTTGTTCGTTTGTCTGTATTAGGTTTAAAATTATCGCCAAGGTCAGTAATTAGGCAACGATGATCTCCCTTTTTTTTTCTCTCTCTCTCTCTCTCTCTCTCTCTCTCTCTCTCTCTCTCTCTCTCTCTCTCTCTCTCTCTCTCTCTCTCTCTCTCTCTCTCTCTCTCTCTCTTTATTTGTATCTATCTATTAATCTATGGAAGTTTTTCTATCTCACACACAATACAAAAAAATAAAGAAAAAAAAAGTTAGTTTAGGCTCGTCGTCCACCAGTCCTCGCCCCTCCCTCACCTCCCCCCCCAAAGCACAACTACACAGGTAAACCATCCAGGTGAGTTCTCTTCCTGTTCACCTGTATGAAAGAAATGCTTCACCAATTCTATTCGAGGGTCACCAACACACTCGTTTTCTTTTTAGTTTTTTTTTTCTTTTTTCTGTGTGTGAGGTTGGTGGTACAAACAGGTTGGTCGTCGTACGGAAGGGAAATGAAGCAAAAAGACGATGAAGAGGAGTCGTTTCTATGTTCTCTCTATCATCTCTTATCCTCTTCCCTCCCTCCTTCGTTTCTCATTCCTCTGACCCCTATTTCTATCTTTTTCTCTCCCCCTCTTTCCTTTCCTTCCCTTCCCTCCGTCCTCCCTTCCCTTCCCTTCCCTTCCCTCCGTCCTCCCTTCCCTTCCCTTCCCTCCGTCCTCCCTCCATCAAACAATCATCGTCGCCCCAAAGGCTGTGTTTGCTTGCGGTCCTTAAAAAAAAGTTTTACTGACCAGAAAAGTGAAGTGATTGTGATGGCAGTTACTGAGCTTCTCTCTCTCTCTCTCTCTCTCTCTCTCTCTCTCTCTCTCTCTCTCTCTCTCTCTCTCTCTCTCTCTCTCTCTCTCTCTCTCTGTTAGTTCGTAATGGAGATAAAAAGTATAAAAGCACATGATTTTTTCTCCAAAATATACTACACAAAAGTAACATTGGAAAAAATACGTGAAATATGTATATGATAGCAGAGAGAGAGAGAGAGAGAGAGAGAGAGAGAGAGAGAGAGAGAGAGAGAGAGAGAGAGAGAGAGAGAGAGAGAGAGAGAGAGAGAGAGAATAGAGAAAAAAAAGAGAGACATGGAAACCTATGATATTTTTTTTCCCTGTAAAGTTAAAACTGAACTTCGTGGAAACCCGTGAGCGTCGTGGAAGAAATAAGTGAAGCTCGAACCGAAACGAAGCCTGATTTTTTTTTCCTCTGTGTGTGTGTGTGTGTGTGTGTGTGTGTGTGTGTGTGTGTGTGTGTGTGTGTGTGTGTGTGTGTAGAAGAGTGACTTTTAAAGCGTGCAAACAGTGTGGCTTCAGGACCGGCCAGCCAGTATTGAATTTCACTTTGGTATTAATTGTGCTGTTGTTTGGACATAACTCTCTCTCTCTCTCTCTCTCTCTCTCTCTCTCTCTCTCTCTCTCTCTCTCTCTCTCTCTCTCTCTCTCTCTCTCTTTCTCTCTCTTTTTCAGGTCAAGTCACTCCCCCGTTAAATATGGATCCCACACAGTCTTCGGAATGCTGGTAATTGGCGGCTGGAAAATACTCAGACCGTCCACACGCCTCCTACTATATTCCCACGCCTCTGATTGTGCTGCCGCGCCATGTGTGTGTGTGTGTGTGTGTGTGTGTGTGTGTGTGTGTGTGTGTGTGTGTGTGTGTGTGTGTGTGTGTGTGTGTGTGTGTGTGTATTGCCTATTAATTTTTCTTTTCTTCCTGCCTGTCATTTTTTTTATCCAGTTTATTCTTTTCTGCTTGTTAGTTAGTCTCTCTCTCTCTCTCTCTCTCTCTCTCTCTCTCTCTCTCTCTCTCTCTCTCTCTCTCTCTCTCTCTCTCTCTCTCTCTCTCCACAGACTCAGCCGCCCGTGAGGCCTTCCTTCGGGGTCACTAATTGAACCAACACCATATTGTTCCCACGACGGAGACAACCTTTCCTCCGACCCTCGGCCTCTTCCTCTTCCTCTTCCTCCATGTCCTTCCTCTCTTCTTCCCTCCTCAATCCTATTCCCTCATCACCTTCTTCCCTTATCACTTCCCAACCTTCTTTTCTTTTCTCTTTACGTCCTCCCCACATATCCTACGCCTTCCCTCCCTCCCCCACAGAATCGCACACACACACACACACACACACACACACACACACACACACACACACACACACACACACACACACACACACACACACACATGAAGGTCCAGTCCAGCTCAGAATACAGTCGGAAAATATCAAACTGAGAACGAGCGGGGAAGGGGCAGGGGGCGGGGGGCGGGGACGGGGGTGGTGTGGGGGTTATTGTGGTGGTGGTGGGGTTAGGGGTGGTTGGAGGGTTTCCGTGTGGCTGGCAGGCAGGCAGGCAGGCAGGCAGGCAGGCAGGCAGGCAGGGTTGGATAGGTTCTGGGTCACAGTGTCTCTTGTTACGTCACCCAGGAGGGCCAGAAAACCACGCCCTAATTTGTCTCTCCCGGCTCGGCCAGATTCTTTGTTTTGGCTTTTGTTTTGCTACATTTTACGAGGGTTCTTTGTTTCTGCAGCTTGGTTTTTTTTTTTCTTTTTCATTTTTTTTTCATTTTTTTTCAAATTCTTTTAGATATTTGTTTGTTGGGTGAGCTTTGATTTTTTCGTTCCCGCTGCGTCGTGTGCGTGCCTGGTTCTATGTTTCCGTTGAACTGTTCTGTTGTTTTGTTTTCTTTGAGGTGCAAGACTATTTTATACTTGTAGACACTTGGTTTTTTGTGTTTCTGGGCTTTTCACAGTTGTTGTTGTCGTTGTCGTTGTTGTTGTTGTTGTTGTTGTTGTTGTTGTTGTTGTTGTTTTGTTGCACCTGCTGCCTCCATATTCCCCACCTGGTCGGGTTTACGGAGGTGATGGCGCAGCAACGGACCAAGAGGAAAGAAAAGCGAAAGAAGAAAGGCAGTGACTAGGACTCATGAGTTGGAAAAATGAAGAAAGAAGGTAATAACAAATAGTAAAACACAAAATAACAAAGAACCAAAGAAGGCAAGACAGGCAAGACAACCTATTTCCTCCTCTTATTTATCTGAACTTTTGTCGTCGTTGCTGTCGTCCCCTTCCTCCTCCTCCTTCTCCTTCATCAGATACTCTCATTATAGACCCACAATCCTCGAGGTATCTGTTCTTCTTATATCATTCCTATAATATCCTCCTCCTCTGCCTTTTCCTTACTATACCCCGGTGAAGGCACAGTCTACGTGACAATCTCGCTTCCAACACTTAAATGCACGAGTCAGTTCCAGATTTTTGTAAACAATGAGAAAACTACGAAGACAGCCAGTCTTCGATTACACTGGACAACAACAACAACATTTTTTGTCTGCTACCCAGACAAATGGTGCTGTACTAAACTAAATCGAGTACGCTGATTGTGAATCTGAACTCAGAATTGTTCTAGTACGTCAGGATTTTGAGACAGTAAGGAAATTAAAGGATGGGAAGTGATGAAACGAATAGCTTTTGGTAGTACCTTGCTTAATTAACGGCGTGAGTGAAGCCTTGCTCGTCTCATCTGTACCAACACATGTGAGGTGTTGACAGG
>JAPQNM010000019.1:6049089-6054089 GCA_029783475.1 Metacarcinus magister | reverse complement strand
AACAACAATATAGTAATTGTAATACTAACTCTGTACAATAACGCAAACATACACAGACACACACAAATTCTCTCTCTCTCTCTCTCTCTCTCTCTCTCTCTCTCTCTCTCTCTCTCTCTCTCTCTCTCTCTCTCCTCGTTACCAGGCCGAGGTGTGGCCGGCCATTAAGATACGAACGCCAGCCCATAACACCTCACACTTGGCAACACTGTAATCCCAGTTCACACCAATGGCACCACTGCTCTCACACACACACACACACACACACACACACACACGCATAAGACTAGACTAACCATTTAAAACACCACTTGTCGTTATAATTGCTTCAGAAAGAGGTGATATGATTTCAATAGGTGTTTTTTCGTTTTGTTTGGAAGAGTTTTGAATACGATTTAATAGTGAATAGTGCACAAGTGTCGCTAATTCTGCAGAAACACCACCTAACTAACACAAACAGCACCTCACACCTCCCTCTATGTCTCTCATCCTTCACTTGTTCAACACTTATATCCTCTTCCTCCTATTTCTCTTCCTCCTCCTATTCCTCCTCCTTCTTATTATTTTCCTCCTCCTCCTTCTCCTCCACTCATATTCTTAACCTCCTACTCCTTCTATAATCCTTGTATTCCTCTTCCTTTCTATTCTTTACCTCCTCCTGTACCTCTTATGAATCCTTCCTTCTTCTACTACCTCCTCCTTCTCCTCTATCAAACGATTTAAAACCCAGTCAACATTGCTCAGAGGTAGTTAGAACTGCTAACAGATTGGTCGGCTTTATTGGGCGTACTTTCGAAAATAAACCAGAAAAAGTCATATTAAAACTGCATAATTCACTAGTACGACCCCATCTTGAGTATTGCGTACAGTTTTGGTCCCCATATTACAGAAAGGACATTGACAAACTGGAAAGAGTCCAGCGAAGAATAACAAAAATGATTCCAAGGCTGAAAAATAACCCTTATGAAGAAAGACTTAAAGAACTAAACTTATTCATCCTAGAAAAACGAAGGATGCGAGGGGATTTAATTGAAATGTTCAAGATAATCAAAGGATTTGATGATATCAATACAGAAGATTACATTACTTTTGATCGATCAAATAAAACAAGAAGACGTCATTCTTTTAAGATTACTGGTAAAAGATTCACATCAAACGAAGCCAAGCACTTCTTTTTCAATCGGATCGTTAACGTTTGGAACTCCCTGCCCGCCAATGTCGTCGACAGTAAAACAATTACTACGTTCAAAAATAGACTTGACAAATATTTAGAAGCCAATCCACAACTAAAATACTATCCGTTAACGTAGCAAACTTTGAGTAAGTTCATCCTGATGTACCTAACTTACGAAATGTCGATTCAAAAAACGTCGCTAGTGGCCTGACATCGCTTGCCAGGAAGTAGTGGTAGCAGTAGTGGTAGTGACAGTAGTGATAGTCTGGTCTAAAAGATTTCCATGCATTTTTTTCATAGTGCATGGTTGGCCTTCCTTTCCTGCCAGCCGTAGCTGGTGGGAGAAGCCTTCACCCTTACTATCCTGTATCCTTCACTCTAGAGTAGATAGTGTAGTCTCTATCACAAACAGCCTCGTAAGGGCCAGCAGGCCTGTTGATGTGTGTTCTTCCTATGTGTCCCATGTGTTCCTTCTCCTTTTTTTTCCCCTCTTTTCTCCTTTTTTCTATCCCACCAAAACATCCATCGAAACAAGGAAACAAAACAATGTACTCAAAAACGAAAGAGGAAAAAAAACCCCATCATTTCCGTCCCTCCTTCCCTCCACCTCCACTCATTGCACTTCAATTTTAACCTAATAAGAGGAACAAACAAACAAATAAACAAACAAACACGACCAAAGGAGGAGAGGGAAGGAGAGAAGGGCGAGGAGGAGGGAGGAGGGAGGAGGGAGGGAAGAAGCTACCTCATTTTCCCTTTAATTGGTATGCGTAGAAAATAAAATTAGAATCCCCCTGAGTAAACAACGTCCTAGATCACTTCCAAAGAAAACGAGAGAGAGAGAGAGAAGAGAGAGAGAGAGAGAGAGAGAGAGAGAGAGAGAGAGAGAGAGAGAGAGAGAGAGAGAGAGAGAGAGAGAGAGAGAGAGAGATCATTCATAACTAAATCAGGGTATAGTTTACACATGTATTTTATAGCAAATTAGTCTCGTCCATTACGCTCGTTAAGACACAGGTAATTACAGGGATGAGCGACAGGTAACCCGCCTTCACCCTCACTACACCCTCCTTAGGACCCACAAAAATATAACACATAACTATTCAAAAAGAAAACTACCCTTCTCCTCCTCCTCCTCCTCCTCCTCCTCCTCTTTCTCTTTTTTCTCCTCCTATTTCTTCTTCTTTTTCTCCTACTACTACAATTACTACTACTAC
Source organism: Metacarcinus magister (assembly GCA_029783475.1). Taxonomy (NCBI): domain Eukaryota; kingdom Metazoa; phylum Arthropoda; class Malacostraca; order Decapoda; family Cancridae; genus Metacarcinus; species Metacarcinus magister. The sequence continues at coordinate 6,051,701 of JAPQNM010000019.1, read as the reverse complement.
TACTACTACTACTACTACTACTACTACTACTACTACTACTACTACTCCTCCTTACTAACACTCAGCAATGGCCGATAAAGCCACGGATCACACACACACACACACACACACACACACACACACACACACACACACACACACACACACACACACACACACATATTTATTTCAATGGCATCACTGAGGGTGATGGCAGCCTGCCCCGGCCTCACCGCAGGTTGCTGTGACGTTCAGCCTGCTGGGGAAGGAAAAGTAGAGTGTTTGTGTATGTGGGTGTATGTGTGTGTGTGCCTAAGGAGCGTCGGGGTCTAGTGCTTGGGGGTGGTTGGTGATGGCAGCAGCATTGCCTCGCACCACAGCCAGGCTGACCCTCTGTCGCAGCCAGCAGGTTTCCCGTGTGTCTCCTGTCTCTGCTGCTATCCGCTTACCCAGCTCCTGCAGGATCTTGCGAAACGCTGGGCCCAGCACTCCCGACGTCTCGACCGCCAGCGGCTCGAAGCGGTAGCGTGTTGAGAGTGCCGCGTAGCGATGCCGTTTGCGCTGTTCGGCTGCTTGGGCTGCGGCACCGGGTTTTGTGGCGCAGTTGGTGACGTGGTGACACACACACACACACACACACACACACACACACACACACACACACACACACACACACAACTCAGGTCACCCGAATACGCACTGGTATAGATATAAAGGACGATAAGGAAGGCCTGACCGCGCGACCCACCGTCACCTTACACGATAACAGATAAGCACACACACACACACACACACACACACACACACACACACACACACACACACACACACAGCAGGCTGAACGTCACAGCGACCTGCGGTAAGGCCGGGGCAGGCTGTCATCATCCTCAGTGATGCCAAGAAAATAAATATTGGTGGAGACGGCACACACACACACATAACACACACACATAACACACACACACACACACACACACACACACACACACACACAGACACAGACAAACAGACACAGACAAACAGACAGACAGACAAACAGACTGACGGACACAGACACGCAGACAGACGGACAGCCACATAGACATACAGACAGACAGGCATACCGACATACAGACAGACAGACAGACATACATATAGACAGACAAACAGACAAGCAAGCAGATAAACTTGTAGGATAGTAATCAGTTATTATTTTAGTTATCGTTATTATCATTGTTATCTTCAGTATTATCACTAGTAGTATTACTGCTTCTATAATCACTATTATTAATTATTATTAATGTTAAGGTATTAATATACTAATATATCAATTATTATTATTGTTATCATTATTATCACTATCATCATTATTACTATTACAATAATAATAATAATAATTATATTAATAATTGTTATTATTATTATAATTTTTACTATAATAATTATCATTACATTTGTCATCATTAGTATTATTAATTATTATTATTATCATCAACATTATTATCATTATTATTATTATTATTGCTAGTATCATTATTATCATTATCATTATCATTAATATTATCATAATTATTATTATTATATTATTATATTATTATTATTATTATTATTATTATTATCATCATTATTATAACTATTACTATTATTATCATCATAATCATCATCGTCATTATAACTGGTATATTAACTGGTATATTAACATAATCGTATTCATAACACAATCAATATAGTTAAATAATGTCTTTCTGTTCATAATATTTACATAAGTCATTGAATAACAACTCTTCGCCACCCTTGCCTTGAGCGTCCTTCTTCAAGCTTCAGTGTCTCGCCTCGCCTCGCCTCGCCTTGCCTCGCCTCGCCTTGCACGGCCCTTTATTCACTTCCCTTACACCAAGGACACTTCCCTTCTCAGTACATGGTGCCATTTTATGAAGAGTAAGATAATACAACTCTTCAATGTCCTCTGAAACACACACACACACACACACACACACACACACACACACACACACACACACACACACAACTAATATACAAAAAACACATGTGAGGTAAGAGTGTTAAGGCAGCGGCGAGGCAAGGCAAGGTGAGGCAAGGTGAGGTGCGGTGCGGTGCGGGGCGGGGCGGGGCGGGGCGGGGCGAGTCAATTACCAAGATGAAGGAGAGAATTACTAACTAATATTAGATACGGAGGTAAGGTGGCGCCAGGGGAAATTACGCCTAATGAATCACTCTCCCAGTCTCCCTTGGGAAATGTTTGCCTTTTCTTTGATGATATTACAAGTATTGAAAATGGATTCCGGTGCGAAGAGAAAAAAAAAAAAGTTGAGAAAAAAAAGTCACTTCGCTACTTGTGTTCAAGGTAATGACGGAGCAGTATTAAAGTTTGAGACGTCATCATCATCATCATCATCATCATCATCATCACCATCATCATCATCATCATCATCATCATCATCAGCCTCTCTGAGTGCACTGCAGGACAAGGGTATCCTCCAACCTTTTTCTCTCATCTCTATCAATTGTCTGTCTATTCCACGTTACTCCAGCAAAACTTAACTCATCTCTCCATCCAGTTTTCTGTCTGTCATGCCTTATTTTGCCATCTATAGGATAGCAGTTTGTGACAAGGGATATGCAAAGTATGGAGA
>JAPQNM010000019.1:6026589-6034089 GCA_029783475.1 Metacarcinus magister | reverse complement strand
CTGTTAATAATATAGACATGAAGTTATGTACATATTATATAAGATACAAATCTCGTAAGCTACTCTCGAAAAGTGGGCTCATTTTACGTAATTATTTTTTTCTCATTTGCTTCGTCATGACTCTGCGTCCCCTTAGTGCTTATCCACGTGTGTTCAAAGGTCTTAGTAACGATAAGGAGGCCTGCCGCCACCTCCCCTCCACCCTCACCTCCCTCACCTCCCTCACCTTCCTCAGCACCCACGCGTCCCACCCTTGACTCTGTATCTTTTCTCTCGCGTGGCACTTTCATAATTCTACCTGAGTGTGTTATATTACCTGCTCTCTCTCTCTTTCTCTTTCTCTCTCTCTCTCTCTCTCTCTCTCTCTCTCTCTCTCTCTCTCTCTCTCTCTCTCTCTCTCTCTCTCTCAACAGGGCCCCTAAACCAAGGCCTTCGATTACTCGCCATTATCTGATAAGAGATGTGCTGATAACCTCGTGGAGTGGTGCACGGTGCCCCATAACATGCCAGGTGTTGAGTGAGTCCACACCTGGTGCCGCGCCGCCACACACTGCACCACAGGCACCCACACAACATTGTTCAGTGTTCTGCTGCGACGCCCACCAGCCGAAGGAAGCAGCTTACAGTATGGTCGTTTCTCCTGGGGACTTTCTGCACAAAGTCTCGTTTCCGACGTGAAACAAAACGTGAAGAGTCGGGGGACGAGTAACTCCCCGCAGTGCCCAGGGTACGTCCACAGAGCGTCGGGTCGGCACGCCATGGCCCCGTCGGTGCCACACACACCATCGTGCACACACTGGGACGGAAAACACGACACTCAAAACACAATGCTGAGTTCGCAGTGTCGGAGTAACACAAGCCGTGCAGACAGACGGACACGTGAGGTCACAGCCACAGCCTTGACCAGCCCAAGCAGCCTCCAGCGGCGCCCCTTCCACGGTCTTAGCTTGCTCCTCCTGGCGGTGCTTGCTGGAGGGGCGGTGACTCCTGTCCACGGCGGCCTGATGGACTTTGCTCCACCGGGAATAATCCAGTACGGCACCTGCAGCCAACCCAAGGCACAGGAGTCCTTCCACTTCAGGCAGGTGAGTCCTTACATGTGGAGGGTGTTGGAGGAAGGAGAAGGATGGCAGAACATATATGAAGGGTCTTGGAGGAAGGAGAGGGATGGCAGAACACATGTGGAGGGTCTTGGAGGAAGGGGAGGGATGGCAGAACACATGTGGAGGGTCTTGGAGGAAGGGGAGGGATGGCAGAACATATATGAAGGGTCTTGGAGGAAGGAGAGGGATGGCAGAACACATGTGGAGGGTCTTGGAGGAAGGGGAGGGATGGCAGAACACATGTGAAGGGTCTTGGAGGAAGGGGAGGGATGGCAGAACACATGCGGAGGGTCTTGGAGGAAGGAGAGGGATGGCAGAACACATGTGGAGGGTCTTGGAAGAAGGGGAGGGATGGCAGAACACATGTGGAGGGTCTTGGAGGAAGGAGAGGGATGGCAGAACACATGTGGAGGGTCTTGGAGGAAGGGGAGGGATGGCAGAACACATGTGGAGGGTCTTGGAGGAAGGGGAGGGATGGCAGAACACATGTGGAGGGTCTTGGAGGAAGGAGAGGGATGGCAGAACACATGTGGAGGGTCTTGAAAGAAGGGGAGGGATGGCAGAACACATCTGGAGGGTCTTGGAGGAAGGAGAGGGATGGCAGAACACATGTGGAGGGTCTTGGAGGAAGGAGAGGGATGGCAGAACACATCTGGAGGGTCTTGGAAGAAGGGGAGGGATGGCAGAACACATGTGGAGGGTCTTGGAAGAAGGGGAGGGATGGCAGAACACATGTGGAGGGTCTTGGAAGAAGGGGAGGGATGGCAGAACACATGTGGAGGGTCTTGGAGGAAGGAGAGGGATGGCAGAACACATGTGGAGGGTCTTGGAGGAAGGGGAGGGATGGCAGAACACATGTGGAGGGTCTTGGAAGAAGGAGAGGGATGGCAGAATGGCAATATGGATGTGAGTCGTTGTTACGTGAAGAGTAATAACAAAACATTAAAATAATGTGTGATTGAAACGTGGCAAGGCAAGACAAGGCAAAACAAGGCACGGCAAGGCATGGCAAGGCAAGGCAAGGCAAGGCAAGGCAAGGCAAGGCAAGGCAAGCCAAGGCAAGGCAAGGCAAGGCAAGGCAAGCCAAGGCAAGGCAAGGCAAGCAAAGGCAAGGCAAGGCAAGGCAAGGCAAGGCAAGGCAAGGCAAGGCAAGCCAAGGCAAGGCAAGGCAAGCCAAGGCAAGGCAAGGCAAGGCAAGGCAAGGCAAGGCAAGGCAAGGCAAGGCAAGGCAAGGCAAGACAAGGCAAGGCAAGCCAAGGCAAGGCAAGGCAAGGCAAGACAAGGCAAGGCAAGGCAAGGCAAGGCAAGGCAAGGCAAGGCAAGGCAAGGCAAGGCAAGCCAAGGCAAGGCAAGCCAAGGCAAGGCAAGGCAAGGCAAGACAAGGCAAGGCAAGGCAAGACAAGGCAAGGCAAGCCAAGGCAAGACAAAACAATGCAAGGCAAGGCAAGGCAAGGCAAGGCAAGGCAAAGCAAGGCAAGGCAAGGCAAGGCAAGGCAAGCCAAGGCAAGGCAAGGCAAGGCAAGGCAAGGCAAGGCAAGGCAAGGCAAGGCAAGGCAAGGCAAGGCAAGGCAAGGCAAGCCAAGCCAAGGCAAGGCAAGGTAAGGCAAGGCAAGGCAAGGCAAGCAATGTGGCAGGGATTCAATACTATATTGGTGTGGTAACAATGCCACACTTGTACTTTTTTTCGTGTTTCCATTGGCCAGCTTCACTTGACACACGAAAATAAAAATGACATGACAAAAATCTGAAATGTGTGTCACCGTAATGTGTTTTGTTTTGGTGAATTACCTGTGAATGCGCGAATTTCAACATTTCCACCAGACTCGCCCACGCCGCAGCACGATCACAAATGTAGCCTTTCAGCGCCCTCTTTCTCCCTCTATTAAAAAGTATCTATTACATCTACATATTTATCCATTGCACCATTCATCTGTCGATACGTTCATGGAAACCCAATTCATGACAGAATAACAAATTTCAAACCCCTTTCTCTCTTTGTAATCATTAATCTATCACACATACACACGCACAAGCACGCACGCACCCATCCACACACACACACACACACACACACATACACACACACACACACACACACACACACACACACACACACATACCCACACACTCTCATATGTATCGAGTTTCCTGACATGAAATACCTCAATAAAAAAAAAGTCACCCCCCAAAACGCCCCGTAATACAGAGGTTGCCGATCTAGAGGCCATGGCCCAGTGTTTTTGGGAAGGCCATGAAGGAATTTGATATTAAAGGTTTGAATTGAAATGGAGTTTTTATGCCGATATATTGGAAGCATTTCAGTGTTAACTATTTTTCCCTACATCTCTTGACATTATTACATTGTTCATTAGTACTAATTAGCAAACATTAATAAATATATACGATTATGATCATAGAAATAATCATATCTTTTGTCTAGGGGACGGAAAAGAAAGACAAAACCCCATTTAAAACCATTACTCAAACACCACACACACACCAACACCAAGCCATTCACTTCCCTGTTGTTCATTCAAGCAATACACCTTATACACTTCCCCTTTATCTGAACGTTCTGCAGGCTAACGGGGCACCAAGTCAGTTCTAGAGGCGACAACGTGCATCCCCGTGACGTGTTCTGTCCTCCTTTAATATTAAGCTGTGATGCGCTGCCTTATCATGCTCCTTTGCTTACGTCGTTGTTGTGGTGCTACAGACTCTCACGTTTGTCCTTCCTCTCCTCCACAGTTTCAAGGGTTGTGGTACCAAGTGGAAATGGTGCCAAACAGTTACATGGAGGCGACCAAGTGCATCACATTGGATTTCAAGTGGAACGGTGAGTATATATAGCAAACGTGAGGATCAGTGAATAAGGTGAGACAGAAGGAGATACGGAGGCAGCAAGTGGATAGAAAAGGAGGAAGAAGGGAAGGAAAGATGGTGCAGGAGGTAACCAGAGGAGAGACAAGAAAGTAATTAACTTAGATGAGAAGGGAATGACGGAACGAGGATACAATGTAAATGAGTGAGACAGGAGAGGAGGAGGACAGGGAGAGAAGGAAGACAAGGAGAGGAGGAAGGAGGAGGGAGGGAGGGAGGGAGGGAGGGAGGGAGGGAGGGAGGGAGGGAGGGAGGGAGGGAAGGAGGGAGGGAGGGAGGGAGGGAAGGAGGGAGGGAGGGAGGGAGGGAGAGAGGGAGGGATTGAATAATAACCTCCGGCGTTGCAACATCGAATTCATATTATGTTGAGGAAAGGAAGTAAAGAGAAAGACGAGAGAATGAATGAAGGAAGGGAAAGGAAAGTAAGCAAAAGGGGAAGGAAACAGATAAAACGGGGATCAAAATACACAACACACTGAGATAAAGAGAAGCTGGAAGAAAGAATAAAACTGTCAAATGTACAATTGAGACAAAAATGAGGCGAAAAAAAATTTACAATGAGCAGGAAGGAGTCAGAGATATGAAAGTAAAAAGACCAGTCAACACCACACACCACACACCACACACTAAGTCACCACCACCACCACTACCACCACCACCTCACACCTTCATTTGGCCGTCAGGTGAGGCGTATAACGTGACCACGGATGGCCTCAACGAGTACAACGAGAAGGTGCAACAGAACGGTAACATCACGCGTGTGCAGCCTCAGGACCCCACCACCATGAGGCCTTACCTGCAGATCTGGGCCCCGGGAGGTGAGTACTGGGAGGGCGGGGACACCAGGAAGGAAAGTGATGATGCAAGGGAAAGGAGTGAAAGGAAGGTGAAGGTTGAGAAAGGAAGGGAAGTAAGGGATAAAGGTGATGAGAAAGGATGTAGTTGAAGCCTTTCTTTCTTTCTCTGTCTATTTATATTATGTTATTAAGTCTTCTCTTTTATCATTGTTTTTAATCTTATCTGATATGATGATATATTATTTTCTTAGTCTCCACAATCTATTTTTGTCATTGGTCTTGTAATCTTAACGTTTCTTCCTCTCTTCACTATAAGCTCAACCCCAAAGTAGGAAATGTTTCATGTCCAACTCTCTTCACAAGCTTCACATTCTACATCTTTACAGCTAAATATTTCCGTCATTCAAATCAAGGTTGTTTGTTCTACAGTTAAACACAACCATTGATGTAGGTCTTGCCCTTCAATTGTTAATGTCCATTTTTTGTATATTCTCAAGACATGTTTGTTTGTCAGTTTCATAGATCCCATTCACTCCCTCGCACTCTTATCTCCTCCTTTGTCACTTCACCCATACTAGTCACTCCTTCAATTCTTTACACTTGAACAATCCATCCATCCATCCATCCATTTATTTGCTACTCTTTCATAATCTCTGCTATTCTTCTTCATTAATGTAGTTTCACCATTCCACAAATATCTTCGGTATTTCTATTGTCTCTCTATTAATCTGTCTTTCATATGCTTTGTTCCTGTTTCTCCCTTGACTGTGTATAACCAGCAGCTCCTAATACTTGCTTATAGACTCAGTATTCTACCCTCTATAACGTCTTTTTTGGTCATGTCAATTACACTGTTTCTATATAATATTTCTGATAACACTATACTGGTCCAGAATGAATATGGTTTCCAATTAATATTCAAGAACAATTCCTTATTATTACTGATATTACTCTATATGAAACGAGGCGTCACTTAAGAAAAAAATTTAACCCGCGCTACTAACGGGCGGAGGCTGACCATCTAAGGCCTCCATTGAGCCTACCGGCGCAACGGGTAAAGGATAAAAATTTACTGATTTCTTTACCTGGTTTTACCTTTCCTATTTTTGTATTCTAAAACACCTTTAGCTATCATTAATTAGTAATCTCAGATATTCTAATTTCGGCATCATAACAGCTATTGATTCTTGCCACTCTTTTGGTATAATTCCCGTTTCCACAACTTCCAATCTAATGAAATCATCCTTCATTCATTATTTGCTTCTAATATTCTATAAACTCAAGTCTTACTCCATCACATCCACCTAAGTTCTTGTTCAATATCTTCTGTTAACACGTAACTACACTGTCCTCGCTAAGAGTTTCTTCATATACTTCGTAACGTAATTTAACATAACCTAACCTAACCGTGCCCTCAGTGCCGCCTGTGCCCTACCACGTGGTCAGGACAGACTACAACAGCTTCGCGTGCGTCTATTCCTGCTACGAGCTCTTCTCCCTTATGTTCGAGGCGTTCTCCATCCTGAGCCGCAGTGCAGAGGTCGACGACGCCTCCCTCGCCGTCTGCCACCAAGCCTTCGATGAATTGGAACTCGACCTCACGAGACTCGAGCCTGTACAGCAGACCCAAGACTGCCTGGGCGTGGGGCTGGAAGGCTCAGGTGAGTGTAAGTGATAGGTGAAGGAAGAATGGATCGGTGCAAGAGATGGTTGGAGGAAGAATGTGTTAAAGAAGTGGTGGGAGTGTGAAGCATAGGTGAGGAGAAAAAAAAATAGGTGAAACAATGAGCAAAGAGTGATGAAAGGGGAACGAAAGAAGAAGAAAGAGAGAAAAAAAGCAATTGATAGAGGTAAGGAAATGGTGGGAGAGGAATGAAATGGAAGAATTACAAAAATGGAAGAGAGGAAAGAATGTGAGGGAAGGAAGGGGCCGAGGGTATTTAAATAGGAAGAAGTGGAGATGGGGGAAGAGAGAGGAGGAAAGGGAGGACAAAATGATGGGTATATGAAAGGTTAACCAGAAGTGAAAGGGAGGAGAGAATAATGGTAAGGAAGGAAAGAGGCAGGGAAAGGAAGGGATGGATAGAAAGGAAAATAGATGAAGAGATGGAAAGGGAAAGAGAAGGAAGGCAGTGTAAAGAGAAGGAGAGGGGGAGGAATTGGTGTGAAGGGAAAAGGAAGAAAGGAGTGGAAGAAACGAGAGGCAGGAATGGAGAGGAAGAAAGAGAGGGAGAGAGTGAAGAGGAAAGGAGATATCTGAGGGCACTGCAGGGTTTGTGTGTGTGTTGGGGAGGGGGGGAGGGGAGGAGACTGTGTTGGGGGGAGGGGAGGAGACTGTCTTTGGGGGGTAGGTGGAGGAGACTGGATGTGAGAGGGGAGGGGGGGATGGAGGGCGTGCGTGAGGTAGAGAGAAGAGGAGGAAGTAAAGGGGGGAAGAAAAGCACCCGAAACTGCAGATAATGTTTGACCAGAGATCCAATGATAAAGCACAAATCTCTCTCTCTCTCTCTCTCTCTCTCTCTCTCTCTCTCTCTCTCTCTCTCTCTCTCTCTCTCTCTCTCTCTCTCTCTCTCTCTCACGCTGACCTTCATCTTTCGCTGCTAGGGGAGGAGCAGGAGCATCAAGACGAGGAGGAAGAGGAGGACGAGAATGCATTAGCGGCGTTGACAAGCGAGGAAGTGAACCAGCGCGGGCCTCCAAATCCTGCCTCAGCGACTCAC
>JAPQNM010000019.1:6019089-6021589 GCA_029783475.1 Metacarcinus magister | reverse complement strand
AGGACAGGACAGGACAGGACTGAGCAAGACATGACTCTATGAGGTGGAAATAAAAAAAATAAAAAAATAAAAAATAGAGAAAAACTATGTATATACAGAGGTTCAGGCAATCAAATAAAAAATTAATAAAATAAAGAAAAACAGAAAGTAAGTGTATGCAGTATTATTATTATTTGAAGGACGAATGTGTATAAGTGGCTTAGCGTGCAGCGTTGAATGGGCGGTTATAAGGCTCCTTTGTTGCTGTATCCACGCTGGTTACAATGGCTACGTGGATTACTCTAATGATTTTATACTAATTAACGAGACGCAGGTAACGAATCGTGCCTCATTCTATGTAACTATTTATTGTTAAATAAACTCAATTAAACTAATTACACTATTATGTAAGATAATTATGTTAAAAACAATCATAAGACCAAGGCATTTTTTTTTCAATCTCTCTCTCTCTCTCTCTCTCTCTCTCTCTCTCTCTCTCTCTCTCTCTCTCTCTCTCTCTCTCTCTCTCTCTCTCTCTCTCTCTCTCTCTCTCTCTCTCAGGGGAATCCACACCGTCAAACTTACTTCTGATTACTTTTCCTCGTTTCTGATTACAACACAAAAAAAGGTAAAAAAGGAAAGAAAACTGAGATGCAATTATTAACGCGAGAGTTGAGTGTTGGGAGAGAGCGAGGAGAGAAAAGAGGAGAGAGGAGAGGAGAGGAGAAGAGGGGAGTGCCGGAGAGAGGGAAAGGGGGAAAGAGGGAAAGAAAAACCCAAATAATAATACAAATACAAATAACAATTATACATTTAGTTAAAAGAATACAATAATAAACAAACAGAATAGAGTAAAACAAAATATAATGGATATATAATAAAATGAAATACCTTCATAAAACATAACGAAAATAATAATGTAAAAAAAGATATGTATAAAAAAACCAAAAAAACAATCCTGCAAAAAAAGCTTAACACAAAGGAGAAAAAATGTCAAATGTTGCAATAAAACTAAATGATAACTGTAAATACTGAAATATTACAAACAAACAAACACTCAAACAGATAGTAAGGAAAATAAATCAGTATATACATTTATCATTTATATATATATATATATATATATATATATATATATATATATATATATATACATATATTTATATATATATATATATATATATATATATATATATATATATATATATACATATATTTATATATATATATATATATATATATATATATAAATATACATATTTATATATATACACATATATATATATATATATATATATATATATATATATATATTTATATATATATATATATATATATATATATATATATGTATATATATATATATATATATATATATATATATAATGTATATGTATATATATTTATATATATATATATATATATATATATATATATATATGTATATATATGTATATATATATATATATATATATATATATATATATATATATATATATATACATATACATATATATATATATATATATATATATATATATATATATATATATATATATATATATACACACAATCTTATTTCCGTTACCTGTCCTATCACTCCAGTGCAGCCTCAGGACCCGCCTAAGCAGAGGTGCTTCTGGCATTTCAACTTTGCTAAGTGGGAGGACCTGAGGCAGTACTATTCTGATTTTCCTTGGGATGATTATTGCTACCATGTCAGAGATCCTTCTCTGTGTGTCGAGCGCATAACAGAGGTGATTATCTCTGGCATGGAGCTATACATTCCTCATACTTTCTCTAATACTAAAGCTAAAAAGCCCTGGCTTAACTCTGCTTGTTCTCGTGCTGTCAATGATAGAGAGGCGGCTCACAAACGGTACCGTAGCCATCCATCTGCTGAAACTCATGCCCTATATATTTCTGCCCGTAATCATGCGAAATCTATTCTCCAACTTACTAAAAACTCTTTCATCAATAGAAAATGTCAAAGTCTTTCCAACTCTAACTCTTCTCGTGATTTCTGGCATCTAGCCAATAATATCTCTAACAATTTTACTTCTTCATCTTTCCCTCCTTTACTTCAACCAAATGGCCCCACAGCTGTCTCTTCTTTCTCTAAAGCTGAACTCTTCGCTCAAACCTTTGCTACCAACTCTACTTTGGATGATACTGGGCATATTCCTCCTACTCCTCCACCCTCTGACTACTTCATCCCTAAAAATAGAATTCTTTATTATGACGTTTTCCAGGCCCTCTCTGGCCTTGATACTCGGAAGACTTACGGTCCGGATGGAGTCCCTCCTGTTGTTCTCAAAAACTGTGCTTCCGAACTCGCTCACTGCCTGGTCAAACTCTTTCGTCTGTGTCTCTCTACTTCTACCTATCCTTCTTGCTGGAAGTTTGCTCACATTCAACCTGTCCCTAAAAAGGGTGACCGCTCCAATCCTTCTAACTACCGCCCTATAGCTTTGATTTCCTGCCTTTCTAAAGCCTTTGAATCTGTCCTTAACAAGAAGAT
>JAPQNM010000019.1:6009089-6011589 GCA_029783475.1 Metacarcinus magister | reverse complement strand
AATTATTAACAAAATGTCGCGTTTATAAATAACAAGAGAGGACGATCCCTGGAAAATGGGAGGGTTCAGAGAGAGAGAGAGAGAGAGAGAGAGAGAGAGAGAGAGAGAGAGAGAGAGAGAGAGAGAGAGAGAGAGAGAGAGAGAGAGAGAGAGAGAGAGAGAGAATGAGCAAAGCCTTTCCCTCCCTTAGACCCAGGAAGGCGTGAAGGCGGCATGTACCGTGAGAGAGAAAGTCTAGGTAAGGCAAATGAAAGAAAAGTAAAGGTGAGGGAACCATGATAGTGAGTGAGTATGTGTGTATGAGTGTGTGAGTGTGTGAGTGAGTGAGTGAGTGAGTGCGTGAGTGAGTGAGTGTGTGAGTGAGTGTGTGAGTGTGTGAGTGAGTGAGTGTGTGAGTGTGTGAGTGAGTAACAACAGTGAGAGTGAGCAATGTAAACTCACGGTGTCCTACAATACAATTCCTAGACAAACGTAAATCTTGAAGAGGAATACAAAATTATTCTAGTCGATAAGCGATACTGTTATCATGCAGCAGCAGCAGCAGCAGCAGCAGCAGCAGCAGCAGCAGCAGCAGCAGCAGCAGCAGCACCTTTACTCCGAGTACTACATAAAATAATTCCCAACACGACCTTCAGACAGGGAGGGGAGGGAGGGGTAGAGGGAAGCAGGGATTGGTGGAGGCAGAAGTGAGGAGGTAGTGGGCAGCAGGAGGTGGAAGGAGAATGGAGTGTGGTGTGTGTGAAGAAAATAACAAAGGCATTGGGTATAAATTACTAAAAGGTAAGTTTAAAATCGTCGTGCTCCTGTGGGCGGTGAAACCCGGTATTCGGTCCACTCCACCAGACAAGAAACGCTGAAAGCACACCGCTGAAAAGTGGAGCAACAGTAACAGTAACAGTAACACCAGGAAAATAATCCACAAAAACAGCAGCAGCAGCAGCAGCAGCAGCAGCAGCAGCAGCAGCAGCAGCAGGACCCCCAACACATAGAAGCGTGAAGCAACACACTCACACGTGAACACATTCACTCCACGTTCACTACTTATACTAGTTAATGTTTCAATATTGTTCATATTGCAAAACTAAACGTTCACGTAATACAACTCACTAAAACTAGAATACTATATTATTTTTCACTAAACATAACTGGATATATTAATGTAGTCTGTTTGTGACACACGACAAGATTTACAATCACGTGAATTACTGCTGTTTGAAAGTAAACAAACAAAAAAAACTTGAGTATGATTTACCGATTGCTGGTGTACATATTATATATATATATATATATATATATATATATATATATATATATATATATATATATATATATACATATATATATATATATTTGTGTTTGTGTTTGTGTGTGTGTGTGTGCGCGAGTGTTGTAACACATCAGGTAACACGACAAGAAACACGGAATCTGAGTGAAACAAAAATAAATCAAGGCATGAAACATATATTTAAAACATAATTGTAAAAAGAAGTGAGACCAGCTGAGGTTGGACAGTGAGGAGGACGTATGAGTTTTAATTCCAAGCCAAAGTAACACTACCACCGTTCAAAGCAGTGTTGATATTCTCGCGGACTTTTTCCAAGTGCGTTGATTGCCTACCAGGTGTGCTGCATTCATTCATTCATTCATTCATTCACGCGTTGAGTTGTTCTTCATTTCTACAAAGGGAAACTGACCAATGGCGGAAGGAAAGAAAAACACAGCCCACCACGGCGGCACTCGTACAAAGCGAAAGAAGGACAAAAGAAATGACCAAATTCAATTTCGGAAGTGTCCTGTTCCTCCCCTTTTGAGGGTGTCCGACCGGTGGGGAGGCGGAGGAGGAGGAGGAGGAGGAGGAGGAGGAGGAGGAGGAGGAAGAGGAGGAAGAGGAGGAGGAGGAGGAGGAGGAGGAGGAGGAGGAGGGGGGGAAGGGAGACAGTGAGTCTGCTGCTGAGTCTTCACGAAAGGAATGAAGATGTGATTCTGTTTGTTGTTGCTGTTGTTGTTGTTGATTTTTTTTTTGTTGTTGTCGTTGTTGTTGATATTGCTAATATTATTGTTATTGTTCTTGTTGATGTTGTTATTGTTATGGCTGTTATTTTTATTTCTATTTGCAATTTTATGTATTCATTTTTTTATGATCTAGTTGCAATAGTAACAAAAATAATAAGAAAACCACAATATCAACAACAACAACAACAACAACAACAACAACAACAACAACAACAACAACAACAACAACAATTAATTCCAGCTTACCTTCCCATGTACATCTCGTTACGTTCATTGTGTTACTTCGCTCACACATTTGTCTTGCACTAATAAACTCGTGTGTTCATAGCGTGAAAAACAGGTATGGAAAAACTGTTCTACTTGAGTATTCCAAAGTAGACAGACGCAGTGAATTGTGTTGCAAGAATGGTATTGTATCTTCAACCAAAAGGACTTACTCTGAGAAGGTAGTGTTGCAAGGAGGAAGTATTTGTGTTGGGATGTGTTG
>JAPQNM010000019.1:5999089-6004089 GCA_029783475.1 Metacarcinus magister | reverse complement strand
AATCCTCCGCCAGGAATGGAATCAAAACGAAATAATTCACTTCACGGACTCAGAAAACAAAAGTTGGTGAAGGTAGGCGAGAAACAGCAATTTCATCATTTTCCAGCACTTCATTCCCTCCTCCTCCTCCTCCTCCTCCTCCTCCTCCTGACGCCCCTTAAAACTGCTTGCTTCCCATCGTTGCCGACCCTTCTCCTCCTTATCTTAACTTTAGCAGACTCTTTTTTCACCTTCCTCCCTCTCCTCTTCACTTTCTCCAGTTCTTCCCTCCCTCGTCCCCTCATTTTCTCCCTCCCTCCCTTCCTTCCTCCGGTCAGAATGGACGCGTACAGGGTGGGGGCGGGGGGCCGGAGGGAGGGTCAGGCGCAGTGATTGCATTTTTACCTCGTTACCGATCAATATCTTGTCACCTGACGAGTATGGTTGTCACTTGCACGCAAAATAATGAGTGAAAAAAGGCATTTCGTACCGGAGTGTTGGCGCGTGAGGGGGAAGGGAGGGGGAGACACACACACACACACACACACACACACACACACACACACACACACACACACACACACACACACACACACACACGAGCACTTCTGACCGAGCTCGTGTCACGGTGTATTTTAGTTCATTTTCTTCTCTCCGTAACAGAAAATATAACAGTAAAACGAACAAGAAAAAGACAGTCCCTTCACCAACACTTTCTTGTTTCGTTGGACATTAATCTTCCCTAAAAGGAAGGTTCCCAGCCTTCACCATTCGTGATTTTGTTGCCGTTCATGGATACAAAAAATACATCCATAAACATGTAGAGTTCGAAGCTCACATTTCTCAAGGAATCAAAGAATTGAATTTATAAACATACTCGTATAACACATGGAGATGAACGCTAACTTCTGATTTTTCTACTATTTCTGAATGGAGGAAGACAAACTATATGTTATGCAACACGTCAATAACTCAATTACCTCACTTATTCCCTCGATATGTATTGCATATCGGAAACAACAATCATTATAAACATTATACAATGAATGGCTCTGAACTTTCCAAGGTTAACCATGAAAAAGACTTAGGGTTAACTATTAGTAATAACTTTAAACCAGGTAAACATTGTTCAGACGTTGTTAAAAAAGCTAACACACTTCATTGGAAGAACTTTTGAGTACAATTCTGAAAAATTTATCCTTACACTCTTTAATTCACTTGTACGCCCTCATCTAGAATATTGTATTCAGTTCTGGTCACCGTACTATAAAAAAAAAAATATTGATAAGCTGGAGAGAATACAAAGAAAAGTTATTAAAATTATCCCAAAATTGCGAAAAACCCTTACGAAGAACAACTAAATGGACAACTAATGGAATCATGAATATTTGGAATTATCTATAAACACAAACAATGAACAGTAACACAATTGAATAATTTCAGAAAAAAACTTGATAAGTACTTATCATCCGTTCACCAAATTGAATATTCTAATCCTGTGTACGTTATTTTTATTGTTAATAATAGCCTTAGATTATGACTTTTGTCACTGTCCTATACTAATTCCATGATAGTTCATCCATACTTCAATAGAATCGCGAATATTTGGAATTCTCTCCCAGCACAAATAGTTAACAGTATCACAATTGAATCATTTAAGAAGAAACTCGATAAGCACTTAACATCCGGTCACCAAATTAAATATATGACTCCTGCGTACTTTTTTTTTTAAATTAAAATTTTTTTTAGCATAGATTTCTCCCGTTTTCTCACTTTCCTATACAAATTCCAAGATAGTTTGTCTATACTACATTGTATCACTTTCTTTTCCGGCCAGCTTCGGCTGGAGGGAGGGGTGGGTGGGGAGGAACTTTCCACTTTGCTGTCCTTTTGTCTCTCAAGTAGATATATAGTAGTAGTATAGCCACACGGACAGCCTCGTTAGGTCCAGTAGGACTGTTGCCGTCTGTTCTTCCTTTGTACTCCTTTGTATTCCTTTGATATAACCTTCCAGACCACCTCTCCTCCAATGACACTCAACTGTCCCTCTCTTTTACATTGTCCTTTGAAAAAACAATTCAGCTGGGAATGTCACGTTTCATCTCTAGTTAAAACAGCTTCCATGAAGTTATGTGAAGTACTGTGTCATTTTTCATCCTAATCCCAGATATTACCTCTATTTAGGGATCTTATCCTCATTTTTTTGGAGTACGACTCTCGCATATGAAGGGGATCCAGACACAAAGTTCAATTCAACAGAGTGGATGGAGTTCAAGACTTTTTGACCCATCAACTCCGCCATAATGTTGCATCTCTTGCTGCTGCCTTCCGTTACTATCATTGTTACTACACTTCTGATCTTGCTGCACGCACGTCTTTCCTCTCCCTCAGCATCATTGCACTGGACTTTGTACTCACTCTCACACCTTTTATGTCCACCTCACTAATGCAAGAATTAACCTGCATCTTCAATCTTCCATCCCTTTCACAAGTAAACTCTGGAACACTTTACCTAATCCTGTCTTTCCATCTTCTTACGACTTTAATACTTTCAAGAGAGGAGTATTAAGACACCTCCTAAACTAAATTGACCGACCCTTTATGACTCTTTCTGAATATTTTCTAGCGGCGGCAATGTAAACGATCTTCTTGTATTACTTTCTAGTCCTTGGCTGGTCTCCCTTACCTGACAGAAAACAAAATACAAATACGAGTAAACATGTTGACCCTCGGATGCTTTACCCTCACGTAACTTTACCAACATGAGAAAAAAGTAAATTATACCACCAGACAACTAGCTGGTATAAGTAATCCCTTTGTACATCTGTATATATGTATAGGAAAACCTTTCCTCTTCTCCCCTTCCGTCACAGCAATCTATATTCATCTAACTTTTCCCTTCCCAAATACTACCTTTTCCCCTTTCCTATATAAATGTCAGGGGCTTGTCATAGTTGTTTCAGTGGCTAATGCTTATATTATTTGTGGATCGAAATACTAGAGACGAGTACGATTGAGTGAGTGTTGAGTTAGCTAGATATTCGAAGCTCCAACTTCCACTTGTTAAAGCTTCGAAACCGAGTAGACGTGTCGCTGTCCCTGCCGCAGCTGGCCATTCGCTCTCTGGCTCGCTCTGACTTAGGTGAGTCGACAGCTCTCTTTCGGTTTGTATTGTGCTATTATATTGTAATTATTATTTTTGTGTAATGTTGTGTGTTTCTTTGGTAACAGCGTCCTGTGGCACGTGATAGTCCTGTGTGACTGTCACGTCTTCGCCACTAAACATCTGTGGTTGCGTATGGACGGACCATTAGGCTGTGGCGCCTTGGTTTCCACTACCCGTTGTGTGCTTCATACAATGATGGCCGGGCCTCCACAGACAGTGTAGTCACGCCTTTACCGCACTATGTTCACTCCTGCCACAACTAGCTACGGGATTACGCCTGGGTGAATACGTCACTCTGCTTCACCTTCTCACGAGGACTGACCCTGAGAAGGGTGTTCTGCACTAAGGTCGTCCCCCAAATAAAACCACCACAAACGTGTTGTACATTACGTACCTCATCAACTATGTCAATATTTTGGTGATCCGTGAGGAGATGCTATTAGTTAGATTGACCTTTTTTATCCTGCTGTCTCTCTTCCCTCTCAATTTGTTGTTTAAATCTTTCCTCTTCCTTAGCCACCAAAAGCTGAATATCGGAGGCTTCAAGACCAGCCTCTTTCGCATTCTTTATCAGCTCAACTAAGTTAAGGGAAGACATGGTGCAAAAATAAATTCGCCAGGCCAACCGTATAATTCCGAAGTCCAAAGCAATAAAAACACAAGGCGTGAACAAGGTGGTATGTACGCTCGTAATTAAAGACTACCTCCGCAGAAGTATTTACTATAAACTGCGCTAACAACCGGAGCACAAAGAACACACTAACAAGGCAGGTTGGTCAGATCCGAGGGGACGCTAAACCAAAACTGTTGTCATATTCACTGAGCTCCTCCGGTTGTTACTTAGCCTTTATTGGGCCGTACGGCTGCACACGAACGTGCGGAGGAAGGAATGGCGGCCTTGATACAACTCAAAGTACTAGGAACTTCACTACACAGGATCGTCACACTTCCTTTCAATACACTACATAACCCTGAACATGAAAATACTGAATATAGTAATCCCTGCTCGGATTAACCGTCACAAGGTACAGGCAATTAGCAAACAAAAGAAATCGCAAGTTATAAATATATGCTTGCAAAAGGAAGGCAAGTTAGTCACGACTTAACGCCAAGTCCTATCAAGTATGACGCCGGTATATACGGTAACTACACTATCACCTCGGTCGACACGCTTCCTTAAATCAAAATACACCCGGAACACACTACTCGGATCAAACAGTCACAAAAGACAAGTCAATATAAGGCCACACATTAAATGCTAGTTACACACGTAACGCCAGCAAGGAAGGCAATGTTAGTCTCGACTTCACACAGAGTCCTAACACTTCTGACGCTGGTATAAACACCCAGTGATAACACTAATAACCAGTCGTCACACTTCCATAAATGACTCTACTCAGGCATACAACTATCTATCAACTGACCTTCGCCTCCTGTGCTTGCCGCTGCCACTGCCGCAGCGAACCAACAGCTCTCTCGCTCCCTTTACAATAAATAACTGTGGAAAGAATAACAAGCTTCAAATACTATTCAGTAACACATAATGGATGAGTATATTTCAAGTGGGTTATCAGTAGGATAACTGCGCCACTTGTAAGGGGTTCCGTCATGATGTTAAGCCGACACCCAAGTTCTATTAATATAACCCAAGAAATATTCTCATTCACATAAAAAAGAAGTAACAAGATTAAATAAATTCATAAACATGATAATATACACAAAATAATCCCACACATGCACTCACACATACACGTAAAACAAAAAAAGGAAAACAAAGGAACAGCACATCCTCTGTCGGGACGATCACAGAGTCCTCGCAGGTATACTGAGAGTTGATCTGGTAACGTCCCTCTTA
>JAPQNM010000019.1:5994089-5996589 GCA_029783475.1 Metacarcinus magister | reverse complement strand
CTGTATCTATGTATCTATCTATCTGTATCTATGTATCTATCTATCTATCTGTGTATCTATCTATGTATCTATCTATCTATCTGTGTATCTATCTATCTATCTATGTATCTATCTATTTATCTGTGTATCTATCTATCTATCTGTGTATCTATCTATGTATCTATCTATTTATCTGTGTATCTATCTATCTATCTGTGTATCTATCTATCTGTGTATCTATCTATGTATCTATCTATCTATCTGTGTATCTATCTATCTATCTGTGTATCTATCTATCTATCTGTGTATCTATCTATCTATCTGTGTATCTATCTATCTGTGTATCTATCTATGTATCTATCTATTTATCTGTGTATCTATCTATCTATCTGTGTATTTATCTATCTATCTATGTATTTATCTATCTTCTTCCCTCCATGTATCAATATTTACATATATAAATATATTGATAAATATAGATAGATAGATAGATAGAGATAGGTAGACAGGTAGATAGGTAGATATATTCATAGATAAATAAATATATATATATATATATATATATATATATATATATATATATTCATCTATCTATTATTTTTTTTGCATGTGATGAAAATCTGGTTCAGACACTTAATTAATCTGTGTCTGTCTGTCTGTCTGTCTCTCCGCTCTCTCTCTCTCTCTCTCTCTCTCTCTCTCTCTCTCTCTCTCTCTCTCTCTCTCTCTCTCTCTCTCTCTCTCTCTCTCTCTTCTCTTTCCCTCTTTCTCTCTTTCTCTCAAACACGGACACATGGACACACGTACTCATGCAGACGCACGCTTACACACACACACACACACACACACACACACACACACACATACCCACACACACACACACACCATCATGTCCAATAAAGGAAGTGACAGTAAACACATGCCATTACAACACATTACACATTACACTCCTACAAGTACACACACAGGAGCAGCTGCCTATAGATACATAGATACATAGATAGAAACATTAACACAACTCCTCAACAAAGGTGATAAACAAAACAATAAAATATACAAACCTTAGGTGAAAAACTCTCAATATCCTTATAGTAACAAAATAATATATTCCAAGGAAATTATATAAATGAAGAAGCCTCGATTCCTCTGTATTTCTCCCCTCCCTGGCCCCCGTAACTCCCCTGCCCCCCTCCCCCCCAACCAGCAGTCGTTTCAAAGCCCGTATCGCCCCGTCCGAACCCGCGAAGCCGAACCAATAAGCATTAGAGCGGCGGCGGTGCGGCTCCCGGGGATTGCATGCAGATCGCGGCGGTGCAACCTGGAGATAGCGTGGCGAGGACGGCGCGGCTGTAATGTAACCCGGAAACACACACCACCCCACCAATACCAGGCACGACACCAATAATGACACTACTACTACTATCAACACCACTACGACTATCACCACTACAACCATCAACACTACTACGACCATCACCACCACGACCATCATCACTACTACGACCATCACCACCACGACCATCACCACTACCACCATCACCACTACGACCATCACCACCACCACCACCACCACCAGAAAACAATCCACTGCTAAATATTCCACAACACCGCTACATTAACAATCAATAATAACAAATAACATACAGTGATAAGAAGAAAATAAATAATGATAATAATAATAATGATGATGATATGAAGAACAAGAACAAGAAAAAATGAAGGAGAAAAAGAAAAGGAAAATGATAAGCAAGAAAAAAAATAATTAGTACAAATAATGTTTTATGTGAATGAATAATGAGTCTGATTAAAATAAAAAAAACACTATAAAAGAAGAAGAGAGAGAGAGAGAGAGAGAGAGAGAGAGAGAGAGAGAGAGAGAGAGAGAGAGAGAGAGAGAGAGAGAGAGAGAGAGAGAGAGAGAGAGAGAGGTGAATAATTGTAGCAACAATAAAAAAGGAAATTAAAAAGGAAAGTTGGAGGCAGAGGAGGAGGAAGACGAGGAGGACGAGGAGGAGGAGGAGGAGGAGGAGGAGGAGGAGGAGGAGGAGGAGGAGGAGAAGGCAATACATAGGAGGTAAAGGAGCAAGGAGAGGGAACAGGAAACAAAGGAAACATGGAATTTCGGAGATGAATAGGTAATAAGAATAAATGAGAGAGAGAGAGAGAGAGAGAGAGAGAGAGAGAGAGAGAGAGAGAGAGAGAGAGAGAGAGAGAGAGAGAGAGAGACAGAGAGAGAGAGAGAGAGAGAGAGAGAGAGAGAGAGAGAGAGAGAAATCCTTTATTCACAAATCAGCTTAATAGACTGACTTTAAGAGACAAGAGACAAAATTTAATCAACAGAAATGAAGAACAAAAAAAAAAACTAGGAATAAAAAGAAAGAAAAAATATACATTACATTAAATAAAAGAAGAAAAGAAACTTGAAAGGAAAGTGAAATTAGAGAAAAAGTTAAGAAAGGTAAATCAATAGGGGAACTAACAAAGAGAGAGAGAGAGAGAGAGAGAGAGAGAGAGAGAGAGA
>JAPQNM010000019.1:5979089-5981589 GCA_029783475.1 Metacarcinus magister | reverse complement strand
ACTCAATTCCTGACATGCAACTTTTTCCTTCTCTCCACCTCTCTTAGCCCCTCCTTTCCCCTCCCTTCCCCTTCCTGCAATCCCTTCTGCTCCTTTTCCTCCTCATCAGCTGCCGTCGCCTCAGGTTTGGCCAAGGAGGGAGGCAACACGTGGGAAACAATTCTATTCGGTCCTTTTAATTTAACTTGGCATAAAAAGCAGCGGAAGTTTTAATAGTTTAGTGTCCGTGACGTGAATGGGCGAGTGTCGGGGCGCTGTGATGAGTGATGAGTGGGTGTGTGAGGGAGTGAGTGAAGGAGTGAAGGAGAGGCGGAAGGGAGAGGGACTAAAAGAGAAAAAGTGAGGAATGATTGAGGTTTGAGAAAGACGTGTGTGTGTGTGTGTGTGTGTGTGTGTGTGTGTGTGTGTGTGTGTGTGTGTGTGTGTGTGTGTGTGTGTGTGTGTGAAAGAGTGGAGGAGTGAAAGAGAAAGAGAGAGAGACAGACGGACAAAGACAGAGAGAATTAATGACTAGGTTACGAGAAAAGAAATGGAGAGGAGAGAAGGAATAGAAAGAATAAAAGGAATTGATGAATGAACTGAGCAGAAGGAATGTGTTGAGATAATGGAGGAAGAAGCGATCAGATTCCTTCCTTTGAAATAAAAATCGACTAAAACTAAAAAAGAACGATAAGTGAGTGAGTGAGAGAAGAGAAAGAGAGAAAAATGTTATGGAAGAAATTTGAAAAGTAAGGACGTGAGAGAAAATATGAACATAAAATGAGGAAAGGATGCAGGAATGAAAAGATAGAGATAAGGAGAAGGAGGGAAGGAGGACACAAAAATTAAATCGTGTGATAGAAGTAATGTATTTAAGAGAGGAAAATAACCTGGAAGAAAAGAAAATAAAGGAGGACAAAAAAAAGAATATACAGCTTAAGAAGTTTTAATAATATGAAAAAAAAGAGAGACGTCACAAAAATTCAAGCCAATGTTTAGATAGATTGAAAAATGCACTTACATACACATACTAAGATGCTTATGTATGTATGTATGTATGTATGTTTGTCTGACTGGCTGGTTGACTTTCTATTGACTGGTTGTCTGACTGTCTCTTTGACCTGCCTGACTGGATCGAACTGATGTACCAACGGATAAAACAGATGAGATTTATAGTAGATTTATAGTAAGGAGGAGAAGCGTGGCGAGGCGAGGAGGAGTAACATAGTGAGGAGAAGAAAGAGGAAGACTAAATGTGTGGAGAAGAAAATGAAAATGAAATGAAATGCAAGGTGAGGTAAAAAAAATAAAGAAGAAAAGGGGGAATAAAAGGGAGTAAGGGAAGGACAGATTACCAAACAGGAACAAAGTGAAAGGAGTACAAGGGAAGGTGGAAAAACAGGAATGGGGAAACAAGGATGCAAAGGGGAAGAGGGAAAGAGAGGAAACAGGGGAAAGAGGGGAAACAGGGGAGAGAAGGGAAGGAGGGGAAGGGATGTAGAATGTGCACATGACGGGGTGGAAGTGGAAGTGGAAGGGGGAAAGATATTCACTGTAACGCATCAGGAGGGAGGGGGGGAGGGGGAGGGGGAGGGGGGAGGGGGAGTAGGCAGGGGGCAGGGTCAGGTGAGATTAGGTGAGGTCATGAATGCAAGTGGCCAATGCAGTTTAGTTTACAATCATTATCAATATTTCATTTAAGGCCATTCTAATTAATATCGAAATGATCAAATCGCTGCGAGATAATTGAGCAGCAAAGTGAATCAGCGGCAGTAATAGCAATGCAGAAGTTGATTATAGACAAATTCAATTGAGAGAGAGAGAGAGAGAGAGAGAGAGAGAGAGAGAGAGAGAGAGAGAGAGAGAGAGAGAGAGAGAGAGAGAGAGAGAGAGAGAGAGAGAGAGAGCTGGTGTGTATTAATGGAAGGGTTGAATCTGTATCTAGTTTAATCTTGCTGTGACTAATGACTGTAACAGCTTCGTGCATGTGTGCAATTAGTCGCTTCCGTGATCCAGACTGTGACCTTCCGTTCCAGCGGCTTTCAAAGAACACCAAACACCAAACACCAAACACCAAACACTACACACCCAACGCCCAACACCCAAAACACCAAACACCAAACACCACACACCCAACACCAAACACCACACACCCAACACCCAACGCCCAACACCAAACACCAAACACTACACACCCAACGCCCAACACCCAAAACACCACACACCAAACACCAAACACCCACGCGCGCCACAAAAAAAACTCCAACTGTTAACAGGAAAAATGTTATGATGTTAAATGATGAGAAATTAGATACGGTGATTAAATACCTATACCAGGTAATGGCTGGCTGACGCTCTCTCTCTCTCTCTCTCTCTCTCTCTCTCTCTCTCTCTCTCTCTCTCTCACACACACACACACACACACACACACACACACACACACACACACACACACACAGACGCGCGGAGAAAGTCGGGATGGCGAACATTTGGCGTCAATAACAAGGCAATTTACATAGTC
>JAPQNM010000019.1:5971589-5974089 GCA_029783475.1 Metacarcinus magister | reverse complement strand
GTAAAGGTCAATCTTCGTCTGTCACTTACGATGTTAAATAGCAATGCTTCAGGAAACTTTTGTGATGAAATGAAAATAATAATCAAGAAAAGTTATATATTGATTTATGTGATTATTTTCAGGGATAACTGATAAAAAACAACACTAGCTATATGTATTACTACTAACACTAGTACCTTACCAACAACAACTACTATTGCTACTACGACTACTACTACTACTACTACTACTTCTACTACTAATGCTACGTACTACTACTACTACTGCTACTACTATTGATACTACTACTAATACTAATACTACTGCTACTACTGCTGTTACTATTACTACTACTTTTACTACTACAATCAATACTACGACTATTATATCTCCTATTGGTAATATAAACAATGATGATAATGATAATAATAATAATAATAATAATAATAATAATAATAATAATAATAATAATAATGACAAAGGCGCCATACAACACAAACATACACATACAGTTGGCGAGAAAAAAAAAAACCGAAAGAAAAATTTGAATAAAGGTGTAGCGGTGGTAGTCTCATTAGGCCTAAAGGTATGCAGGAACAAAGGCCATGACACTGCTAGGCCTGAACACACACACACACACACACACACACACACACACACACACACACACACACACACACACGAAAGAGGTGCCACTAATTAAGACAACGAATGAGCCTCTTTTTTGGTGCATTATGACCAAAGTTATAATTGTGTGACACTTTTTTTGGCGCCTTTTAAACACCTGCTCACCTGCACTCTACCTACAGGTGCGTGTGTGTGCGTGTGTGTGAACAAGTTGCGTACACACATGTAAACGGAGTGAATGCCTGAACACACGTCACAACAATTCTGATGAGTCAAAGTGATCACAGAGTCTGTCATGTCTCCAAGATAATTAAGCAAGACTAATTATAATCGACCTCCCTGTCTACCTAACCACACACACACACACACACACACACACACACACACACACACACACACACACACACACACACACACTACTAATCAACCTGTGTGCCTCTGAGTGACTATTTTCCTTAGTTTCAGAACGGGAAGGAAAATGATCCACCCAAATCCACATATTGCATGGATGAGGAAGAGAATCTGTGTCGCACATATACACTTTACGTCCCTTACCCACACTCATCCTACTTCTCACATCATCCACAAACGACCATCTACCACCATCCCTCTCAACCCCCCTCCCTTACCCCACAAGTCCCCTTCCTTCCCTCCCTCCCACTGCCGGCATCCCACACACAGATGGTGGAACATTTTTAATTAAAGTCCCCGCAGCCAGCTTTCGGGACCGTCCGGCGGGGAGATGAGACAGCGGCAGCGGTGGTGGTGGTGGTGGTGGTGGCGTGGTGGCGTGGTGGTGGTAATGGTGGTGGTGGTGGTGGTGGTGGTGGTGGTGGTGGTGGTGGTGGTGGTGGTGGTGGTGGTGGTGGTGGTGGTGGTGGTGGTGGTGGTGGTGGCGGTGGTGGTGGTGGCGGCGGCGGCGGCGTGTCCTGTGCCAGCCAGATGGTGCCACGCCAGGCTATGTATTGTCACCAGATGCCGGCTGTGTCATCTGTCCCAGCGCCGCACAGGTCAAGATGCTGGGAGGCAATATTGTGAGGGATGACGAGAGGAGAGTGTAAGGACGAGAGAGAGAGAGAGAGAGAGAGAGAGAGAGAGAGAGAGAGAGAGAGAGAGAGAGAGAGAGAGAGAGAGAGAGAGAGAGAGAGAGAGCAGATATGTCAGGTCGTGATAGAGGGGAAGGGAGGAGTGAGGGGAGGGGAGGAGGAAGGTTTAAAAATGGACCATCTTAGAGTGGTTGTCGTTGTGGTTCTGACTGGAGGTGACAGGACAGTCATGCACGTGGGACACCGAGTCAACAGAACAGACAGCAACAGCTCTACAGAACCTAACGAGGCTGTCTGTGAGTCTTGCACTACACTAACTGGAGCTCTGAGCTTCCCACTAGTCTTTTTTTACATTAGTATTAAGTATGCTATCTCAAGATCTACAGTGATATGAATTAATTGAAGTTGTATGGAAATAGTTATCTTGTATTATCTTTTTATTACTTCTTTCTATTTCTTTTTTTTATATGCTAATCTATTATTTCATTATAACTTCATTACTCTATTAGTTCATTACTGTTAGGACGGTTAATCTTTTTTATATCTATAGGCTTTGTGTTGTGTTGAGAAGGTTTCCAACGTAATACATTGTCATGCAAGTTTCCTTTGTAATACAAGGACCAATGTAGCCAGGACGAGGTCATCTATAACAATGTATAGCCAGTCACAGCACTAAACAAATGGGAAAAAATTAAGAAAGAAATAACACTCAATTAAACACCTTTTTTTCCTTAAAGATCGTAGTTGTCACTTCCTTCTAAAGTAGTTTTGTTTCTGGTTATTACTTTAATTAACAAATGAAGGGAATATTGTCTCGCCTGCCTTCACAACACACACACGCGCGCACA
>JAPQNM010000019.1:5961589-5964089 GCA_029783475.1 Metacarcinus magister | reverse complement strand
TCCTGAGGCTGCAGCTCCATTCAACACACCGGATCACGCATCTCTTTATAAATAGACTCACAATATAGGAACCATCCCACCCAACAATACATCCTTTACCTTATGAATTACACCGCCGCCACCCTTGCACTATACCTCTCTCTCCCTCCCTTCCGTGGCAGGTAGAAGGTGCTAACAACACGATCAGCTAATTGGCTAGGTGAGCGTAGGTGGCCAGGTAAAAATGTCCCCAGCAACAAGGTGACACAGGTGCTCTTTTGCCATGTTGTGAAGGGGAAAATCCGAGTCTGCTGGGATGAGTGAGACAAAGGACGCGTCATTACTTAGCGTGCCACTACTGACCTAACGAGGCTCCGGCTGATGCATTAGAGGTCAAATTAGGGTCGTTGGGGCGTGGAGACGAAAAATAAAACAAGGGTCGTGAGGAAGGGAAGGTGTGCGAGGGTCTGGTACGGAAGGACAGGTGAGAAACGACTGGTCTCGTCCGTACCTCGTTGAACCTAAACTCCGCTGTCAACTAAATCAGAATTAAAGCGTGGAATTAATAAAAGTCAGTGATTTACGTGCATTTATTTTTTCCTCTTCGTCTCGTTTCCATCAACAAATTCGTGGCCGTTAGTTAAATCAGAATTAAAGTGTAAGAAAACACGACTTCTATAAATTCTCTTCCTGGAGCTTAAACACCGACGGAACGACACTAAATCTGGCGCAAACACACACAAGGAAAACACCGTGACGAACACACACACACACACACACATACACACACACACACACACACACACACACACACACACACACACACACACACGCACACAACAGGATAACACCAGCAGCAGAAGTCCTCAATGATTTACTGATTTCAGTTCGACAGGGAATTGGATAGAAAGAGAAAACACAAACATTAAAAAAAATATAAATAAACTTTGCCAGATTCACCCGCGCCAATTGGCCTCGTGTTTGCGAAATTCAAGCATAATTCTGGATGCGATTTGCTCGGCTATTAGTTCCTCTGATTTTTTAGACGCTTCCACGGCAGAGCAGAACTTCATTGGCACACGATCTGCTATGATAGGAGAGAGAGAGAGAGAGAGAGAGAGAGAGAGAGAGAGAGAGAGAGAGAGAGAGAGAGAGAGAGAGAGAGAGAGAGAGAGAGAGAGAGAGAGAGAGAGAGAGAGACTAAGACAAAGAGAAAAAGGACAAAAAAAAACGCGTACATACATACATACACACAAACACACATACACTCTCACACACACACACACACACACACACACACACACACACACACACACACACACACACACACACACACACACACACAGACAAAGACACACAAACAGAAACAGACACTGATAAGAACACACGATAAAGATAAACGGAAAGAGGGTGGAAAGGAGGAGGAGGAGGAAGAGGAAGAGGAAGAGGAAGAGGAGGAGGAAGAGGAAGAGGAAGAGGAGGAGGAGGAGGAGGAGGAGGAGGAGGAGGAATTAAAAGGAAAAGATTGATTGTAGGAAAGAGGGTGAAGAAGTAAAATAGGACGTAAATATAGGGAGACAGATGGAGTCGGTGAAAGGTAGAATGAGGAAAGTACAATAAAACATGGATTTTTTTTTATAAGAATTAGATAATGAGTATCACTACTACTACTATTACCCAGACGATAACATGCGCTGCCACACCACCAACAACACAATACAAAATATAACATTTGATAGATACATTTACATAACTTAATTAAATATACTGACGATAATGAATAATATCTCAGTTTATGATTGGAGTCCAAGTACTTGTGTAGTCTGTTATTGAAAGGTGTAAGTGTTATACTTTCAACAACGTTGGAAGGCAGAGAATTCCAGACGTTAACGACGCGATTGGAATTTGTTTCATTTGCCAAAAATCTTTCACCGATTATCTTTAAACTGTTTCGTCTTCTTGTTATCTTTAATTGATCGACTGTGAAGTAATCTTCCTCTTTTTTTTTCTTCTATATCATAAGCCATTGGCGCCAGTAGGCTTTTTATGGAGGCACAGATGGACTTGCCTCTTGCCTGTTATTTGGCGTAGGGTTTCAAATTTTTTTATAGTGACGCCTCAAATGTTTTACGTTCTCTCTTGAATATGTTGAGAACTAGAGAGGCTAATCGCTGCTAAAGCCTCACATGCATATAAACACTGTAAGTCCTGTCTGAGGACAGTATGGCAGCAATTTGGGTAGTCTTTGGCCACTCGGCGGTGATATCAAATAATGAAAAGTGGCCAGCGAATATTGGAAGATCGAACCACCGCTTTCCCTTCTGCATTGATGTTATCAAATCCTTTGAATATTCAAAACACTTCTATTACATCAACTCACATCCTCTGTTTCGATAAGCTGAATAAGTTTAGTTCTTTAAGTCTTCCTTCATAGGTTACATTTCTCAGCCTGGGCTAAAATGTTTGTTATTCTTTGTTGAATTCTTTCTTGCTTTACTACGTTATTTTTCTTGTAATATGG
>JAPQNM010000019.1:5929089-5931589 GCA_029783475.1 Metacarcinus magister | reverse complement strand
ATACACTGAGTGACAGCTGCTTCTCTGCCCCAACAGAAAATCTCAAAACTTTTCTTCTCGCGCTCTTGTTTCCCTTAGGTAAAGAAAAGTTTGAGAGAACAAGATAGATACAGATAGATAGATTGATAGAAAAAGAGAGAAGAGATAAAGAGAGAAAGAAAGAGTAAGAGAAAGAAAGAAGAAGTGATGCAGTAAGAGTGAAAAAAAGAGAAAGAGAAAGAGAGCAAGAGCAAGAGAGAGAGAGAGAGAGAGAGAGAGAGAGAGAGAGAGAGAGAGAGAGAGAGAGAGAGAGAGAGAGAGAGAGAGAGAGAGAGAGAGAGAGGTCTGGCTTCACTATAATATTTTTCTAACTTCTCTAAGAATAGTGTTTTTCTCTCGAGCTAAAGAGTACAGAGTAATAACTATACTAATCAACGCTTTGCTGAACGGTGATCGTTCCCTGTGTTTCGTTTCTCTCCATCTATATGGCAACATTTAGTAAAGAATGCATTGACTAACTCTTGACATCAAAATTAAGTCATCAATTTGAAATACCATTCCATTTAATAACGAGTAATCATCAAAATTGGTGCATTGCAATAACATCTACCTTCAAACCAACCTTACTGATCACAATGAAAAATTTGGTTATTTTCCAATCAGAATATAATCGTCAAAATTTTGGGCGAGTTTCATTCTTGTGTATTAATAATGAGACTATGTAAGACTACCAAATGTCCTTGAGAAAGTGTTTTATCTCAATGAAAAAAAGGCTTCATTTGTGAATGTTTAGAAGCTGGTAATTTGCTTTCTTACATCAGTGGCTCCTAATCATTTATCTTCCCTAACCCCATAATTAAAATATGACATCATCCATGATCCCAAAGGTAATTTTTGAATGTTTGACTATCGGCAGTAATATATAACAAAATAATGCCACGCGTTCAAGGAAAATACTAAACAATATAAAACTCCAGAAACATTGGTAAAAAAATTCCGACTTA
Source organism: Metacarcinus magister (assembly GCA_029783475.1). NCBI lineage: Eukaryota > Metazoa > Arthropoda > Malacostraca > Decapoda > Cancridae > Metacarcinus > Metacarcinus magister. Next base: position 5,930,606 of record JAPQNM010000019.1, on the reverse strand, counting down.
ACTTAAATTCCTGTTTCAATTTTTTTTTCTTTTTTTTCAGAAAACATTCCATAGCCTCACAATAGACCAGGTAAGAAACCTTGCTGCAAAAAAAAAAAAATGTTTACAGCAATAAAAAACAAATCTCCACACTGGTTTTCTAAATATTAATCATATCTTTTTGTAGCTGTCATAATGATTTTTTTTTCAAGGCACTTTATGTGACACTAAAGAATAATTAATTATAAATCAGTTCTATTTACCTTTTGATGTTGAAACTTTTCTACGGTTAAATTGATTCTTTATGATATTCTGAAGGCAATTTCAATGTGTGTTAAACTAAGAAAAATTGTTGACACATATTAACATCTACTCCTTCACGTTACTTCAATTCAATGAGTTTATGCTTATCATCCCTGTCATGTTGAAATATGCAGATGTTTTTATTTGATTTTAATTACAATAATATATAAAACTTTGTGTTGTAATATTTTTCAATACAAAGATGTGTTTGTAACTTTCATTGCGAAATGCTAAACTTCAAACCATTTCCATCTCACTATATTTACGTCACACAAACAAGCACACACACACACACACACACACACACACACACACACACACACACACACACACACACACAGCAGTAAAATACATAGAAGAGCCATTTTCCGCTTCGTAACGGATGATTTGTTAACACATATTGGCATATTTAGCCGCACTTTACACCTTTAATTAATATTTAGGGGATCAAAGGTGATATTTAGAGTGTATAACACGCTCATGATGGACGGACGGACGACGATAACTCAACTGGCAACATTGGTCATCGTGAATATCAATCTGCTTCAGAGATGGGCTTATACTGGACCTTAACTGTCCCTTTGGATTATAAACACACATCATATCACTCCACCAACGCTCCACCACACTCACTGTTCTATTAAAGGAACAATTACTCGCCGTGGTTCTACGTATTCATTCACAAACCCGACGCTCGGATGAATAAAGGTTGGATTATATGACATCTGATCTCGCAATACAGATTTACGTCTAAAAAAACACACAGAATAAAGAAGTGAATTTACGTATAAAAACATCCAATATATGAACAATTAATAAAAAATGGATGAGCAATTCAATTATCAAATTAAATAAGTGAATTAAACAAATAAATAAACGAAAAAATAAATAAACAAATCAAAAACAAAAACAAATTCTTCTGTTGCTATTAAAACTTCATTCATAAATAAATAAAGCCAAAAGTTCACAGCACACTCTCCGAATATATATGAAAACATACATAAAGATTAAATATCAAAATAAAAACATAAAAATGATATTATCAAAAGTGAATCTGATGAAAGGAGACAGCAAAAGAGTCACGATGTGTGTGTGTGTGTGTGTGTGTGTGTGTGTGTGTGTGTGTGTGTGTGTGTGTGTGTGTGTGTGTGTGTGTTTTTGCTAAATCATTTCATTTAAATGTGAAAGTACTTACAAACAACATAATAATAATGTTTGGACGGATGGGCGGCGTA
>JAPQNM010000019.1:5916589-5924089 GCA_029783475.1 Metacarcinus magister | reverse complement strand
AGAGGGGGGAGGGGAGGAGAAGAGGGGGAAAAGAAAAAGATAAGCAGTACGGTGCATAGTTGGGTGATGAACAAAAGGGGCGGAGAAGAAAAGAGAAAAAAAAAGAAGAAATAACGAATAGAAAACACAAACAATCTCGTGAAAAAATCTAGTAATAAAGGAGGATAAGGCATAGAAGGGAAAGAGAAAGAGGAGTAGTAAGTGAAAAGACAAAGAAGATGAAGAAGAGCGGTGGTAGGAGTGGTGGGGATGAGGAATAAGAACAAGAGGATTACGTAAGCGTGAGCACGAGTGAGATGGCTAAGTGTGGATCGCCCGGGGATTTCAGGAGGAAGGGAAAGGACGGCACGAGAAAAAACTAAACAACACAAGGGAGAAAGAGAGAGAGAGAGAGAGAGAGAGAGAGAGAGAGAGAGAGAGAGAGAGAGAGAGAGAGAGAGAGAGAGAGAGAGAGAGAGAGAGAGAGAGAGAGAGAGAGTGAAAGTGAGAGTGAAGGAGGGTGGGTGCATGTGTGCGAGGGATACAGAGAGAACCAGAGATAATGAAAAGAGTAAGGTAGGAAGTTGATAAGGATGGACGGAGGTAAGCAAAAAGAAAAAAACTCAAGATATACTCTCAGTGGTGTCGAGGAGGAGGGCGAGGAGAGAAAATATTTAGCGAGGATTAAGTTTAGTCCAGAGGGTAAGTAGGAGGAGGAGGAAAGGAGAGGGAGAGGGAGAGAGAGAGAGAGAGAGAGAGAGAGAGAGAGAGAGAGAGAGAGAGAGAGAGAGAGAGAGACGCAGGAGACAAGGGAGAGAAAAGAAGAGATTGACGGTGGGAGAGACGGACAAAGACAAGACTCATGTCCTCCTGAAACAGCCAGACAAACTTAAGAAGACAAACAGGAAAGAAGATATGCCTTAGGTGGAAAATGTTTCTCTCTCTCTTTCTCTCTCTCCTTCTCTCTCTCTCTCTCTCTCTCTCTCTCTCTCTCTCTCTCTCTCTCTCTCTCTCTCTCTCTCTCTCTCTCTCTCTCTCTCTCTCTCTCACCCACACACACACACACACACACACACACACACAATGTATAAAATCTAGACATTATCTGCCAATTTTTTCGCACCTCATGATAAATTATTTAACCCATAATAATTAAGGGTAATTACATTGCACATATATGGATTCACTCGAGCCTAAAAAACACCGTAATTACAAACCCCCACTTTGAAAAAAAACAAATGTAATAAAACAACAAAAGGTGTGAGTGGTCGCCCCGCTGCCTGCACCAGGACGCGCCTCATATATTACCAAACAGAATGATGTCACCATGAATTTTGACGCCAAATAATGACCACGACAATTGCTGCCAATTACACCTGGCGTTAAAAAAAATGGACGAAAATGGAAATGAGGCAGGTATATGTGTTATTTTTTTTTTTATCAGGTGAACATGAACGCAACATGAATTAGCTCACGGTGTTTGCATTGTGCGATTTTGTTTTGTCATTCTATTAATTTGTTTATTGTATTGAGCGCATATAATGAACTAATACACTTAATACGTTGATTTGTTTGTATGAAAATTTGTCGACCCATAAAAGTGGAAATACAAATCCATGTTCACGCGTTCCCTTCCCATTCCTATTTATTAATTAGTTTTCAGTTTCAAAATCACGTCCTTTATTCAGGTTAATTAATTACATGTGCTATTTGTTACACTCAAACACACATTTATACGTCCATCGCCTCAACGTCATTTTTCCTCATTATCTCCTCGTTCTCTTCCTTTGTTCGTCATCTTTGCTCTCCTCCTTCGATTCCTCTTCTTCCCCCGCCAGTCAAACACTTCTCAATCCGGACAACTATTCCCCTTCTATTCATAACTTCTGCGTCTTGTTGCTCAGCCATTTATTTTCTCTTTAGCATATTATCACTGTCCTTCCTCCTCCATTTTTCACCTCCTTCCCTCCTCGCGCTTATATCATTCTCTCAGATCTTTCCTCCCTCGACTCAAGCGCCTCTTCTTCTCTCTCAATTTCTCCTCTTTCGATTCCTCCCCCCTCTCCTCCGCTTCATCTTCCTTCCCTTTTTTTAACTGTCTTCCCCTTCATCTTTCCTTCCTCTCCTACCTCTCCGTCTCCCTTATCAGTCACTTAAATTCAGCTGAGTCCCCGAATACTCTGTCAAAAAATGATTTAATATCCTGAGTCCTTACAGAGGATCTCGCTAGACACTCGCCGGCTTGACTTTTTTTTCCTCCATTCTCCACCAGAGTCCTGTTTGAGGAGGAGGAAGAGAGAAAGGCGGTAGTCAAGGAGCTAGGAAGATGGTAAGGGCGGTGGACACAAGGATAAGAAAGAGGATGAGGAAATAGTGTAGAAAAGAGAAGGTTGAAAGGAGATGAAAATGGGTCCAGGATATGAAAGAGGAGCAGAACGGTAAGAGCGAGAACGATAAAATGAAGGAAGATACGAAAGAGAGCAATGACAAGGAGGAGGAAGACAAGAATGAGGATGGGGAAAGAATACACGGAATGGAAAAAAAGAAAACAAGGAAGGCAAGGATAAGGAGGAGAAAGAGGAGTGAAAAACGAAAGGAAGAGAAGGAAAAGGAGGGAGAGGGAGAGGAAGCCGTCCCTTACCCTACATTATTAAGGAAGTTTACCGTATTTACATGCAGTAGAGTTAGTTGGAAGAAGGAAGCGAGAACGAAAGGAAGTCACACGTATAACATAGAACAAAAAAGAACACGAACATTTTTTTTTTTGTTTAAACATAACTACGACGATGACGAACGAAACCACAGAAACATGAACATAAAAGAAATCACACACACATATAAAACAAAAACAAAAAATCCATGAACAATGATAACACACACGTACACGACGACGATCAAAATAAGAATCTTGAAAACAAGTATAACAGGAAATCATGACAAATACCAAAGAAAAGAAAGAAAACATACAAAACAGAACAGGACGTACAAGTTGACCACACGAATTGAGGACAAATACTAACCACCCACTCCTTTCCTCCCTCCCTTCCTCACTCCCTCACTCCCTCACTCCCTCCCTCACTCCCCACTTACCCATCACTGCACCGCCTGCATTACCTCCCCTCATTCCTCACATTACCTCTGCGGCATAAACTGCACCAAGAGAATGGCTGAGTGTGAAGTTATAGAGCCGCTGGGACCAACTCCACGGCCCTACACCCACCCCCTGCACCACCCTGCCCTGCCCTGCCCTGCCCTGCTCTACCTTGCCCTGCCCTGTCCTGCCCTGTCCTGCCCTGCCCTGCCCTACCCTGCCCTGCCCTGCCCTGCCCTGCCCTGCCCTGCCCTGCCCTGCCTTGCCCCACCCTCTCTGCCCGCATACACAAAGCCATCACAGTAAAATCACAGGTCTATATACATTGGGTTTGCCTAAAAGGTAAAGGAAGTGGGAATAAAAGAGAAGTGACCTTCCAATTCCAGTATACTTGGAATGGGAATGGATAAAGTAATAGTAAAGCTAATGGTACTTTATCCTTCCTAATCCAGTCGATAAATCTGTATAGAATATAATATACCACAAAGGATATTTTTTAAGAGGAAGTAAATAAATGTAGGGAGTGAGGGAAAAAAAAGTGAGTGATGCAAAGGATGAGAGGAAGGAGAATGCCATGAAAGTGAGGTAGGAAGGAGGGAGGGATGGATGAATGAAGGCAGAGAAAGCAGGAAGAATGGAGAGATGGATTGGGGAGATGGGAAGGAGGCTGGCTGAAGGGGACCAGCATAAAAAGTTGTATACTGTATTTAGAGAGGAAACGTCGCTTTTGGAAATTGGAATCTTCTCTCTCTGGCAAAGAGGGAGAATCTGAGCTAGATAAGGGGCTGCAATAGAGAGAGAAAGAGAGAGAGAGAGAGAGAGAGAGAGAGAGAGAGAGAGAGAGAGAGAGAGAGAGAGAGAGAGAGAGAGAGAGAGAGAGAGAGAGAATTTGGGAGGACGAAAACCAGGCACAAAGGGGAAGAGAAAGTGGATGTTTTTTCTTTTCTTTCCTTCCTTCCTCCTCTTCCTCTTCCTCCTCATCTTCCTCCTCTTCCTCCTCCTCCTCCTCCTCCTCCTCCTCCTCCTCCTCCTCCAACTCCTCCTCCTCCTTCCCATGTGACGCATCAAACCCTAAAGTTTCTCCTCATAAACCATGAGGAATATATTTCATACCTTGACTTGGAGGAGGAGGAGGAGGAGGAGGAGGAGGAGGAGGAGGAGGAGGAGGAGGAGGAGGAGGAGAGGAGGTGGAGGAGAAGGAAGAAGGAGGAGGAGGAAAGGAGGAGGAGAGAAGGAGGAGGAGGAGGAGAGGAGGAGGAGGAGAGGAGGAGGAGGAGAAGAGAAGAAGAAGAAGAAGAAGAAGAAGAAGAAGAAGAAGAAGAAGAAGAAGAAAAAAAAAAAAGAAGAAGAAGAAGAAGAAGAAGAAGAAGAAGAAGAAGAAGAAGAAGAAGAAAAAGAAGTAGAAGTGCTGGTGTCATGTGTTACGGTTATTACTGTGTTAAGTTACTTTATCTATTAAATCTCTTCCTCCTCCTCCTCCTCCTCCTAATCCTCCTTCTTGATAAACACTTATTATTTGTTCACCAACTCGAGTATTTCATTCATTCGTAAATACTTTTTTTTTTAGTAATATACTTAGATTAGTCTTGTTTTTCTCACTTTCCTATATAAATTCCATGATAGTTTGTCTATACTACATGGTATCACTTCCTTCTCTGACCAGCTTCGGCTGGAGGGAGGGGTGGGTGGGGAGGAGCCTTCCACTTTGCTGTCCTTTTGTCTCTTTCAAGTAGATATTATAGAAGTAGTGTAGCCACACGGACAGCCACGTTAGGTCCAGTAGGACTGTTGATGTCTGTTCTTCCTTTGTACTGCTTTGTACTTCTTTTCCTCCTCTTCCTCTTCCTAATCCTACTGTTTTTTTACTTCCATTTCCTCTTGCTCTATCTTTTCTTTCTTTCCATTTTCTTACCACACTGCCTTCATTTTTCCATTTTCGTTTTAATTACGCAATTTTAAACTTTCTTTGCATCATTATTTATCTTACTCTTCAGTTCTTCGTGTTATTTTTTTCATTTACTTCTTTAACTTCTTTATTCTTGCTTTTTATCGCACAATTCCCACAATCTGTCTTGTATTTACACTTACTTTCCTTATCTTATTGAGTCTTTCGTCAGTTCGTGAAAAAAATCTTAATATTTTTTCTTCACAGAATCGTGTCCTTTCAGTGTTTCTTACATATTTTTTAAGTTTTATTTTTTCTTCCACCAAATATTCCGTTGTCACTTGTGTTTCTAAGTTGGATTATATTCTTTACATTTTTTTTCGTTCTTTCTTGCAGTTTTTAGTGTTATAATGTAGCTTAAACATTTTTCTTCTTCTTCTTCTTCTTTTTCTTCTTTTTCTTCTTTTTCTTCTTCTTCTTCTTCTTCTCCTTCTTCTTCTTCTTCTTCACTTCCCCTCCTCCTCTTCCTCCTCCTCCTTTTCCTCCTCTTCTTCCTCCTCCTTCTTCTCCTCCTCCTTCTCTTCTTCCTCCTCCTCCTCTTCCTCCTTTCCGCAGCAACTTCTCTACTTCATCCTCCGTATCACTTCAACTCACTTTCTCTGTTGTTGCTTGCTTGCTTCCTTCCTTTCCTCCTCCTCCTCCTTCTCCTCCTCCTCCTCCTCCTCCTCTTCCTCCTCCTCCTCCTCCTCCTCCTCCTCCTCCTCCTCTTCCTCCTCCTCCTCCCTGCAGCTTTTCCACCCCCACCCTTGCCCAGTTCTCCCCCTCCCTTGCTACAAGTTTAACAGCTGCTACACACATAACTCTCCCACCGCCTCATGCTTGCTTCCTCAGACACTTCAGAAGGCAATTTCCTTTCCGTCATACACAATAGCACTTACGCGGCCAGCCAGGTATATTTCCCAGGGCACTCAGAGGAACAACGACTTGAAACAGGAAGTGAAGGAAAGGGAGAAAGAAAAAAAAGAACCTCACTCTTAAACTCTCTCTTGCTTTCTCTCTCTCTCTCTCTCTCTCTCTCTCTTTCTCTTTCTCTCGATTTTTCTCTCGAACAAAAATATGATCTACACGAAACGTTTTGCGAAAATAAAACAAGTAAGAGAGGTGAACAATCAACTTGGTTTTCTCTTTCTTTGTTTCTTTCTTCTTTGCGTTCACCGTTGTCGTGGTTGTCAATCACATGAACGCAACACAAATTCCATTCAAGCCTTATTTTTCTTTTTCCTTCAACACAAAAAAGAAAGAAAATTGGTGTGAAACTTGAATAAAAGGAACACATCTACAAGAAGTCAATCCATGGAGAGAAAATCAAAACCAGTTTCCAGGGAAAACAAAAAATTCAAAAACTGCACAAAAATAAAGTTACAATGAAAAGGATGAACATTCATATAAACCTTTAAAAACAAGGTTATGAAACACATACACAAGGGTGAAACAGATAAAAAAAAACGTATATCAAAAAAATAAAAGAAAATCGTTCAAGGAAAGCAAATACTAGAATGAATATAAAGGACAAAAAAAACACATATCTGGAGAAACTAAAATAAAATAAAAAATCGGAATGAAGTAAGAAAAAAGCTATCAGCTGTGAGCATTGGAAAAAAGGTGGATCCGGGGATCAGAAAAATAGCAATTCAGTGAAATCAGACTTCAGTGACAATGGTGGACAGAGAAACTGATGGAAATTCCCTTCGTGGTGAAAATCCCTTTTTTTTAACAGGTGTCCAGTAATTGGCCTGAAATTCTCGAGGGGCGGCAGGTAATTCTCACTCACCTGTAAATTCTATCTGTCCGCCACACTGGCATCCAACCTACCTCCCTCTCTCTCTCTCTCTCTCTCTCTCTCTCTCTCTCTCTCTCTCTCTCTCTCTCTCTCTCTCTCTCTCTCTCTCTCTCTCTCTCTCTCTCTCTCTCTCTCTCTCTCTCTCTTTCGTGTATTTACTAACTAGCTATCTACGTAACTATCCATCCACCCATCTATCTACCTAACTGTATTTACCATTCTATCTACCTGACTGTATTTATCTATCTATCTATCTATGTCATTGCCGTCCTCTTTCAAACCATTTCAGACTCCACATGAATACTTTAAATTTATTCACTCAAATTCTTGTCGCCCAATAAAGATTAACAATTTAGGTCAATACTCAATTTTTCACTCCATAACGCTGAGTAAAAGTACAACACACTTTATTTCCCGCCACAAACAGTAATTATTCAACGCACTCCCCTCTGTTCTACTTTGCGTCTCAATTTACTGGCCAGCAACGTGATATTCTTCAAATAAATTAACAAAAGAGTACAACATCAATCTCCCATTTCAATTCCATAGGCTCGTTCGTATCAAGTGCTAATTGAACAAAAATAGAAAAAAAAATGAGGCAGGGAAAAGGAAAAAAAAACTAAATTCGTGAAAAAAAAATCTAAAAACACGATAAAGCAAGTTAATAAATATACATTTTTTTTCATATTAGATGGAAGTCATGTT
>JAPQNM010000019.1:5896589-5901589 GCA_029783475.1 Metacarcinus magister | reverse complement strand
GGAGGAAGGGAGTGAGGAAGGGAAGGAGGAAGGGAGTGAGGAAGGGAAGGAGAAAGGGGAGGATGGTCGTGTAGTCGCTTCTGACCACCACGTTATCAGTGCTCATTCATAAGGGAAACTCTGGCGAGCCCCGGGCCTTATCATCTCTCGCGGAGGGTAATGAAGGAGGAGGAGGAGGAGGAGGAGGAGGAGGAGGAGGAGGAGGAGGAGGAGGAGGAGGAGGAGGAGGAGATAGAAGAGGAGGAGGAGGAGATAGAGGAGGAGGAAGAATAAAAATGTAAGTTGTGTGGGTGTGTGTGTAATATAAGAGGTGTGTGTGTGTGTGTGTGTGTGTGTGTATGTGGGTGGGTGGGTGTGTAATCGCAGGCAAGACTAAGACAAGACGAGAAACAAGTAAAGTCTGTTGGTATTAAGACGAATATATTTTGAACACATAAAATAATACACCGGAATCTGCGTCTAAGAACTTTAAAAAAAAATAATAATAATAATAATAATATTTCCAAAATCTAGACAAACCAAAAATCAATGAACAAGGTAAAAAAAAATGCACATAAAATATATAAAAAAAATAAAAAAGAGTATATTGGTAAAAAGGGGAAAATGAACATTATACTGAAGGGGAAACAATGTATAGGAAGGCAAGGTGGGAGGGAGGGATGGAAGGAAGGAGAAGGGAAACAAGAGAGAGAAGAGAAGAAAGAGAGGTGTGGGAGGATAATAAAGGAGAGAGAGAGAGAGAGAGAGAGAGAGAGAGAGAGAGAGAGAGAGAGAGAGAGAGAGAGAGAGAGAGAGAGAGAGAGAAGTGAGTGCAAAGAAAAACTTAGAGGAAATAGATGAAGACGAGGAGAAGGAAGAACACAAAAGGAACACAACATAAGAACAAAGACCATCAAGCAGGAGGAGAAAGAAGAAGAAGAGGAGTAGGAGAAGAGGAGGAGTAAGAGAAGAAGAAGGAGGAGGAGAAAGAAGAGAAGGAGGAGGAGGTAGAAGAAAGAATATGCGAATAACAATGACGAAAAAAACGAGAATGAGAAACAAGGGAAAGGGGAGATGGAAGAGAAGTAAAAAGAAGAGAAAGAGGAGAAAGAGGGGAAAGAGGGGGAAAGAGGAGGAAAGAGGAGGAAAGAGGAGGTGGGAGGAAGGTCTTTTCACCATTAAGGGAAGAGGTGGTGAGTCCCAGTGAGGCTGTGAGAGTGAGGGGAGATGAGGGAGGCGCGTGCTTCCCCTCCCATGGCGCCCCTGGGAGTGCTGGCCGTCCCACAGTGAGGGGAGCACTGAGGGTAATGGACTGAAAGGCAGGGGGAAGGGGGAAGGGGAAAGGGGAAAGAGGAAAGGGTAAGGGGAAGGGGAAGGGGAAGGGGAAGGGGAGGGGGAAGGGGAAGGGGAAGGAGGAAGGGGAAGCGGAAGGGGAGAGAGGAAAGGGTTTAGTGATGGTGTGGTGTGTTGAGGATGGTTATCTATCTCTCTCTCTCTCTCTCTCTCTCTCTCTCTCTCTCTCTCTCTCTCTCTCTCTCTCTCTCTCTCTCTCTCACAAACACCTCCATTTTCTCTTTATTTTTGTGTCTATCTTTATCGTGTTCTATCTCTTCCGCTTTTCTCACTATTCCATTTCTTTCTTCCTTCAGTAATCATCTTCTTCCTCGCTTCCTTTTATTTTCATTATCTCTCCTTTCTTTTTTTTTTCTTTCTTTTTTTTGCTCCACTCTACTCCTCTTTCATGAGTAATTAATGATTCTATCTCTCTTTCCTGAAGCTTCCTCGGTGACTTATTTCGTGTGTGTGTGTGTGAGTGTGTGTGTGTGTGTGGTGTGTGTGTGTGTGTGTGTGTGTGTGTGTGTGTGTGTGTGTGTGTGTGTGTGTGTTTTCTTAAGTATTATTCCTCTATTAACTCTCTTTGTTATGACCTCACAATCACTCTCTTTCTCTTTCTCTCTCCCTCTCTCTCTCTCTCTCTCTCTCTCTCTCTCTCTCTCTCTCTCTCTCTCTCTCTCTCTCTCTCTCTCATTTTCAGCTCATGTTCCTTCTTTCCTTCCTTCTTTTATTTCTTCATTTTGATCCTCTTGTTCCTTTTCTCTCTGCTGCATCCTCGCCAAATACATGAATTTCACTCCATAAACTTTCCTCGGAAGAAAGTTTGCCTCACCAGCGTCTCTCACAATCATCAAAGACTCACACGACGCAGAGAGAGAGAGAGAGAGAGAGAGAGAGAGAGAGAGAGAGAGAGAGAGAGAGAGAGAGAGAGAGAGAGAGAGAGAGAGAGAGAGAGAGAGAGAGAAAGAATGGTGTATGTGTGTGTTTTTGATAAGCAGATGCGATATATCTACATTCTTCACAGGCATCAAACAAAACACACACACACACACACACACACACACACACACACACACACACACACACACACACACACACACACACCTCATCTATGACACACAATGCAGTGTCTCAAAAGTCAAACATTAATACCGAGGCGAGACAACAGAGAGGCGCCTCAAGGACACAGGACGAGTCAACACAACACAGGACTGGCAAATTGGCACTCACTGTGGGGAAGGGAGGGAGGGAGGGAGGGAGGGAGGGAGAGGGTGAGAAGCAGGGGCAGGGAAAGCAGGAAAGTGTAGGAGAGAAGGATAGGAAGAGAAGCGAGGGCAGGGAGACCAGGAAGGATGACAGGAAGGAAGGAAGAAAGGGAGGGAAGGACATTGAGGAAGAGGTGGATGGTAATTGAAATGATAAGGAGAGAGAGGAAGGAAGACAGAAAGAAGATTCAGGAAATGAGAAAGGCAAGGGAGAGGGTTAGAAATAGACAGTGGGTTAGGGATAGGATGAAGGGAGAGAGAAAGGGAAGGTTCTAAGGCAAGAAGTGAGGGAAGATAGAGATGAAGGGTGTAAGGGAGTAAAGGAAGGAAGGAAAGAGGGAAGGATGGGAGAGGGAGAGACAGAAAAGTGGAACAACTGACGCGGGTGTAGAGAGGGAATGGAAGGAAGAGAGAGTAAAGTATGAGGTGATGATGAAGGAAGGTGAAGAGAGATGGATGGATGGATGAAATAGTGGTTAGAGGAGAGGGAAATGAGAGGAAAAAAAGAATTGATGAGGAAATGTTTGGGGCAAAGAGAGCCTGTTGAAAGAGACTAAACATAGCCTCACCAAGCAAGGTTTGTTTATACTTTTTTTATTGATGCAACGTCAGATGTGGATCAGAGCCTGTTCGGGGAAATTTGACGTAAAAACTCTCTCTCTCTCTTTCTCTCTCTCTCTCTCTCTCTCTCTCTCTCTCTCTCTCTCTCTCTCTCTCTCTCTCTCTCTCTCTCTCTCTCTCTCTCTCCCTTTGTTGGCTATTTTATCTTCTTTTTTTACATTTCATTCACAGTCAACTCTCATTGGCAACGATTATCTTCCATCACAATCAGTCTTAAATCATAATTATTTCCTTCCTAATCACCAATTGCTAATAATCCGCCATTCAGCCAACATTCATTATTACAAACATTTATGGATGGTAAAGAAATGACCAAAGCATTAGTTTAACCCCCCCTCCCCCCACACGAACACACTTTCAGACTCTCTCTCTCTCTCTCTCTCTCTCTCTCTCTCTCTCTCTCTCTCTCTCTCTCTCTCTCTCTCTCTCTCTCTCTCTCTCTCTCTCTCTCTCTCTCAATTATAAGAATGCCTGCCATAGATACTCCTGTCATCCACCACCATCACCACCACCATCACCATCACCATCACCACCACCACAACCACAACTACCACATCCACCTCCACTAACACCTCCACCAAACTCACCTGTCCTCAATAAAGGGACACTCACCTTTGGGGGCGGCAAGAAGTGAGATGAGGAGAAGTGAGGAGAGGTGAGAAGAGGTGAGGTGAGGTGGGGTGAGGGGTGAGGGGTGAGGGATGAGGGGTGAAGTAGGGTGAGGGTTGGCGAGGGATGAAGAGAGTCGTTCAGGTGTTGTGCAAATTAGGGTGAGGGTTGGAGGGAGGTGGAAGGTGGAGGAGGAAGGTGGAGGAGGGAAATGGAGGAGGAAGGTCTCGTAAGGGAAAAGAGAAAGAGAGATGATGCGGTAGTGGTGTGTCTGTGTGTGTGTGCGTGTGTGTGTGTGAAAGAGAGAGAGAGAGAGACAGAGAGAGAGAGAGAGAGAGAGAGAGAGAGAGAGAGAGAGAGAGAGAGAGAGAGAGAGAGAGAGAGAGAGAGAGAGAGAGAGAGAGAGAGCTGCACGAAAAATAAAGATATATATATATATATATACATAATAAAAAATAAAGATATAATAATACATATATATATATATATATATATATATATATATATATATATATATATATATATATATATATATATATATATATATATGGGGAATAACCGCCTTAGGAAACCAAAAAAACAAAACGAAAAAATAAGAAAATAAATAAAGATCACAGGAAGTTGAAGCAGAGGGAGAGAGAGTAAGGGGAAGAGGAGGCAGGAAACAAGGGGAGATGAGACAAGGGGGAAGTGACCATGAACTAGGGAAGGACAAAGGGGAAAGCAGAGGGAAAAAAAGGTCTAAAAACAATGATAATTCCAACAGAGGAGTATTACGTAACCTTTGTGTGGTGTAATATAATAGTTGTCAACCTCACCAAGAGCCGTGTGTGTGTGTGTGTGTGTGTGTGTGTGTGTGTAAGGGTCACGCATGTGTGTGTGTCGTCATGACTTACTAGAAATGTTATCATGTTGAGGCAGGTGCAAAGGTACAGGTAGATTAATTAGACACAGGTAATTATTTGATTGTTGTAGAGGTGAGGTAAGTATGAAAGTAGGGTAGTAAGTTACGTAGATTGATAGATAGATAGCAGGGCAGATAGATAGATAGATATTTAGGTATGTGCGTAGGTTACAGAAATATTCAGATAAAATATATGAATAGTTAACAGATATAGATAAAAATGTAGATAAAATGTATACCAAAAAAAAAGTCAATCCTATAAACACGCCAACAGAAAGGGAAACACA
>JAPQNM010000019.1:5869089-5876589 GCA_029783475.1 Metacarcinus magister | reverse complement strand
ATGGATGTTACAAGGAAGGAAGGACGGAAGGAAGGAAGGGTGGTGGAGGAAAGGTAAAAAAAATGGATTGAAGGGAACGACGAGAATAAGAGATAAAAGGAAAGGAAAGGAAGGGTGCGTGGGTGAAAGGTATGGGAGGAAGGAACACGCACAAGAGGGAATGAGGGGAGTGAGTGAGGTATATAGTAAGATAGGAAAAGGGGAAGGAAGCGAGGCATGGAGTAAAGAATGAAGGAAATGTGGGAAGGAGGAAGACAGAGAAAAACAAGATATATAAAGTGAAAAAAAAAGTGAGTGATAAAATGGAAAAAAGAAAATAGTTTGATAAAAAATAAAAAAAAAAGAATAAAGGCATACATGGATAGATTAACAGAGAGATTGATATTGACAGAAACATGAACGGGGGAAAAAAGGAAAAAAGTGAAGGAAAAAAACTTGACAAACAATGAGAGAAGAGGGGAAAAAACAAAGGAAAAGAAGAGATTAAAGAAAGTAAAGCATAAACAAAGAACTCAACGCCTCTGGGCTGGATGAAAGGAGGGAAGGAGTGACATAAAGGATGGAGGAGGAGAGGGAGCAAAGGAAAGAAGAAAGGCGGGAAGGAAGGTGGAAAAAAGGAAAATATCAAAAGTCAGAGAAAGAGGAAGTGGAATGCAGGGAGGAAGGGAGGAAGAACTTTAAAGAAGAGAGAGAGAGAGAGAGAGAGAGAGAGAGAGAGAGAGAGAGAGAGAGAGAGAGAGAGAGAGAGAGAGAGAGAGAGAGAGAGAGAGACGTGATACAGAGGTAGAGCAGGAAGAAGATAGAGTTATGGTATTTTATGGTTTCCCCTAAAAATGTATTGATTTATATACTATTATAACTGAATGTATGTTTATTCTATTAATGTTTATTCTATTTGTAATTATATTGTTTGGTATTATTACATGTGTGGTAATATGTAATTCTAGATAAGATATGTAATTCTAAGTATAATTGGTAATGATTGTTAATGGTGAACAATCGCTGACGTGTCATGAGGTTCGGGGGAAGGTGAACTTGTTTTAGGATCCGTTAGACTCGTTTTGGAGCTGTTCGAGTTAACACTTCCTTCCCTGCTGTTACGCCGGTCACCCACACACAGTATTGTGTCACCTTGTATATATTATTATGCTGTATTATAGGATTTGCGTAGAGCTCACACAATTGTATATAACTATGTCAATATTCCGGCTGGATAGTAACTTACCGTTAGCACTATAAGGGTGAAGTGGTGGTGGTAATGGTGTGGTGCCTAGTTAAAGTAACACTAATTATATATTAAGTAACTTTTTAAACCTTGACGCCAGGTTAATCGGTAGTTATGGCACAACAACGGGAAGCAGAGAACATGAATGGTTCACAACTCACTCCTCTTAACCTTCTCTTCACCCAACTAAGAAAAGTCTCAAGGAATTAACAAACCAGAGGAACTTCATGAAAAGGCGTTAACCTCACCACACCTTGAAGGCGTTACACACCTGGTCACCTCAAGGACTCGTCACGGAAGCCTCAACTTCAATCACTACATTAACAGAGACATGACGTAATTGATGACGTAATTGATGACGTAATTGACGACGTAATTGATGACGTAATTGATGACGTAATTGACGACGTAATTGATGACGTAATTGATGACGTAATTGACGACGTAATTGATGACGTAATTGATGACGTAATTGACGACGTAATTGACGACGTAATTGACGACGTAATTGATGACGTAATTGATGACGTAATTGACGATGTAATTGACGACGTAATTGATGACGTAATTGATGACGTAATTGACGACGTAATTGATGACGTAATTGATGACGTAATTGACGACGTAATTGATGACATAATTGATGACTTAATTGATGACTTAATTGATGACGTAATTGACGACGTAATTGATGACGTAATTGATGACGTAATTGATGACTTAATTGACGACGTAATTGACGACGTAATTGATGACGTGATTGACGACGTAATTGATGACGTAATTGATGACGTAATTGATGACGTAATTGATGACTTAATTGATGACGTGATTGATGACGTAATTGATGCCGTAATTGATGACGTGATTGATGACGTGATTGATGACGTAATTGATGACGTGATTGATGACGTGATTGATGACGTAATTGACGACGTAATTGATGACGTGATTGATGACGTGATTGATGACGTGATTGATGACGTGATTGATGACGTAATTGATGACTTAATTGATGACTTAATTGATGACGTAATTGATGACGTAATTGATGACGTAATTGATGACGTAATTGATGACTTAATTGATGACGTGATTGATGACGTGATTGATGCCGTGACGCCCACGAAACACACGTCTCGGATCCGGATGAAAACCAGGCAAGGACATCCTCTTACACATAAATAGTATTCTTTTTAACATAATATAACACATGATAACCAGCTTAGTTTTACAAACACTACATTTAGCAATCATCATGTTGACCCAGAACACTGTCTTACATAACTATGATGATGTTTGGATATGGAAATAAAACGGTTTCTGTCCCTTTGTCAGCTTCACCGTCCTGGCAGTGAGCAGCAATCTTCCTGTCTGTTCCATAACACAGGTACTCCAAGTGAAACAACCATCACCCCTTCCCCCCCACCCCCCCACCCCACCCCAGCTGGGTTCGTTATGACGCCCACTTGGCCTCAACGCGCCAGGGACAGCCACTGTTTGTTGACAACTGCTTTGTGTCTTGTTGAAGGAAACTCACATCGGGTAATAACTTGCAGCCTTTGGTCGATGACAGACTTGTTTTACCTTAGACGTAACAGTGTATGTATGTATGTATGTATGTATGTATGTATGTATGTATGTATGTACGAGTATGTACGACAGAAGACTGTACGCGAACGCTAACAAACTCGTAAATTATGAACCAAGAAAAGGATATATTACTACAATAAAGTGAACCAAAATCGAAAGCACAAAAGAGGTTTCCCGCAACAAGAAAATAGATTAGTGAAAGCAAAATTATAATATAGCAAAATATAGATAGATAAATAAATAATTATGACTGTATCCTTAGCATTCACTAACTACACGATAAACCCCACCACTCCCCCAACACAGGGTAAGCAGGCAGGGTGCGTGGCGGCAGGGTAAGCAGGCAGGGTGCGTGGCGGCAGGTGAGGAAGGTTAAGGAGTTAATTTGTAAGTAGGCGACGCAACAACGGAGTCAAACCAAGCTGTACGGATCAACAATGTCTGCAGCACCACACAAACACGAGTGGACTAAACAAAAATTGAGACCAGGATTACTCTAGGAACTTTTTTTATGTTAATAAGTAGTGGATGATGATGATGATGATGATGATGATGATGATGATGATGATGATGATGATGATGATGACTGAATTTGTGTTGAGAGTTGTCTTTAGCAAAAAATAAACTTTCTACTTGTGTTTAAATGGATTGTATATAAGAGCGAGAGAGAGAGAGAGAGAGAGAGAGAGAGAGAGAGAGAGAGAGAGAGAGAGAGAGAGAGAGAGAGAGAGAGAGAGAGAGAGAGAGAGAGAGGTGAATGGGGTGAAGAGAAGGGGAAGAGATTGAGATTTTGCAATAAAGTTCATAAAAAAATGATGTTTGCTTTGAAGAAAAAAAAATTCCTCTCTCTCTCTCTCTCTCTCTCTCTCTCTCTCTCTCTCTCTCTCTCTCTCTCTCTCTCTCTCTCTCTCTCTCATCTGATCCTAGTGAAGTGAACACGTGACCTGTGTCCTGTGTGACCCGTATCAGTTTGCTTCTGAATATACTGCAAAGATCTCTCTCATATCCAGCTGAGTGTGCAATAAGTGTTAATTGTTACTTTAATTTTTTCAATAGATATTAACAACTACACATAAAACACACATGAATCACACATAAAACACACATGAAGCACACACAAAGCTCATCACAGGTATTCAGTCATAGGTGTTTTACCTTTCTCGTAACCACACAGTGAGTTTCTGATTTCTTAAAAATTGTCTGTGTTCAAAACTTGTCTGTGTTCAGTGTCAAATAAAACTCCCGTGTTTACTGCGCTGTTTACTTTTTCTTACAACAGGCTTTTAGAACCTTCTCGAATCTTCTAGAACCCCTCATCTATATTTTATTTCCAAGGGTACAGATTTGGGAATGGGATCAACCTTTTATCGCATCATTTTTCTACCTGCAAGTCTTTTTTTTAAATCCCCAGGTACTCCACTTCAAGGAAACACCATCAGTTATATTCATGTGTTCAACAAACGTTTGTCTTTATTACAACCAATACTTATATATCAACATGGCGCAGAAACAAGACAATGGTGTATAGGAAGACTCGCAAGATTGTCCACAGATTTGTAGACTTTGTGTCCTAACACACATCATACAAGCGAGGCGGCTCAGTGTCATTCATTTACCTCATTATTTTCACATTATTAGTTTTAGATCTTAGAAGAGGGACATGAGTCTGAAAAAACTTTTTATGAAGGAGACTCATGATTCACTAACAACTAACTGAGTTGTGTGGACGTGTAAGACACAGACCACGGTTGTATTGCCTTCCAGGAGCAAAGAGTCGAACACAAATCACTTTTTGTGTTCCAAAGAACTGTTGGATAAATATCGAAGACTTATTCAATAGTACAAGAATTTATCGAACAATATTCTGTTTTCAGTTGTGTTCCCCAGGATCGCAACGGAAAATTTATTTAACAGTAAGGCATTCAGCCTAAATGATCGCCTGAGATCACTCTGCAGGGAACACGGAGTCCAGTTTCTTGACACGTAAAAATGACTTCCATAAATCAAACTGAGCTGTTTCAGAGAAATAGTCTCCACCTGTCCTGTGTGGGTGTAGCCAGGTACGGTAGGCTTCTTAGCGTGGTGGTCTGCGATTTCTGGTGAAAAAACGGTGTTCGCTCCCATGCCAACGCGACTTAGTAAGCGATCCACTCTCAGCCGCACAACCAACGTCTGAAGAATTATGTCACCAAACACTCGACACAAATAACACTCTCTTCACGAAGGTAAAAAGGACTAGAGATGTAAATAAAATTCTACATTTCAATGTGCGTAAGCTGCGAAATAAAAAGATGAACTGAGATGCTTAGTAACGGCGGAAAATATCGATATCATAGCAGTGACTGAAACATTCATAGATACGGCAAACAACGGCCTATTATCTGAATATAACATAATGGGCTTTGATTTGTTATAATAATGATCGTATCAACAGAAGAGGTGGCGGTGTTGCACTACATGTGGCAGCATGGCTTAATCCGTTGGAAATGACACTAAACAATTCATAAATGGAACACGTGTGTGTAAAGCTAAAAGCAAGTGATTGTGTAGTTAATATCTGTGTTACGTACAGACCACCCACTCAGTCTGAAGCACAACACACATATATGTATCGTGCCTTGCGATAAACACTTAGAAATAGTAACTCAATAATTCTGGGAGGCTTCAATCTTCCCATACACTGACAAACCCTTTCTGGCGTTGAATTAGTCACATCAAATACTAAAATTCCTAGATGATAACTTTCTAAGTCAATTAGTATCCGAGCAAACACGTGAAAATAATGTACTTGATATGTTTATAGTTCATCAGGATCACTTCATCAATAATGTTACTGTTAGTGAACATCTTGACTCGTGTCATCATAAATCAATACTTGCCAATCTCAATCAACATAAGAATGAATGTACTCGAAAACGAGAATTTTAGAAGAGATGATTTTGAAAACTTCAAACGCACCGTAACACATATGCAGTAACTAGAAACAATCCAACTTGACAGAGCTTAGACTTATTTCGAAATTCAAGTATCAACACAACAACGAAATTATATTCCGTACTGCGAGATGACCTAACATTAAAAATGTCCTCCCAGGTTTAATAATGAAATCCAACGGTTGCATCAGGTGAGAAATGTATTACATAAGCGTAAAAATACACTGGATTCATCAGGGACATCAGACTATAATACATAACGACTCCAGACGACTAATTAAAACCATAATTAAACAAACAAAAAGGTATTATGAAAATAATAATAACAGGATAGCAAGTATAATGGCCAAAAGTTCTTTAAATGCATTAACAGCAGAAAGCAGATTAGAACTGGATTTAACCATTAAAGGACAGTTGTCAACCTTGTTAGTGACGATTTAAGCGTGACAAGCATGATGAATAAACACTTGAGTTGACATAGTGTTCACTGCCACTCAGGTGGAGATAACAATACATCAACACAAATGCTACTCGTACCATCAAGGATCATAATAATGGTATAACTGTTAACTCATGCAATACGTTCTCAACAAACCCTGCAAACCTTCCTAATAACTACCGAACACGTCATCAATGCACTTAACAATATGAAAACAAATGAAAGTCCACGACCAGAAAACAGCAATCCAACACTCCTTAAAGAAACTAAAACAAGACATCATTGACGCCATAGTAACCTTATACAATGAATTCCTACGACAAACTCTCTCCTGACTGGAACACTGCAAACGTCACCCCAATCTTGAAGAAAGGCGACATATATACATACACCAGGGAACTACACGCCCATTACCTTGACATCCGTTGTCGGCTAATTCCTTGTAAGTATAATTAAAAACATAGTAGCTAATTACCTAAAGTTACTCATTGATCAGGGACTCGCAACACCATTTTAGAAAGAAAAAAACAATTGTTTACCTAACCTGTAATATTTTACAATAATTTTTTTTAGTTCATGATATCAACACATTTCTAGACATTGCGTATCTTGATTTCCAAAATGACGTTTGATTAAGTTCCCCATAATAAGTTAAAGTTCTAGATCAAGCAAATTAGGATCACAGTAATGCGCACGATTGGACTTAAAATTAGCTAAGTAATACAAAACAAAAGGTAGTATTAATGGAACGACCTCTGATTGGTGTTCCTCAGGGTTCTGTTTTTGGACCTGTTCTACTCATAATTGACATAAATGACATAAAAGTTGGACTAAATATCTTTATTGCAAAATGCACGGACGATACAAAGCTCAAAAACTCAGTAATCTCAGACAACAACAAGCAAAGCCTCCAGGACTACTTGTACATAGTTTTGGTAATAGGACATGCCTTTTAATGTTGACAAAGGACATATTCAAGTGGGAACAAGAAGCCAAAAATATATGAGTATGAAATATGCAGCGTCAAACTGACTACGTATACTTATTGTTGTGTTTCTCTATTGCGTTTTATTAAGGTATTTTTAGTTCAAGGTTAAGGACAGACCACCTAGTTGAAATCCACGGTCTGTGTGGTCTGAGCTTTTATGTGAATCTATGTAAATCTTTCCTCTCCTCTCCTCTCCTCTCCTCTCGTCTCCTCTCCCTCTCTCTTTTGTCACAACCAGGACATCTCATGAATTTCTCACCAACACCTGTTAAAAGATCGTCAGTGTTTTGTGTCGCTACAAAAAAGTATTTACAACAATAAA
>JAPQNM010000019.1:5864089-5866589 GCA_029783475.1 Metacarcinus magister | reverse complement strand
CGAATAAACACACAAATAACAGTATTGAATGAATCAATTAAATGAATGAATCAATGAATGAATGAGATCTAACAATGAATGAATTGATGAACTAAACAAGTCATTTGTCAAAAAGGACTGTATGAGGCTTGTTAATGAATGAGTGAATAGTTATATTAATATATAATGAATGAATGAATGAGTAAACGAGTGAGTGAATAAATGAAAGAACGAATAAATGAATGAGGGAATTAATCAATGAATGAATCAATGAATGATTGAATAAACCAATAAATTAATCAGTTAATTAATTATTTAATGATTGAGTTAATGAATAAATGAGTGAATTAATTAATTAATTAATGCATTAATAAGTGAATAAATGAGTAAATTAATTAATTAATTAATCAATGAGTGAGTGAATGAATGAACGAATGAATGAATGAACGAGTGAGTAAATGAATGAGTGAATGAATGAGTGAGTGAATGGAAGGCCAATAAAACATGAGAGACAGACTTGTTCCCTGCCAACACTACAGTCAGATGGAACCTCCTCCAGTATTCAGAGTTGGATGTGGCAGAGTAGAGGTGCGGATATGACTTGTTTGACCTCTCTCCCTCTCTCTCTCTCTCTCTCTCTCTCTCTCTCTCTCTCTCTCTCTCTCTCTCTCTCTCTCTCTCTTATTTGCAGTTCCCGTCAAAGCTGGCGTGATGGCAAAGAGGGCCTAATCCTACTTTATGAGAGAGAGAGAGAGAGAGAGAGAGAGAGAGAGAGAGAGAGAGAGAGAGAGAGAGAGAGAGAGAGAGAGAGAGAGAGAGAGAGAGAGAGAATATATATCAAAATCGTACATAATATTCCCGTAGAGTATATGATAAATTGTCTCACATTTGTCACTCTGGCTTGGAAAATATATTGCCCTTCCCTTTGTTTTCATTACTGTCGCCAATAATAATAATAATAATAATAATAATAATAATAATAATAATAATAATAACAATAATAATAATGAAAATAATAATAACAATAATGATAATAATAGGAAAACAAGGGTATAATTATTGCATTTATCTATTCATTTATTCAGGCCATTCATTTCCAGGGCGCCATACACATACATACATACATACATTCTCTCTCTCTCTCTCTCTCTCTCTCTCTCTCTCTCTCTCTCTCTCTCTCTCTCTCTCTCTCTCTCTCTCTCTCTCTCTCTCTCTCGTCAACAATACACGTACGTACGATAAGCTTTCCCTCGCCCTCCCTCTCCGCCTCACTACTTGTTGCTGTGTACTCACCCTGCCAGACGTAAGAGCAATTGGCAATCCTATCCCCTCACTGATTGCTGCCGCTAGTAATCACACGAGAGGGTACAATACGTTTTCCATCCCACACTCACCCCTCACTCACCCCTCTACCCATAAGCCCCACAATCCCCATCACCTCTCAGCCAGACCAAGCTAAGAACAATCACAACAATCACAATCATTACAACAATCACAACAATTACAACAATCAGCTTACTACCACCACCACCACCACCACCACGCTCTGTCACTTCTAGTCGCTATATCAAACCTTATTTACGATCACTGTACGATATGTTTTCCCTTCTAATTGCTACTAGGCGCTGTACTGTTCTGCCAGGCGTAAGAATTCAAGATTCCATTACTGTGATTACTCCCTTCTTCCTCTATCCTCTTATTCCTCATTCTCTTCTCTGGATATCCTCACAAAATGGATATAACAGGTACATACATACATATCCAGTACTTTACATGTTTCAAAACCGGTGTCATAACAGGTGACCGGTTCCCACCAGCCTGCAAAACGCTTCCTGAGGTCTGTAATTACCGTTTGGCAGGTGTGACGACTGGCTAAATAATAATCTGTAAAGCTGATCGTTGCGTCAATGTATACATGCATACATACACAGGTTTTGAGTTGTGTGTGTGTGTGTGTGTGTGTGTGTGTGTGTGTGTGTGTGTGTGTGTGTGTGTGTGTGTGTGTGTGTGTGTGTGTGTGAGTGTTATGTTGAGTTTATGTGCAAAGATAATCATGTAGACAACACAACACGACAGAGCACACGGCAAACAAACAAACAAACACACACACACACACACACACACACACACACACACACACACACACACACACACACACACACACACACATATATATACACACCACTTCCTCTATTCTATTCACTAGATCAACTTCTCTTCCTCCTCCTCCTCCTTCACCACCACCACCACCACCACCTCCTCCTCCCTCCTCCTCCTCCTCCTCCTCCCACCACCCCACCCCCGTCACTGCCGCTTTGCATGACAATTCGCCCCAACGAGATGTTTGTGCACCGTGAATTTGCTCACCGATTCAATCACGGACCAACAAAACCTGGCGCGCCAAAAATAGACAATTGGATTACGGGCGATTTTTTGCGCGGCTTTATACGATGAGCGACGTTGACAGACTCCAAACCCCACGCGCGCACGTGTTTGTGTGCGTGTGTGCTTGAGTGTGTGT
>JAPQNM010000019.1:5854089-5859089 GCA_029783475.1 Metacarcinus magister | reverse complement strand
TTCATCCATTTGTCACTACTCCTCAAACAAACTTTTTCGTTCCGTAATTTCAGCTTCACTTATTTGTCAGGAATTTCCAACTTTCAGAACACACACAAACAATAATGCAACAATTCATAAGCAAACATATGAGGATATATTTAGAGACTTAGAATTTCATATTACTTTAAATCTAATCAAGTTTTCTCTATAAAATCGCACGTGACTATGTAGTGGGAGAGAAAACTTAAGTGATATATAAAGAATTAAAGTTTACTGCTATCATCAACCCTACACACATTACCATCTCTTCCCATCATTCACCAGTACAATTATAATAGGTGACAGTGACCAAATCATTTATAGTTCCACTGTAGCATTTATAACCATCAAGTGAATATAAATAGAAAACAAAAAAATAAATGCATGAATAAATATATAAATAGATAAATAAATCAAATCAATGAAGTTAATTTTCAAGTGACAACACAAGGCAAAGAATCACTCGAAGTGGCCACATTTCTTCTACCACTTCAAAAACCTTTCACTTTCGCTTTCATTTTCACTTTCACTTTCACTTTCGCTTTCACTTTACACAATTCAACAACGCTGCAAAAGAATCGGCAACGTCAAGGGTTTAGTAACTAAGCTAAATACTGTGACAGGAAACAGATCCACAGAAGGCACACCAATAAACTATTACCAGGACGGAGAGTTGACAAGACAGGAAAAATATACAAAATACTCACAACTCCATCGGAAACGAGATCCAGAAAACATGCAAAACTGACGCAACACACTAGATTAAGTTAACACACATACACACGTACACATACACACACACACGTACACACACACACACACACACACACACACACACACACACACACACACATACACTAGAACAGGATATGACAATATATATTAGTGCTAAAAAAAAATATCTTGAAAGTTAAACTCAAAACCGAATAAGATGCAAAAACCACAATTAACAAAAAAAAAGTTGACTAAGAGTGAAAAAAATATGTAAAATAAGAATGCATAGAGATGAGGAAGATAAAAAAAAAAAAGACAATCGGACCAATATGAACTAAAACTCAATTACGTAAATCAAAACAGGTTAATATAGAATAAAAATACAAATAAACAACATACACACACATCCTTTAGGCATCCAACATTTAAAACAATCAATAAAAGAAAAAATAACCTTAGAAAAAAACTAAATAAATAACAAAACATAACAAACAGATAATTACACGACTGAAAGGAGTGAGACGAGGTCAGAAAGAGAGGGAAAGATTACATAAAAAAACAGGTCAGGTCACGAATTCATTAAACAGGTCAAGTAAGATCAAAGAAGGTGAGGTCAAAGGTGAGGCGTACAGGTCAAGATGTCAACGTGTTAGTGATTCAACATAAAACATCAGGTCAGAGTAGATTAATAGGTCAGGTCAGATAAGGTCAGGTGTTCTGAGGAAAGGTTATATCATGGGGCTCAAAGATAGGTCAGGTTAGGTCACGGGGGTCAAGGAATAGCTCAAGGGTAGGTTATCGGATGGGTCAAATCAGGGTGTGTTACCAAAGAGGTGAGGTGAGGTCAGGTTAGGTCAGGTCAAGTCAGATCATGTGCACTCTTCCCCCTTTGGTCAATTATACTGATCAAAGGGAAGATTATTCAATTATGCTCTCTCTCTCTCTCTCTCTCTCTCTCTCTCTCTCTCTCTCTCTCTCTCTCTCTCTCTCTCTCTCTCTCTCTCTCTCTCTCTCTCTCTCTCTCTTACACGCAATCTCCCGTCGTCTCCTTATCTCTCTCTTTCCTTTCAGTCCTCTCTCTTTCTCTCCCTGTCTCTCCCCTTTTACTCTCCTTTCCTCCGTCCATCCATCACGCGTTCCACTCCTCTATCTTCCTCCTTCCTCCATCCTTCCTCCAAGCCTCAGTAAAATGATTCCCATGTCCCCTTGACAACTACCAAGTCCTGCAGGAACGGAAGGTAACCACGAAGGAAAAAGGAAAATATACTACTACGAACATCAAAGGAAGGGAAATGAAAGGATATACTCTATGAGACACAATACACACTAAGGAGGATGATGATGATGATAATAATAATAATAATAATAATAATAATAATAATAATAATAATAATAATAATAATAATACCATGAATAAGTCGGTTATACATTTGTTTGAGCAATGTGTACTACTTGGTGTAATGGTATTATGTTATATTTTGTTTTATTATGTACGTACACACCATACTATATCTCACCACACCACCACACCACCACACTCCACCACACCACACCACACCACACCACCACACCACCACACCACACCACACCACCACACCACCACACTCCACCACACTCCACCACACCACACCACATTATACTACCTACATCCATGCAAAACGACAGTCACATAAATACCTATAACATACGTCGAACACAAATGTATACATGCATGGCCCCTTACACACACACACACACACACACACACACACACACACACACACACACACACACACACACACACACACACACACACACACACACACACACACAACACACACACACACACACACACACACACACACAACGGACGAGAGCTAACAATACTCCTATAACCTTGAGGATACAATAGGTAAGCCCACAGCCAAGAGGAGTAGTTCACTGAAGCACAACGAACCATATCATCAAATCTCCCTTTGAAGACGAGGCGACGTGGACAAGGACACAACAACAACAACAACAACGACAACAACAACAACAACAACAACAAAGACAACGACAACAACAACAACAACAACAAAAACAACAACCAGGATGAGCACGATCGGGGAGACAAAAATAAAGGAAAGAAAGACAAACAAACACGTGAACAAGAATAAATGACGTAAAAACGAGAGAGAGAGAGAGAGAGAGAGAGAGAGAGAGAGAGAGAGAGAGAGAGAGAGAGAGAGAGAGAGAGAGAGAGAGAGAGAGAGAGAGAGGACTGAGGGATGAGAAAGATAAAGAAAAGGAAGACCAGGGGAAGGAATCAGACAAGAATGAAGATGAGGTAGAAGAAAGACAGGTAGACGAAGACAAAAGGAGGAGGAAAAACACAGCAATTACTACAACAACAAAAACGAGGAGGAGGAGGAGGAGGAGGAGGAGGAGGAAAAGGAGGAGGAGGAGAAAGAAGAAGAGAAGGAAAACAAAGACCAATGGAAAGGAGAGACAAGG
Organism: Metacarcinus magister; assembly: GCA_029783475.1. Taxonomy (NCBI): domain Eukaryota; kingdom Metazoa; phylum Arthropoda; class Malacostraca; order Decapoda; family Cancridae; genus Metacarcinus; species Metacarcinus magister. The sequence continues at coordinate 5,855,879 of JAPQNM010000019.1, read as the reverse complement.
AGAAGGAAAGATGAGGAATAGAATGAGAAGGAAGGAAAAAAAAAGGGGGATAATATGGAGAAAGGGACGAGCATGACAACGAAGAAGAGAGAAAGAAACACAAGAGGACACAGACAAGGGAACAGAGGGGGGAGGAGGAGGAGGAGGAGGAGGAGGAGGAGGAGGAGGAGGAGGAGGAGGAGGAGGAGGAGGAGGAGGAGGAGGAGGAGGGAGCTAAAATATATATCTTCCGGACAGCATAACAGTAGAGTAGCGCTTCCCCGGGAGATGTGTCGCCCACTAGAGGGCATAACAGCAAGCAACAGTCGACAGCTGGTGATGGATGCTCCCAGGGCGACGACAAGGGGGGAGGAGGAGGAGGAGGAGGAGGAGGAGGAGGAGGAGGAGGAGGAGGAGGAGGAGGAGGAGGACATAACGTAGGGGCAGGAGGAGGATATAGGAAGAAGATGCAGATGTAGACTATAATCAGATAAGAGGATAAAACAAGGTAAAAAAAAGGAAGGAAAGAAGGAAGGAAGGAAGGAAGGAAGGAAGGAAGGAAGGAAGGAAGGAAGGAAGAAGACGAAGAAAAAGGTCAAGGACAAAGAGATAGAGATGGATAAAGAAAAACAAAAGAAAGTGTCAGTGTATGATCAGTGAGTGAGTGAGTGAGTGAGTGAGTGAGTGCATTTGTATTCTTGTGTATCTGCTTTACGTGCACTGATACAGGCACGCAAGTCTGGCTCCTGACGTGCATATCAGCGTGTGTGTGTGTGTGTGTGTGTGTGTGTGTGTGTGTGTGTGTGTGTGTGTGTGTGTGTGTGTGTGTGTGGTAAGTAAAGAAAATATAAAACAAAAAAATGTAATAAATTAAATGATGAGAGAGAGAGAGAGAGAGAGAGAGAGAGAGAGAGAGAGAGAGAGAGAGAGAGAGAGAGAGAGAGAGAGAGAGAGAGAGAGAGAGAGAGAGAGAGAGAGAGAGACAGGAGGGTTAAAGAACAGGCTGAAGCCCATAAATTACTCTGGAAGGAAGCAGAAAAAATAAATAGGAAATCGAGAAAACGAAACGAAGAGACACTAATCTCCCTCACCTGGACATGAAACAATATAAAAAAAATATGAAAATGTAAAAGAAATTCATCCAAAAAAAAAAGATTGTAAATGGAACACGAAATGAAAAAAGGAAAAGTTTACAAAAAAAACAAAAACAACAAAAAAACAACGAATAAAAAAAAGATAATCTCAAAACTTACTTCCAACTTATTAAAAAGAGGAAATGAAACACCAGTAAATAACGGTGAGAGAAAGAGAGAAAGAGAGAGAGAGAGAGAGAGAGAGGAGAGAGAGAGAGAGAGAGAGAGAGAGAACAAAAATAATCAAAATTACAATTCTAATAACACAAAATATGAATGAGAGCAATTCAAAATACAGAAAAATTCCAAAATAACACACACACACACACACACACACACACACACACACACACACACACACACACACACACACACACACACACACAGACACACACACACACACACACCGCAAACCTATGACAAAAAATTGAATTAAGTAATGGAATGGGATTGAGAGAGAGAGAGAGAGAGAGAGAGAGAGAGAGAGAGAGAGAGAGAGAGAGAGAGAGAGAGAGAGAGAGAGAGAGAGAGAGAGAGAGAGAGCAAATGGTTATAAGGAAAATAAAACCCTTCGTTGCTTTAACAAGACGTGAAGGAAGGAAGGAAGAAATAAAGATGATGATAGAAGGTCTTGCAAGGAAACAAATAAGTGGTAAATGGCGAACAAGAGATAAAATG
>JAPQNM010000019.1:5831589-5849089 GCA_029783475.1 Metacarcinus magister | reverse complement strand
GCAATCACCACCACCACCACCACACCACCACACCACCACCACACCACCACACCACCACCACACCACCACCACCACCACCACACCACCACCACACCACCACACCACCACAGCTACATCACCACCACGTCTGGAGAAGAAAGTGGAGAAGTGCAAGGTAGAGTCATCAGCATATGAGTGGATAGGACACTGAGTAAGATTGAGAAGGTCATTGATGAATAATAGGAAGTGAGTGGGTGATAGGACAGAACCCTGCGGAACACCACGTCAAGTTCGGTGTTTTGCTTCACATATCACAAAGAAAGATGAACAATGAGAAAGTTAGCGTCCCTTCCTTACCCTTCTAAGTGAACCACGTGTCTTTGCAGCTCATGAAGGAAAATACAAATCTGAGAGTGTCTTAATTATAAAACACTGTGAATTAACTTTATACTCGAAGGATCTGTTAATGATTGAATAAACGAAAGAATCAACAAACGACTCAAACAAAGCAAACAATCAATAAAAATGAAAACAAAGTAACATACACACACACATACACATACTCTCTCTCTCTCTCTCTCTCTCTCTCTCTCTCTCTCTCTCTCTCTCTCTCTCTCTCTCTCTCTCTCTCTCTCTCTCTCTCTCTCTCTCTCTCTCTCTCTCTCTCTCTCTCTCAGGGGAGGCATCAAGGATTCAAACATTTTATCACCAGTAGAGTACGACACTCACACCACACCACTAAAATAACAACACTCACTATATCTTACACACACACACACACACACACACACACACACACACACACACACACACACACACACACACACACCGTTAAAGTGACTCACGTAAAGGATAATTATAGAGAATGATGTCAATGTTTCCACGTCAATGATTTCCTCAAACCTGCTGCCTTGTGCATGACGTGGAGGCAACGCACTTATACACTTCCTATTAAAGACAATGTTACCATCATCATCATCATCATCATCATCATCATCATCATCATCATCATCATCATCATCGTTCTTTTCCTCCTCTTCCTTTTTGCAAGATTATAAAATTCGTGTGTGTGTGTGTGTGTGTGTGTGTGTGTGTGTGTGTGTGTGTGTGTGTGTGTGTGTGTGTGTGTGTGTGTGTGTGTAACTCTTCACCGGATATCCACGATGCACAACCTTTCATGCCAATATTGTGTATCCACTTCTTAAAATTCTGCGAACGATGCACTCTCTTTCCTCCTCCTCCTCCTCCTCCTCCTCCTGGTTTTCCTCTTCCGTTCCTACTATCACTTTAATAAATCCAAATACATCTCTATTCCTCCAACATAGACTAGAAATATAATAATAAAAATAATAAAAAATAACAATCATTATTATTATTAGATGTAGTGTTAGTATTACTGTTATCATTATCATCATTATTATCTATGTTATCCAAAGTATTATTGATATGAGTAACATCACCTTGGTCTTTATACCCTTGATGGGGGGAATCAGTGCGTCCCTTTGCTAGACTTACTTATAATCTGAATCCTGTGTTTTAAACCGGATTAATTACCAGGTGGGCTTAACACAGGTAACTGCAAGGCATTCATCATCATTATTATTTATCCCCAGACCAGCACCAGACCAGGGCCAGTTAATTAGCATGGCACACCATTGCTTTGTGATACCCAGGTTTTATTCTCTCTTTCTCTCTCTCTCTCTCTCTCTCTCTCTCTCTCTCTCTCTCTCTCTCTCTCTCTCTCTCTCTCTCTCTCTCTCTCTCTCTCTCTCTCATCGAGCATTAGACCGCCTGAGTACCGGGGAATATTCGACTATTGAAGAGTATTGGACAACGGAGGGAGGGAAGGAGGGAGGGAGAGAGGAAGGGAGGGAGGGAAGGAGGAAAGGAAGGACAGACGGTCGGATGGAGAGAGTGACAGAGGAAGGGAGGAAGGGAGGGAGGGAGGGAGAGAGAGAGGAGAGGCAGGGAGGGAGGGAGGGAGGAGAGGGAGGGAGGGAGGGAGGGCCTTCAAATTTCCGAAGAGGATATTGTCTCCGGCAAAAACTCAGACGAAGGAGGAATGAAGCTGAGGAAAATATTGTGCTGGCGAAGAGGGAAGAAGTAATGGAGGGAGGGAGGGAGGGAGGGAGGGGGGGAGACTGACGGACAGACAGACAGGGGGGAATGGGAGGGAGAGGGAGAGGGGAAGGGGAAGGGGAAGGGGAAGGTGGAGAGGGAGGAAGGGAAGAAGGGAGGCAAAGGGAAGGGACAACAAAAAAAAATGGCAAGGATATAGAAATGCCTGAACGAGGAATATAAGATGCAAAACGAGATAGTAAAAGAAGAAGAAAAAAAAAAAAATAATGTTTGTGAAAATAAAAATGTAGCGGTGAAGGCAAGGAATGCGTATGAGAGAGAGAGAAAGAGAGAGAGAGAGAGAGAGAGAGAGAGAGAGAGAGAGAGAGAGAGAGAGAGAGAGAGAGAGAGAGAGAGAGAGAGAGAGAGAGAGAGACACACACACACACACACACACACACACACACACACACACACACACACACACACACACAGACCTGGCCAGGGAGTCCACAGAGAGGTGGTTTGCGTCACACCCAAGAATAAACTGCATGCACAAGAACATTTAACGAGCCGTAAGTCTTTGTAATGCCCCGGACGCCCTGAGGAACGCCCGGGAATCTAGACGTTAATGGTAATAAATGGAGAATGACGCACACACACACAGAGAGAGAGAGAGAGAGAGAGAGAGAGAGAGAGAGAGAGAGAGAGAGAGAGAGAGAGAGAGAGAGAGAGAGAGAGAGAGAGAGAGTGTTAGAAGACAAAAAAGTTGGAAAGGAGGACGAGAAACCAGAAAAGACCAGCCCTTCCCCACCCCCCAACCCACACACACACACACACACACACACACACACACACGTACGTCTCCTCTAATCTGAGCCAATCACCGTGAAGACGTGCTTTAAACCCCGACCAATCAGCGAAGGGTTTGCATTCGAGTGCGTGTTGGAGGGGGAAGGAAGAGAAAAGATGTTCCCTCTAATCAAAGAGTGAAGGAAGAAAAGACAACTCTTTCCTCTCTTTCCTCCATTCTTCATGCATCCCAAGAGAGGAGGAGGAGGAGGAGGAAGAAGGTAGAGGGATGTTAAGGAGATAGTGCAGGTAAAGAGGAGGAGGAGGAGGAGGAGGAGGAGGAGGAGGAGGAGGAGGAGGAGGAGGAGGAGGAGGAGGTGGAGGAGGAGACGAGTGATTCTCTAGCCGTGCACCAATCACCATTAAGGATTCAAACGACGGCAGCCAATAGGAAGGCGGGACAGCGAGAGGGTATCCTAGTCCCCGTTTTCTTTAATTCAACGCCTTGAGAGTAGAGTGAGGAGGAGGAGGAGGAGGAGGAGGAGGAGGAGGAGGAGGAGGAGGAGGAGGAGGAGGAGGAGGAGGGGAGGAGGTGGAGGAGGAGGAGGAGGAGGAGGATACCCAATTACGTAGCGAGGGTCATCCTGAAGAGCCAATGAGCGACGAGAAAATTAAAGTCAAGCAGAAGAATGCGTGACGTGGATTGGCTGACGCTGGAACAAAGAATTACGAAAACGAACCAATGAACGCACGTGTTACTTTACCTTATTCCGCAGCCTGGTGGTGGTGGTGGGGTGGTGGTGGTGGTGGTGGTCTCCATGTGACCCCCAAACACAGTCACACAGTCTCCCTTCACTTGCCACTCTTGACTGTGGGAAGAAAACGAAGAAATATAATTAAATAGGATAGTTAACCCTAAAATATAAGGTTTCTATAATTATCTAAAAGAGACGAGAAATAATCACTAGAAAATTTAACCGTAAAAATTAAGTTTGTTTGATAATCTAAACATGATGAAAAAAAAAATGTGAAAAGTTACGTAGATTATTAAAGTTTGTATAAAGATCTGGATAGGACGAAAAATAGTTATTAGAAAATGTACCTAAAAATAAGTTTGCAGCAATATCTTAACAGAACGAAAATAAACATTAGTAAAGTTACCTTAAAAATAGTTTGTATTATTTATTAACTAGACACGACGGAAGAAAAAAAAAAAGTTGATAAGTTATCGTATAATAATAAAGTTTGTATCATTCACAATCTGGACAGGACGAAAAGAAATAAAAAATAAAAACATTAAAAAAATCATCTTCTATTAAACCGTTTTAAAATTATCTTAATACGACAAGAAAATAAATCATTAGAAAATTACCCTAAATAAAGTTTATATAATTATCTTGACAGTGTGAAGGTTAATAATGGTCGTGACAGTTAGCATGTAGTGTATAGATAAGAATACATGTGTTAGGTCAAGTTAGTAGAAGTGTTTCCATTGGTGCAGCAGCGTCCAGAGTGAAGATGTGTGTCAGGCACCTAGTCATGATTTAACTCGCAATTATTCATCTTCGTGATATGAAAAAAAGAAAAAAAATTTAAATCAATGAAAATAAATAGTTATATCAAATAATTCCATGACAGGAGGACAATTTTCTTGACTTCCAAGTTATATTTTCAAACACATGGACGCACAACTACCATCACGGCGTCAACGGAGGAAGAAAAAACAAGAGAAAAAAAGAGGAGAAAAAACATAATAGCAGGGAAGAGGAGGGTCTGGGAGTGAAGTCAAGCTGTGAGGCGACGAGACGGGAGGAGAGGAGAAAAAGAAGGCAGGTTAATTAAAGTGTTCAGGTGTGTGTGTATGTAAGTGTGTGTGTGTGTGTGTGTGTGTGTGTGTGTGTGTGTGTGTGTGTGTGTGTGTGTGTGTGTGTGTGTGTGTGTGTAAACAGGTACCGCCAAATGTACAATTCCTGTCTGTTTGCCTTCAACATTAAATTCCTTCTAGCTTTCATTCCCCTCTCTCTCTCTCTCTCTCTCTCTCTCTCTCTCTCTCTCTCTCTCTCTCTCTCTCTCTCTCTCTCTCTCTCTCTCTCTCTCCTGCTATGCTGGAAGTGTCACGGGGCAAAAATGTACTTGTTTTCATTTCTTCATTTAACTTCTACAAAAAAAAGTGTACAAGTTTTAATGGGTTATTTCTCGTGACGTAAATAATGGGGTCATCCCTCCTTTTGGTGGTGGTGGTGGTGGTGGTGGTGGTGGTGGTGGTGGTGGTGGTGGTGGTGGTGGTGGTGGTGGTGGTGGTGGTGGTGATGGTGGTGGGGTGGTGGTGGGGTAGTAGTGGGGTGGTGGGGGGGGTGGTGATGGTGGGGTGGGGGGGTAGGGGGAGGGAAGAGGGGCAAGGAAGGGGCGGGGTTGAAGGGAGGGAAGGATGAAGGTCGAAAGAGGAGTGTAGTGTAAACTTGCTTACCTAGCTCTCCTCCTCTTCCTCCTCCTCCTCCTCCTCCTCTCCCTCCTCCTCCTCCTCCACCCCCACCCCTCCTCCTCCTCCTCCTCCTCCTCCCCCCGTCACCTTCCAAGAGACCAACTTGAGCCAAAGTTTCCTATTTACACGGTAATTATGTGAGACGAAATGTGGGAGTGTCAACAGGGAGGAGACCAGAGGAAGAATACACCCCTCTCTCTCTCTCTCTCTCTCTCTCTCTCTCTCTCTCTCTCTCTCTCTCTCTCTCTCTCTCTCTCTCTCTCTCTCTCTCTCTCATACAACTTTTTTTTATAAACATCTACCTAACCCTATCAAATCATTATAAAGATACACAGCACCACATGTATACAGTAAGATACTATACAAATAACTAATACCATACAAGAGGACAGTGGGCTTACGGTGACCTTTTGTAGTGGTATTACGGTGGAGAGGTTGTTACTACCCATATAATAGCTGCCCATATAAAAGCCGTCCATCAAAACGCTTGTTGAAATGTGCTTCTTGTATGTCAACACTCTGCATCATTGTGGTGGTGGAGTGACACGTGCGTTTTGTAATACTTTGATTGGTCTTTGAAGGGAGAAAAGTGGACTAAGTTGAGTCTACCATCACGATAACAACACCACTTCACTGTAATGACAACACACAGCACACGACACACACTTGGCATCACAACACACGACACATGACACACACTTGGCATCACAACACACGACACATGACACACACTTGGCATCACAACACTTATAACAACAAACACTTCACTTCACCTTTCTTACAACACACAACACACGACACACGACACACAACAACAACACTCCACTGCCCTCACAACACACAACACACGACACATGACACATACTTGGCATCACAGCACTTATAACAACAAACACTTCACTTTTTTGACAACACACGACTATGACTACGACTATGACCTCGAGGAGAGAAGGTGCGTGACAAGGCGTTTCCAGTGTGATACAAACACACTTAATGAAGAAAACTAAGGACACACTAATGCACTCTAATCACTACGACTCATCAACAAGTGTGAGGAAGGCAGTTATTTAGTTTTTTTTTTTATTACTATTATTGATCCCACGAGTAAACTAATTGACTCACAACCTCACACTATATATATCCTACTCATGTTATGCAATCCAACACAACATATGAGGGAATCAACACTTTAATCACCTCATTTCTTACTGTAAAATGTGTCGGAGGAAAAGAGAAAGTTAATCTTCTTTTTTTTCTTTTTTTTTACTCCCAAGGTAATATGCAGGATTTAAAACTATTTTTCCGGTAAGGTCGTGAGAATGTTGCTTTTTTTTTTCTTCTTTGCAAGGACATACATACTGAGCTGTGTGTGTGTGTGTGTGTGTGTGTGTGTGTGTGTGTGTGTGTGTGTGTGTGTGTGTGTGTGTGTGTGTATATGTGTGTGTGTGTGTGTGTGTAGTCTCTCAGGTAAGTCAATCTCTGGACATCTTACCTGCGATGTTAACAAATAAACAATACAGCAATAAATAACAAAATAAATAAATAAATAAAACAAATCAAATAAATAGAAGAAGAATAAGATTGATACTCCACAATAAATATGTTGAAAGTACTGCCTCGCGTCAAGGAGTTCATTCCTAAATCAAATAGTGTTAAAAAATACTGCATGACGCTTCTCAAAACTCTCCTTAATGGCATCGTACATCAGGCAGACAAGTACATCGTGCATGAGGTGGGTCGTTATCGTACGTCCATCACTGTTATCGTATATCGGAATGGCTGTTGTCGTACGTCACAATGTTGTATCTGAGTACTCTTGTAACACTATGTAGCTTGGATGTCATATCGTACGACAGGCAGCGATCTTACATATTAATGGACGCCATCGTACATCAAGAAGTGTTGTCGTACGCAGGATGACTTACGATAACTTACGACGACTTACAATGACTTACGATGACTTACGATGACTTACGATGACTTACGATGACGTACGATGACTTACGATGACTTACGATGACGTACGATGACTTACGATGACTTACGATGACGTACGATGACGTACGATGACTTACGATGACGTACGATGACTTACGATGACTTACGATGACGTACGATGACTTACGATGACGTACGATGACTTACGATGACGTACGATGACTTACGATGACTTACAATGCATTCCTGTTGCACGTGAGTCAAGGTTATCATACGTAATAAAGGAGTTACCATACTCTACTTAGGTATACTATGATTCTTTCTTATGAGTGATAAGAGAGAGAGAGAGAGAGAGAGAGAGAGAGAGAGAGAGAGAGAGAGAGAGAGAGAGAGAGAGAGAGAGAGAGAGAGAGAGAGAGAGAGAGAGATTACAGTCAGCAGGGAACGTAGACAGCCAATCCTGTTAAAAGGTGACCATTGATCACTATTAAATAAGAGATCCGTGGATTTAGTATTTAGTGAGAGGCAGTGGGGCGGGGCGGGGCGGCAAGGTCACTCACTCTTCAGGAATGTACAAAACTGTGTGTGTGTGTGTGTGTGTGTGTGTGTGTGTGATACTACTACTACTAATAATAATAATAATAATAATAAATAATAATAATAATAATAATAATAGTAATAACAATAATAATAATAATAATACACTTAGTATAATGATTGAATGATGACAAATAATAGTAAACACACACAAAGGGTGAGAGGCTTAAGCCATGTGAAGGGGCGTGGCTTCCCGAGCTACAACACTGATGGCGGGAATGAACGTGAAGAAGACAAGGTACGAACAAGCAGCATCCATCCAAGCTAAATCAGATCAAAGGAAATATAACAGTGGAACATCACTTAAACCCAGTGTATCACAACATTGAATAACAAACAACATGAATAACAAAGTGCCAAACAAAATACATGAACAATTTTGTGAGTGTATGTAGATACCTAATTAATGCATAGATATTGAAACAAGCAGTGAAACTATTTATACAACGTAACACAGGTGAAAAAAACAGGATACGTAAGTCAGCCATTCACTAGTAAATACATAGGACAGTTTTCTTCGGTACGAGTCACCACCACAAAAAACGGGCAAGTGTTGTTAGAAGGGGAAGCTACACCACTAAGTTATTGATCCGTGAGGCCATGACCGGATTCAGGTATGGATAAGTTGGACAGTTGTGGATCCCCATGGCCCTCTACAACCAAGGGACTCTACATACTTCATGACAAACGTTGATTATGATGTTTATAAATGTACCTGTTTGTTGGTTCTGATTTTCTATACTTGAAACGGGAACTTTCGTACATTCTTATCTGTTGATCATGATGTTTGAAGCTGTTGTACTACCTGTTAATTTGGATTCTTTACCCTTGAAAAATACACTACTGAAGGCTGACTAAGGGCCTCCACTACTGAAGGCTGACTAAGGGCCTCCACTACTGAAGGCTGACTAAGGGCCTCCACTACTGAAGGCTGACTAAGGGCCTCCACTACTGAAGGCTGACTAAGGGCCTCCACTACTGAAGACTGACTAAGGGCCTCCACTACTGAAGACTGACTAAGGGACTCCACTACTGAAGGCTGACTAAGGGCCTCCACTACTGAAGGCTGACTAAGGGCCTCCACTACTGAAGGCTGACTAAGGGCCTCCACTACTGAAGGCTGACTAAGGGCCTCCACTACTGAAGGCTGACTAAGGGCCTCCACTACTGAAGGCTGACTAAGGGCCTCCACTACTGAAGGCTGACTAAGGGCCTCCACTACTGAAGGCTGACTAAGGGCCTACACATACCCAAATCCGATTCTTGTGAGGGAAAGAAATCTAATATGCAAAGCTATCGACTCCACATACAATGGTAGCCACGAGAAGTGTGGGTAATAATTCCACTTGTAACATGACAAGCCAACATTCACTCACAACTATTGATTTACTTTTAAAAGGGCAAAGACCTATTACTACTTATTACCGGGAAAAGCACGACAAGACTTAAAATTTTCTTCATATGTATTAGTACTGTAGAGGTTTGGGAGTTATGTACACACAAAGGTTTGACAACAGACGAATGTGGCTTAGTTGGTTTATTGCTGCAGCGTTGGTTGTACACAAGTAGACAGAGTCCAGGGAAGGTGAGCGTGTGTTGTCTGGGGAGCCCCGACGTGGGGCTCCCAGACACTATGCTGGAGGTGTTGCCTGGACTGTGTGTGGTGGTAGACTGGTGGTTGACTGACTGACTGACTGTGTGTGTGTGTGTGGGTAGCTTATATTGGGCGTCGCGGACCTGGTGGTCAGGTGAGGTGAGGTCACGTTAATCTCGACCTCAGCCGAGGTCTCGAGGGAGGAAATTATAGGCTCTGGGTGTGTGTGCACCTGGTATGTAGGTGTGTTGTATGTGTGTTGTCACTACAGTACTTTTAATCAGTTTAAATCGGTTTTAATCAGTTCTAATTCACTAACAGTTCAAGATATGCAGACCAAATAACATTTATCCGTTAAACTGCGTAGATTTAAGGTAGGTCATATCTATGTTATTTTTGTCATATGAGACCAGCATCAGCCAGTAAAGTTAAATAATGGTTATTTCATTATTGTTATTAGGTAAGCAATGGTGAAATAGTTTGATATTATTGTAATAAGGAAAATAAGGCCAGAATCGTGTTCAGCATGACCGAAAACCCCAATGTACCAATTTTCATGAGATTCAGAGGTGTGGGTATGTGCACGATACACTGTAGTTACTCTTGAAGGTCACGGTTTTCTTTGACTCATGTTAAAAACAAATTTTCTTGCCGCAACTTAACTAAGCTTCAAGAAAACCATACCATCAGTACGACAGTTCTGTGTGTGTGTGTGTGTGTGTGTGTGTGTGTGTGTGTGTGTGTGTGTGTGTGTGTGTGTGTGTGTGTGTGTGTGTAAATTAATTCAGGTTTTACATTTTTTTTTTCAATTTCAATTCAAAAATAAATCGTGTTGTTTACTTCAGTGTGTCAAATATTTCCATACACTTTCCTTTAACTAGAACCACACAGTGTCCTTTCATTATTGTGTTCTATCATTCTAAACGTTCAAATCATCATACTTTTAACCACACAAAGATATATATGAACACACACACACACACACACACACACACACACACACACACACACACACACACACACACACACACACACACACACACACACACACACACACACACCAGTAATATCAACAACCCACACATCATTCCTTTCCTCAAAAATCAATCCCTTTTCAAACACTTTACTATATAAAAAACCACAACATTACACTTACTTACTTCAACACATCACTCTTTACTCAACCATCTTTGTTCTTCTTCCTCTAACTTAAAAAACTGTTCTCACCTAACCCCATAAAATATTTGCCTGCCTCTTTTCTCAATTTTTTTCCCTACTCCATGAAAACATAACTAGTTGCCTATCTTAAATAATAACTTTTTGCCTAACTATGTATACCTTACCAAACTTAACAAACACGAGCACTATAATTACACACTAAATAAAAACACCAATACCCTGCTTCTCTTAATGAACTATTTGACTATTTCCTTCATAATAAAGGCATCAGTAGTTTACACGCACACACACACACACACACACACACACACACACACACACACACACACACACACACACACACCGTCTTCTTCCATACCCTTGCAATCCCTTCTACAAAAACACGCCCACTTACCCACACAAGCATATAACCTTTTCCCCCCCATACACCCACACCCACACCACCCATACACCCCTTTCTCCTGCTTCTATATATACAAGCATCGTTTCCACACATATACTTTTCTTCATACACACATATAACCTTTTTTTTCCCTTCCCCACGCCCTCACCTTCACCCCCTTAACACACACACACACACACACACACACACACACACACACACACACACACCAAGGCTAACACAGACCTGATCAATACCAAGGAAGTTTCCGGACCTCATAACTTTTCCAAACCGATATAAATTCTCCCCATGAGAAGCATAAATTTTCGCCTCATGACCCTGCACATTACTCCTCCTCAACCCTCCCAGAACGCCACATTTCTCTCTCTCTCTCTCTCTCTCTCTCTCTCTCTCTCTCTCTCTCTCTCTCTCTCTCTCTCTCTCTCTCTCAAAGGACCATCGAAGGATTTTTTTTTATAGTCATCCCTCTCAAAGGTGTAAAAAGGTTTAACAGCAAATAGAAAAATAAGAATACTGGATAGAATAAACAGGAATTGAAAATAAAAATGTCAGTGTATAGTTAAAAAGTGCAGACACAAACACGTGGCGAGAGAGAGAGAGAGAGAGAGAGAGAGAGAGAGAGAGAGAGAGAGAGAGAGAGAGAGAGAGAGAGAGAGAGAGAGAGAGAGAGAGAGAGAGAGAGAGAGAGAGAGTCATACCTTTTGCACTCATCATAATATCCAAATGAACTCAAGACAAAATCAAGCTTGAGGAAAAACTTCAGTAACCAAAATTAACTGAACAAAAGAAAAAGAAAAAAAGAAAAAAAATAAGAACTGCTACTTATACACATTTTTTTTACTAACTCAATATACACGTAAACTATCACCATACAAAAAGAAAAAAAAAATTCACACACAAAAAAGAAAATCGACAGTACTTTTGAGCGTAAACTGATGAAAAAAATACTGATATACATTTTACCTTTTTTTTTTTCTCGCTGGCAATATCACGTAGAAAAGGATATATATATATATATTTTTTTTTTTCATGCTTCCCTTCACCCTCAAATTTTATCACTGAAGCGGCCCGGCGGGTTAGTGTTGCTTGATTACAGGTGGATTTCAGGTGTTCTTAACGGCGCTGAAAAACCACACACCTGAATTTTAACAACAGATAAAATAAGAGGAGAGAGTGAGAAACAAAAAAAAATGTTAAAATGATACTTAAAAAACATGGGATAAAAAGGAAAAAACACGCTGTTCAAACAAGATAAAATGTAAAGGAATATATAAGTAGATCATAAAAGTAAAATACAAATTACGTTAATATGAGAAAAAAAAAAAAACTGTTGACACGCTAAGGATTTACGAAAAAGAGAGACACACTATGACATTATATTCAAACAGATAAACATACTCATTTATGTTGAGGTTTAAGTATGTATGAGAGTAAAAGACAGAGACTTAAGGCGGATTGACAAGATAAACAAACAGTGGATAAATTCAAATTTTCGTCATATTTATTTTATTATCCTTTATCTATTTCTTATATGTTAATTTTTCAATCATATCTATCTATTATTTTTCTTATTTTCGTCGCATGCGTTTTACATGTATTTATCTACTTATTCATATATCTATTCATCTAATCATTCATTCATTCACTGCATTTCATATGGTCGCACTATAGTTACGTTACTGTTGTTCTCATTACCTGTAGAAACCTGTAGAAAACCTGACGTGACGCATATGAAATTGCTACACCGTTACAAAGAGAGATAAACAAGACACAACCAGACCAGACCACCAGCACAACACACACACAAAACCAATCCAGGATCAACGCGGGAGTAAGTCTTAAATAAGGCGCCAACAATATACCCAGGAGACACGAGGCAATACATTTCACCTAGCCTACATTACGCATATTATTATTACTGAGCGGTGAGCAGAGAGCGAGCGAGGAGCGAGAGAGAGAGAGAGAGAGAGAGAGAGGAGAGAGAGAGAGAGAGAGAGAGAGAGAGAGAGAGAGGAGAGAGAGGAGAGAGAGAGAGAGAGAGAGAGAGAGTGTATGGGTGAATGAGAAAGAAGGAAGAAAAAAAAGGAAGGAAGGAAGGAAGGAAGGAAGGAAGGAAGGAAGGAAGGAAGGAAGGAAGGAAGGAAGGAAGGAAGGCAGGCAGGCAGGCAGAAGGGAAACAATCCTTCCACGGAGGGAGGAACAAGAAGGGTAGAGGACATGAAATTAGAGAAAAATTTAAGATGGATCTCTCTCTCTCTCTCTCTCTCTCTCTCTCTCTCTCTCTCTCTCTCTCTCTCTCTCTCTCTCTCTCTCTCTCTCTCTCTCTCTCTCGACAAAGGAAACGTTGTATTATATTCTCTCAGGTAAAATATTAACAGACCCGAACAGATTTACCGCTCGGAGGCCCCGTTCAAAAAAATAAACATAATGTACAATACTGGAGGAAATATCTCTGCCCTCCTCCTCCTCCTCCTCCTCCTCCTCCTCCTCCTCCTCTCTCACTCATCCCCTCCTTCCCTCCCTCTGTCCCCTATCGCTCCTTTCTCCCCTCCCTTCCTCCCTCCCTCCCTCCCGCCCACCCGCCCTCTCTCTCTTCGTTCCTGTGAATATATAAAGTGTCCGAGGGCGGGCGTGTGGGCGTGCGGGCGGGCTGGCGGGCGGGCGGACGGGTGGTGTATATACATTGTGGTACCAACTATATTATGAACCAATCTGAAATCGAGACCATTAATATTAAGCCCTGTCCTGCCCCTTCCCCCTTCTCCCCTTCGTTTCAGTTCCCCTCGTTCGTGGTGGTGGTGGTGGTGGATCTTCCCCTTTTACATCGTCTCCCCTCGCAATTACTCCCCTTACTTCATATTCCTCCCCTCATCTCTCTAGCAATAGTTATCTTTTCTCATGTTTCCATTCTCTTCTCTTTCTCTCTCTCTATCTTTCTCTCTCCCTTACCGTATTTCCTTCCTTTCTCTCCATCCTCTTTCAGCTTCCTCTCCAACATTCCCAATATTTCCTCCTCCTCCTGCTCCTCCTCCTCGTTTTCCTTCTCTTTCCTTTTCTCGTTCTTTTCCATGTCTTATTTACCTAAGCGGCTCCCCTTTCCTCCGTAATTAAACCTCCTCCTCCTCCTCCTCCTCCTCTTCATTTACCTTCCCTCCACCCCTCCTTTTTCCTCCCCTTCGCCCCTACCTACTAATTCCTCGTCCCTATCCTCTTTCCTCCGCAAACTTATGTCCTCCTATTTAACTCTTCATTAATTCCCCTTCCCTTAACAACCACCCTTTTCCTCCCCCTCGCTCACCCTTCCTGTCACACCCCTAACACCCCCCTAAGGTAAACAAGCACCGACACCTCCCCTTCCCCTCCCCTCGTGCGTCACCCCCGCCCACCCCCGCCCCCCCCGCCGCCACAGAGGGTAATAGGGTGATGCCGCTCATCACACGCGGTATCGGTATTACCCGCGGAATATATCGCTGCGATAATAGCCTCCGGGGTATAATTTACAAATTAGGCGATACTTTTAAACCCTCTTGCCCGACGGCGGCTGGCGGCAGAGAGGGAGGGAGGGAGGGAGGGAGGGAGGGAGGGAGGGAGGGAGGCAGGGAGGGAGGGAGGGAGGGCGGAGGGCAAGGCGGGATTGACCTGACCTAACCTGCCGTCCCTCGTAGGGTGGCCAGGGCCAGGTGAGGGCCAGGTGAGGGAGCTTGATGTGATGGCCCTCCCTCCCGCCGTCTGCTCAGCTTCCTTCCTCTCCTCCCTCGCCGGGACTCATCTAGAATAACATATCATCTGCTCAAAGTCCACTTAGAATGCGACAGTGGGCGCCGGGCAAATGTGTTTCCTCCACGCCGCTTTTGTGTGCGGAGAAAAGAGCTATTTGCTTGTTAATGGATCGCATTTCGCGCCAGAAAAAGATGACAAATGAATCTCACATTGCGCACCATGAGGTGAGACGGATGCCTGAGGCGCGATGCTCCCCCCCCTTGAGACCCTGCCTGACACGGAGCAGCAGGTCATGCCCATACCTAGGGCAGAGGGGCATCCAGGGTCTCGGCAGGGCGCGGTGCAGTGGGCGGAGGCTGCAGCGGAACGCTGCGGCATAAATCCGTCATTGGCGGGAGATCGGTTGCAGAGGTTTGCATCTCAGTTAGGGAGCCGCGGCCTAACCGCCTCGCCAAGAGCCGCGCCATTTTCCAGCTTGCTCCGCCGCCTTCCAGAGGTATTCGTTCAGGTGGCCGGGGTGGCACAGCAGCTGGGCCCGGGCTCAGCGGCGACCCGAGTGATAGCGAGGGGACGCCGGCAAAACTGGGCAATCAGCGGACGGGATCGTCAGGTGTGTAGGATCCCACTAGCTGAGCCCCGCTACACTGAACCCAGGGCGACGTACGCTTAATCCGGAGCGGGCGGACACTTCCTATCACGGCCGTCCCCGCGAATGGTCACGGGCATTCACGAAGAGACAATATGGCGCCGCTATTTACTGTTACAGCCGACTGTTTGGGGCTCTTGCGGCGAAACACCAAATCCCATTCTCCGTGATGCTCTCTTATTGGTAAATCTGGGGCGAGCTAATGTTATGTGCCACCCGTTTGAGCGGCGGCCGATGCCACCCGCCGCCACCACACCAACCTCACCACAGTACTGCACGCCCACCGAGGCCTCCTCATGTACCACGCCCGGCACGCCGCCCACACCGCACCAGGGCATGGCCACCACGGGGCACGAACAGCTAGGCGAGGGCGGGCGGGCGTGGCAAGGGCGTTGTTAGGTTATAGGAAGGGAGCGAGGCAGCACCACGCACCCCTCGAGCTGCAGGTAATAGCCATCACATCACTGTCGCTGTCACCGCCGCCGTGAGGGGGACGCCGCTCCGGAATAGGCGTTTTGTAAAGCCTTTGTGCGTTATATCTCCTTACACCTTTACGACAGTATCATGCATGGCCCAGGACACCGTGTCGTAACTCGTGCTCGGTAATGTCGTCCCTTTCCTTCTCTCTCTCTCTCTCTCTCTCTCTCTCTCCTCTCTCTCTCTCTCTCTCTCTCTCCTCTCTCTCTCTCTCTCTCATACACAGTTCACATTCCCGTTGCACCGCCCTCAACAGGCACTCTCATATATCCAAACGAGTCGTAATCGTGTATTGTCAACGGGAGTATTTCAGGGGCGGGGTGAGGGGGCGGCGAGGGGAAGGCTGACGGAGGAGTGACGGGGGAGGCAGGAGGGGAGTGGAGGGGGGCTGGAGGGGGTGGGAGTGGGGTGGAGGGGAAATGTGATGTGGAGGCTACATACAGAGATATATATGGACAGACGAGTCAATATACTCGTGTGTATACATGAGTAATAACCTCGGATGCAAAGACAGAACGAGAGAGAGAGAGAGAGAGAGAGAGAGAGAGAGAGAGAGAGAGAGAGAGAGAGAGAGAGAGAGAGAGAGAGAGAGAGAGAGAGAGAGAGAGAGAGAGAGAGGTATCGCCTGCCTGTAGAGTGGTCAGCGTTACAGCCAATTTTCGCCTGGTGTTATATTGCTGTAATTTGCTGAACGATATTGGTAGAGTGTCAGCGAGGGTCCGCCGCCCTGCCCGGACTGCCTAACTATCCCGCTATTTATCTATATTCCCTCCCGCCCATCTACGTGTGTATATATTTTATTTTATGTTACGCGTCCACTCCTATACATCGTTCTGGGTATTTAAGCCCGTCACTATATTCCCCTGTCCTTTATATGCTGCTGCTGCTGCCTCTGTGTGTGTGTGTGTGTGTGTGTGTGTGTGTGTGTGTGTGTGTGTGTGTGTGTGTGTGTGTGTGTGTTCATTCCTTTATTCAAGTCCATTCCATCGATGGCCTTGGATATTTTTTTCTCTTTTTTCATCACATTGTATTTGTTTTTTTTTTGTTCGTGTTTTGACAATGGTTTGCTTAGGGACGGTGACATACATACTACGTGTAGGGAACGTGTCCCAAAAAAATTGATGCCATGTGTGAAAAGTGAAGCTGAAAATGTTGAAATGGGTTAGTGTGGAATGAATCCCTTTGTATTTTGTAGTAGCACACGAAAGTGGTGGTGGTGGTGGTGGTGGTGGTGGTGGTGGTGGTGGTGGTGGTGGTGGTGGTGGTGATAGTAATGATACTCTCTACATACACACTCATACGGATGACGCCTTAATAGCACCCAAAGTAAAGTTGCCGCCTTGGAAGGAAGTTCTCGGCATCCCAGACACACGAACTATAACACAACTTAACAATTCTTTCAAGGTTATAACAACTTTAACAGAAAATATTCCTTAAAGATAAGCAAGGAAGCAGCCAATAGTGTGCGTACGTCTCAAGAAAATACACAAGTAAGAAATTTTTGGATGATTATGAAAACAAACTGTAAGATCACTTTGCAGAACATGATCAGATGACTTCGTGAATACACAAAGTTAAACAAACAGGACAGGGATTGGCTTGTGTATAAATGCAAAGTGAATCACTGCAAAGCTT
>JAPQNM010000019.1:5816589-5826589 GCA_029783475.1 Metacarcinus magister | reverse complement strand
AATTGTTCAAATGGTTATAATAGTTATAAAATGTTTATAATGATTCTAATGGTTCAAATAGTTCTAATGGTTCTAATGGTTTTAATAGTTCTAATGGTTCTAATGGTTTTAATAGTTCTAATGGTTCTAATGGTTGCAATGGTTCTAATGGTTCAAATAGTTTTATTGTTTCTATTGCTCTATTGGTTTTAATAGTTATAATGGCTTTAATAGTTCTAATGGTTTTAATAGTTCTAATGGTTTTAATAGTTCTAATGGTTTTAATAGTTCTAATGGTTTTAATAGTTCTAATGGTTTTAATAGTTCTAATGGTTTTAATAGTTCTAATGGTTTTAATAGTTATAATGGTTTTAATAGTTATAATGGTTTTAATAGTTCTAATGGCTTTAATAGTTCTAATGGTTTTAATAGTTCTAATGGTTTTAATAGTTCTAATGGTTTTAATAGTTTTAATGGTTTTAATAGTTATAATGGTTTCAAGTTCTAATGGCTTTAATAGTTCTAATGGTTTTGGTAGTTCTAATGGTTTTGGTAGTTCTAATGGTTTTAATAGTTCTAATGGCTTTAATAGTTATAATGGTTTTAATGGTTTTAATTATTTTAATGGTTCTATTGGTTCTATTGGTTTTAATTATTCCAACAGTTCTATTGGTTTTAATAGTTCTAATGGTTTTAATAGTTCTAATGGCTTTAATAGTTCTAATGGCTTTAATAGTTCTAATGGCTTTAATAGTTCTAATGGCTTTAATAGTTCTAATGGTTTTAATAGTTATAATGGTTTTAATGGTTTTAATTATTTTAATGGTTCTATTGGTTCTATTGGTTTTAATTATTCTAACAGTTCTATTGGTTTGAATGGCTCTAATGGTTTTAATGATTCTAATGGTTCTATTAGTTCTAATGGTTTTAATTGTTCAAATGGTTCTATTGGTTTTAATTGTTCAAATGGTTGTATTGGTTTTTAGTATTCTAATGGTCCTATTGGTTTTAATGGTTTTAATGGTTCTATTAGTTCTAATGGTTTTAATTGTTCTAATGGTTTTATTGGTTTTTAGTATTGTAATGGTCCTATTGGTTTTAATTGTTCTAATGATTCTATTTAATTGTTCTAATGGTTCTAATGGTTTTAATTGTTCTAATGGTTCTATTAGTTTTAATTGTTCTAATGGTTCTAATGGTTTTAATTGTTCTAATGGTTCTATTAGTTTTAATTGTTCTAATGGTTCTAATGGTTTTAATTGTTCTAATGGTTCTATTAGTTTTAATTGTTCTAATGGTTCTATTAGTTCTAATTGTTCTATTAGTTTTAATTGTTCTAATGGTTCTATTAGTTTTAATTGTTCTAATGGTTCTATTAGTTTTAATTGTTCTAATGGTTCTATTGGTTTTAATTGTTTTAATGGTTCTATTGGTTTTAATTGTTCTAATGGTTCTAATGGTTTTAATTGTTCTAATGGTTCTATTAGTTTTAATTGTTCTAATGGTTCTATTGGTTTTAATTGTTCTAATGGTTCTATTGGTTTTAATTGTTCTAATGGTTCTATTGGTTTTAATTGTTCTAATGGTTCTATTAGTTTTAATTGTTCTAATGGTTCTATTGTTTTAATTGTTCTAATGGTTCTATTGGTTTTAATTGTTCTAATGGTTCTATTGGTTTTAATTGTTCTAATGGTTCTATTAGTTTTAATTGTTCTAATGGTTCTATTGGTTTTAATTGTTCTAATGGTTCTATTGGTTTTAATTGTTCTAATGGTTCTATTAGTTTTAATTGTTCTAATGGTTCTATTGGTTTTAATTGTTCTAATGGTTCTATTGGTTTTAATTGTTCTAATGGTTCTATTGGTTTTAATTGTTCTAATGGTTCTATTGGTTTTAATTGTTCTAATGGTTTCTTCTCAAAAGGTTTTCACACTTTTCATTTAGTCTCTTTTCATGATTCCAAAGTAAAATTCCAGTGTTGGTCTCGCATATATGTATACTTCATCCTGGCGTATACTGTGTGTGTGTGTGTGTGTGTGTGTGTGTGTGTGTGTGTGTGTGTGTGTGTGTGTGTGTGTGTGTGTGTGTGTGTTCTGTTACTCAGCAGTAAATATTTCTTAAATTCAATACAAATCTCTCTCTCTCTCTCTCTCTCTCTCTCTCTCTCTCTCTCTCTCTCTCTCTCTCTCTCTCTCTCTCTCTCTCTCTCTCTCACCTTCGATCTCTCTCCAACCCTCTGGTTCACACCTTTACGCTTCCCTCTCTCCCTCTCCCTCTCTCTCTCTCTCTCTCTCTCTCTCTCTCTCTCTCTCTCTCTCTCTCTCTTATACCTTTCAGCATCCACACACTTACACAAACTCACACAAACATACACACACACACACACACTACACACACACACACACACACACACACACACACTACACACTACACACACACACACACACACTACACACAACACACACACTACACACTACACACACACACACACACACACACACTACACACTACACACACTACACACACACACACACACACACACACTACACACTACACACACACACACACACACACACACACACTACACACAACACACACACTACACACTACACACACACACACTACACACTACACACACACACACACTACACACAACACACACACTACACACTACACACACACACACACACACACACTACACACACTACACACACACACACACACACACACACTACACACACACACACACACACACACACATGTTACCTATCAATTTATCTACCTGCCATATTTCCTTTACCCCTTTTAACCTCTCTCTCTCTCTCTCTCTCTCTCTCTCTCTCTCTCTCTCTCTCTCTCTCTCTCTCTCTCTCTCTCTCTCTCTCTCTCTTCCATACACATATCGCACAGCTTAATAATTCTTACCTCCACCCCCTTTGTCTTCCCCTATTACCTCCTCTTCCTCCTCCTCCTCCCATTTCCTTTCCTCCTCGCGCTCATCTCTCAGGTTTCCCTTCTCCCACCATTCACCCCTCACACCTTCCCCCTCCTTCCCACCTTCCCCTCACACCTTTCCCCTCCTTCCCACCTTCCCTTCACACCCTCACCAACTCATCAAGGACCATTCATCTCTCTCAGGTGAGGGATAACACACAACCAACCCGCCCCCCCTCCCCTCCCTTCCTTACCTATCCCCTTCCCTCCTATACCCCCTCCACCCATGCAGTCGTTCACACACACACACACACACACATACACACACACACACACACACACACACTAAGAGCCTTCATACACCGCTGAAAACTTCCCTCAGAAAGCCTCCGCCGAGCCCAAGGCAGCGTCCATGCACCACCAGCGCCATCCGGTCACCATAAATACGGCAATCCAATTATTTTTCTCGCCCTCCTTAAACTTGCGCGTTAAGGCGGGTCTCAGATTCTCACCGTACTTAAAAACTTTAAAAATCGGAAACGCAGCCCCGCGCTACAATCCC
This sequence comes from Metacarcinus magister, assembly GCA_029783475.1. Classification (NCBI taxonomy): domain Eukaryota; kingdom Metazoa; phylum Arthropoda; class Malacostraca; order Decapoda; family Cancridae; genus Metacarcinus; species Metacarcinus magister. The sequence continues at coordinate 5,823,114 of JAPQNM010000019.1, read as the reverse complement.
ACCAGCTGTAAACACGCCTCGCGCCCCCTCCGGTCACCATAAATACAGCAGTCCAATTATTTTCCCTCCGCGTTAAGTGCAGTTTTAAGGTGCGTCTCGGAATACCCAAAGGAGAGAGAGGGAAACGCAGGGGAGACACGGCAAGAGAAGGAGAGAAAGAGAGAAAGAGAAGGAGAGAAGGAGAGGGAGAGGAGCGGTAAGAATCTGGCTGGAAATAGCGTGCTGGGGGCCAAACACGCCATCCTCAGCCCATTATGAATCGCCATTCCGCCTCAAAACCATTTAGCGCCCCAATAAGGCTCCGGCTGCAGCTTCCTTAGGGTCGAGCACGAGCCTGGGCCACCACGAGCCGCTGACCCTTACGAGCGGGGCGTGAAGGGGCCGATAATGATTACCGGTAGTTGGGAAAGCACTGCTGCCCGCCATCCCCCTTGTCTCGTAGAAATAGATGATTTACGAGCCGCCCGCAATGAGTTTTGGCTGGGCAAAGAAAGCGCAGCGGGAAGAAGCGGGCGACACAGACTTAACCCGCTGTATATATACCCTCACATCCCTGTTTAGCCCTTAAAGCCAATGGGATATAAGGGTGAAGGTGCAAGGGTGGCGTGTGTGTTGAGGGTTAGCGTCCCGGTGCGGCTGGAGTGGTCTGAGTAGTTTTTAGTCGGGGTTGAGGCGGGATGCTCAGAGTAATCTTCTAACACGGCCGATTTGGTGCCGCTTATTGTGGCACGCTAAGATTGAATTACCCAAAATCGGCCGCTCCTCGATAATTAGAACAGGAAGCAAGATGTGCCAAGTTACAAAGACCCGCCCGGCCCATCTCCAGCCTCATTACTAGAATTAAGAAGGATGGCGCCTCCCTCCTTCCCTCCCTCCCTCCAAGCCTCCTTCCTTCCCTTTCCTTAGCTCTTTCCTTCCGTCACTCCTTCACGCCCTTACACATCCCTCCTTCCCCTCCCTCCCTCCCTCCCTCCGTCTCTCACCCACTCACTCATTCTTTCTTTCTTGTTCCTTTCATCTTATTCTTTTTTTGTGTTTTTTTCCTTCTTTCCACACACTTTTTTTGCAGTTTTATACCTTGCTTTTTGCTTGGTTCAGTTACTGGCAATGCTCTCTCTCTCTCTCTCTCTTTCTCTCTCTCTCTCTCTCTCTCTCTCTCTCTCTCTCTCTCTCTCTCTCTCTCAGTAGGGAAGGAAGGGAGGGAGTGAAGGGAGGGAGTGAAGGGAGGGAGTGAAGGAAGGAGTGAGGGAGGGAGTAAGGGAGGGAAGGAGCGAGGGTGAGAGAAGACTAACTACTCGTTGGCTGAAATCTGAAGCGTAATCAATACACAAATATTCGAGTGGGAGAAAAATACTAAAACTCCCTCCATGAAGATCAAAACATAACCATTAATCACCGACGTAAAATCTCCTTCACTACCTGCTCTCCCTAAATTCGTTAAGTGGCCACAGGTATTTGATTTCGCATGTTGTGCTGGTGGTGGTGGTGGTGTGTATGTGGTATATGATGTGTGATGTATGATGATGGTGGTGGTGGTGGTGGTGGTGGTGGTGGTGGTGGTGGTGGTGGTGGTGGTGGTGGTGGTAAGCCATGACGGGCACACAAAGTTCATCTTCTAAGTCGGAAAAATTCACTTTCACCACATACCAGAAAGGTTTAGTGTAACCTTGCGTTTTCACCTTTACTTTCCTTGTGGCTGTGGCTGTGTGTGTGTGTGTGTGTGTGTGTGTGTGTGTGTGTGTGTGTGTGTGTGTGTGTGTGTGTGTGTGTGTGTGTGTGTGTGTGAGGCGAGGCAGGGCTGATACACTGGCTGCATAAACACGAGTAAAACAGTAAAGAAAAAAGTAAAGAAAAAAGTTAAAGGTTAAGAACATACTTCATCACAGGGCGCATAACCACGGTGCTCATCTCCGTTTCTTAGGCTCTGAGCTTGTGATGTGTTTGTTCAACCTTCACACACTTAGCAAGGAGTCACCGTGCCATCTAGATTACCAGTTACCTTGCCTTAATTAATGCACACCAGTTACTAATCAGACAGTTAATGTTATCAAGGTCTAAGTGTTAGCTGTTCGCCATGACCAGGATTCGAACCCGGGACACTAGTCAAGCTTTAGTATTCAAAAGCAACAACGCTACCCAATACACAATAGGTAAGTTTCCTTCACTACAACCACCACCCTCACACACCCACTCACTACAAGTCACACTGGCGATGAACCTTTTCTATATACATCTACACAACCTTCGCTGCTCACGGTGGAGGAACGACAGTCAGTCTCAAGGCAAAGAAATTCAGTCAAATTATTAAACAAACAAGACTACGCTCCGAACTTCTTAAAAAAGATACTAAGTGGCCTGACTGAACTAAACGGTTTCACTCTCGTCCTAACTTCCTCTCCACTACATAATTATGAAAAGTTAAAAATGAATAAATAAATAAATATATAATAAGAAACCCGATTACAAAAGAAAACAAAATACTTACGAAAGCCTGTCACCTATTCGAACATTCTCCTATGATAGTAAAGTGTATAATAATTAAGACAACAAATGACGTGAATAAATAGGAGTGGAATGCACAAGACAGGTTCCCTCAAACACTACTCAATGCTTAAGAAACAACCTCTTATTTCCCTCTTACGAGAATGAAAAAAAGGGAAGAAAAATGGACATAACGCAAGACAGAGAGAGAGAGAGAGAGAGAGAGAGAGAGAGAGAGAGAGAGAGAGAGAGAGAGAGAGAGAGAGAGAGAGAGAGAGAGATGAAAGAAGTGAGGTGTAAAACAAGAAAAAATGGTGAAAATAAGGTAAAAGCGGGAAAATTGTTGGTACAAAAGGAAGAAGCAAGATAAAAGAAATAGAAGTAAGAAGGCAAGAGAAGACAAAACACAAAGGGAGAGAGAAATACAGAAAAGCAGAAAAAAGGCATTTGAACAGCGGCGGCTAAACATCTGCCCACCACCAACGCTGCCTTGCCTGCCTACCTACCTGCTTACCTGCCTGCCTGCCTACCTGCCTGCCTGCCTACCTACCTACCTACTTGTCTACCTGCTAACCTGCCTACCTATCTACCTGCCTGCCTGCTTGCCTACCTACCTACCTGCCTGCCTATCTGTCTGTCTGTCTTCCTGCCTGCCTGCCTGCCTGCCTGCCTGCCTGCCTGGCTGCCTGCCTGCCTGCTTGCCTATCTGCCTGTCTACCTACATGCATGCCTGCCTGCCTGCCTGTCTGCCTGCCTACCTGTATGCCTGCCTGCCTGCCTGCCTGCCTGCCTGCCTGCCTGCCTGCCTGCCTGCCTGCCTGCCTACCTGCCTGCCTACCTGCCTGCCTCCCCCAGCTGGTGTCGGCTGGAAATATGGCTTAAACCCGTGTTGCAGCCTCCTTACAAGCCGCCCGCCTCGCCACAGCTCCCGCCGCCCCTGCTAAGCCCACTCAACCCCGCCGCTCACACGTTCAATTCTCAATAACCGTAACTCTGGCCTCGTTTATACACTCCCTCCCTCCCTGCCCTCCCTCCCTCCTACCAACTCTTACTCTCTCTTTCTTTCTCTCCACTCTCCTCCTCCTCTTCTTCTTCTTCTTCTTCTTCTTCCTCCTCCTCCTCCTCCTCCTCCTCCTCCTCCTCCACTTCATCCCGCCCTTACATTTCCTGCTCCTCTACCTGGCGCCCTAAACCTCACTTTCACCTAATATCATCTACTACTGCCTGTTAATTCAAAGATGTTACAATGCAATGAACTATTTGCTTTAATTGCCACGTCCTCTTCTTCTTCTTCTTCTTCTTCTTTTCTTAGCCTTTTCTATTTAATATCTGCTGTTCTTCCTTAATTTTTCGTATCATTATCTTGCTTTTAATTTACTATTTTGTTTTTCATCCTCCTTTTAATCCCTTTGTTTGTTCCTTATCCTTCAAGAATGTATATTTTTTTCTTGTTCATTATTTGATCATGATTTTCGACTCCTCTCTCTCTCTCTCTCTCTCTCTCTCTCTCTCTCTCTCTCTCTCTCTCTCTCTCTCTCTCTCTCTCTCTCTCTCTCTCAAAAGTTTCCCGCTTCGCAAACGCAATCTAAACACTTTTACGCCGCCGACTGCGATGCTCACGTGTTTTGTGATGGGAGGGCGAGCGAGTTTCTGGGAACTATATAGTTTTAAGGATTTATAGCTGGTCTCGAGTTACACTGCTGCTGCTAATAGGGAGGAGAAGGAGGAGGAGGAGGAGGAGGAGGAGGAGGAGGAGGAGGAGGAGGAGGAGGAGGAGAAGGAGAAGGAGAAGGAGGAGGAGGAGGAGGAGAAGGAGGAAAAGGAGGCTACTAACATTTTGGTTGTGGATTTAACAGAGGTGAGGTAGTAATGATGGTAATAGTAATTGTAATACTAGCCATTGTAGAATCATTACCATTATCATTATTACTATTACTATTATCATCATTACCCTCACTTCTACTACCACTACAACTATGTGCTGCCACTCCTACTATCGTTACTGTTATATCCTCGTCATCATACTCGTCATTATTATTAAAGGTAAGAGGGGGAAAACTAACCAAAATTTCCCCTTAATACTTTTTAGTCCGGAAACTCACCAAATTTTCCTCTCCCTCCATTATGCCGCAACGCACCCAAAAAAATCCCCTGCAGTTTTTTTCCCTTCTTTCCCTTCCAGCAAGGTGGGAGTAAAGGGTTCCAGAGGGAGGAGGAAAAGGAGAAGGAGAAGGAGAAGAAGAAGAAGAAGAAGAAGAAGAAGAAGAGAATATAATTAAAACAAAGAGAAGTATATATTTCATCAGAATACAAAGCTGGAAAAAAAGAAAGAAAGAAGAAGGAAGAACAAAGGAAGAAGGAAGAAAGAATAAAAGGGGTAAAAGAAAAAAAGAGAAGAACAAGAGGGAGTTGAGAATTAAGGAAGGAGGGAGAATGGCAGACAGCGAAGAAAGGAAGGAAGGAAGGAAGGAAGGAAGGAAGGAAGGAAGTAGGTTGAGAAAAAAAGGAAGAAGTGAAACAGGAAGAGAAGAAAGAAAAGAGAAGAGAAAGAAAATGAAAACAGAGAAACAGTAAGGAGGGAGGAAAAGAATGAATGGAGACAGTGAGGAAAGGAGAAGGAAAAACAGAGAGAAAGAGAGAAAGAGAAAGTGAGAGGGAGAGAGGTAAGAGGAGGAGTAAGAAAGAGGAGAATTGGACCATATTTCCGGGTCAGGTAAGGCCATCAGGGCAACACGCTATCACTGGACAGGTAAACACACACACCTGCACCTCACCTCAGTATTACCACCACCACCACCACCATCACCACCACCACCACCTCACCTGACCCCAACCCCTTTCCCCTCCCCCTTCCTTCCCCTCCCTTCTTTTACTCTGCACTTCCATTTGTCTCCCTTCTCTCCTTCCTCCTGCCTGCTTCTCCTCCTTTCCTCCCCTACCCCCCTATACCCTCCCCTTCCCCTCCTCCGTTTGGTTTAATCTCGTTTCTTGGGTAAAATTAGGTTCAAAAACGTCCCCATTTTAGGACTTTTTAAAAATTTTACATTAGATTTTTTTTTCTTTATTATTATTATTATCAATATTATTATCGTTATTATTCCTCCTTACTGTGCATACATCATAATAATAACTTTACATAACCTTATATTTCCTTCATCTATCTGACAAACATTCGTAACTCTCTCTCTCTCTCTCTCTCTCTCTCTCTCTCTCTCTCTCTCTCTCTCTCTCTCTCTCTCTCTCTCTCTCTCTTCCAATCCCAGGTAATGACATAATCCTCCACACATCCTCCCTTTACCCACGCGTCACATTGTTCCTTCTCTCCCTCCCTCCTCCTCTACCTCCCTTCCTCCCTCCCTTCCTCCCTCCATCCCTCCCTCCCTCCATCCCTCCCTCCCTCCCTCCATCCCACCTTCTTCCCTCCCTCACATTACATCCCTCGCACCTAATCCTCATCTCTTCCATCATTTCACTCACTCCCTTCCTCTCTCCCTCTCTCCTTTCCTCCCTTCCTCCCTCCCTCTCTCCCTTCCTCCAGCTCCCCCACATGTTACCTCCCACGCCTCTATCTCCTCCTCCCCTTTCTATTCCTTCCTTTTCAGCCTCTTCCTTTCGTTCTTCCCTTTATTTTCTTTGTCTTATTTTCCTCTTTCTACTCCTCCTCCTCCTCCTCCTCCTCCAGCGCCGCCACCGCCTTCGTAACCCACTTTTCTTTCCCCTCCTCCTCTTCCTCCACTTCTTTCGCCACCTTCTTCTTTTTCTTTTTCTTCTCCTCTTCCTCTTCTTCTTGCTCCTCCTCCTCCTCCTCCTCCTCCTCCAATCCCGCACCGACAAAATACTGTGCAACAAATCGCCCACTTTGGTGTATGAACGCACACTTCCATAATACACAGGAGCCTAAAGTTCTATCTGAGCCAAGTGCCTCTCAACCTCAACCTCATCCTTATCTTTATCCTTATCTTTATCCTTATCGTCTCTACACATAACTTACACAAAATACTCCATAAAAAAAGCTTACACAAAACACTTCATAAGAAAATACTT
>JAPQNM010000019.1:5796589-5801589 GCA_029783475.1 Metacarcinus magister | reverse complement strand
GCAGCGATTGTGTGTGTGTGCACGGAGCGGAGACAAGACATACTCACACTCACCTCACCTCACGTCACCAAGTCGAAATTTACTAGAATGAAAATAACAAACTTGTGAAAAATGTGACGGTATAAAGTGTGGAGAAAATGTGCATCCAAGGACGATAGCGAAGAACTTACTGGCGGAGTTATTATTTTTTTTAATCGTTTACGTTAGACTGTGGTGGTGGTGGTGGTGGTGTAGAGTGGTAATTGTGGTGGTGTTGGTGTTGAGATGCAAAGGTGTCAGCACACACGGACTAAACACGGTACACACATGCATTCACGGTGCGCGCTCAAGTACACATAACCACGCACATCAACGAGGAAGCAACACACAACAACAACAACAACAACAACAACAACAAGGAAAAAGTGGACGTGACTTTATAACATAAGGTACGACGCAGTGTGTGTGTGTGTGTGTGTGTGTGTGTGTGTGTGTGTGTGTGTGTGTGTGTGTGTGTGTGTGTGTGTACAAATAAGATAACACGCAGTAACAACAACAAAATTAGTGCGACAACCCAAAAAAAAAATAAACTAAAGACAAGAGGAAGAAAACTATTCCTGAAAAAATTTGAAATGACTTACAAAAAAAAAAAAATCATAGCATGAGAAAATATATAAACAAAAAGAAATAGAAAGCAATGCAAACATCTAACCAACACATGACAAACAACCACACAAACAAAACAATAACTAAATAAACAACACTAAGTCAATATATACCAGCAGGTGTGACCAGTGTGATCAGGTCAACAAACACGAAGGAGCTGGCCCACTAAATTGCTGCAGCTCATCCAGATAATAGCACCGCGGACCCAGTCATCACGTCGGGCTGGTGTGTCCGCCGACGTGTGAGGCTAAAGGAGGGAACACCAAGAACCAGTGTTACCCGCAGCCTAACACAGCCCACCCTGACACGGGGCTAACCAGTGCTACGTGAAACACACCCACAAAACAATATGCGAATACGACAAAGTAACGTGCAAATTATCTCAAAACACAGGTAACCGGAGTGTTGATGGCTGAAACACTGTTGAACTGACACAGGACCAGTACGTGACACCAAACACAGGGTGAACATAACACGTGAATAGAACACAAAGCTAGGCTAAGTAACACTAACAAAGGTAACGGGAGAGAATCTGTGTGACTGTATAGGACACTAGGACACGTCATCCTTGCCGTGACGAACCATGTCGCTGGACAACAGACCGCTGTTTGGCGAGGCGGGGAGGGAGTGTGAGTGTCCGCCCGCCACGCCCCCGCACCCGCCGCCCGCGCCCGAACCCGTAGGTGTGGGCGTGGGTAGCAGCTCCTCCGGCCACCCACACCGCCCACACTTCTCCATCAGCTCCATCCTGGGTTTGGACACCACCGTGCAGAGGCTCCACCCCAGAGACCAAAGCCCCACGCCCACTGCCACCACATACACTCACGCCCACACACCCACGCAAGTGTACGCCAAAAGACGAACCCCCACGCCGCCCTACAGCCATGGGAGGCCGCCCACGCCCACCTACACAAACACAAGGCCACACACGCCCATGTATGACCGTCACCGACCCTCTTCACCCGCCTACACTCACGCCCGTTCATCCACGCCCATATACACTCACACGCGACCATCCACGCCCACATACACCCACTCCAGGTCCTCCCCGCCCATTCATACTTCAAGCAGGTCCCCCCATCGTCCATCCACGCCCACCTACTCCCTTTACCTGGGCGGGGGCAGCCAAGACCCGCCCACGCACCCGCCCAGTGACCACCTCGCCCATGACAGCCTCCTGGACGACAGCCTCGAGGACGGGGCTTCAGGGGACGAGGACGAGGACGACGATTCTGCAGGGGAACCAGGCGTGGGCGGGGAGGACCACGCACGCCCACACTCCCCAGACTCACACCACCCTTCCGCCTTCGTCCGTCCCACGCCCCTACACCCACGCCCAGACCTTGACGTCGCCGAGGGCATGGCAGGGGGTCTGGGGGGCGCCGCGGGGCTGGGCGGCGTCGGGGGCGTACTGGGCAGCCCGATCACCCACGGCGCCCACTTCCCTCCCCTGTGGTACCCGCCGTGGGTTGCCGCCTTCAAGCCCATGTTTGGCCTGCAAGGTAACGAATCTGCATCCTTCATTCATGTATTCATTCATTCATTCATTCATTCATTCATTCATTCATTCATGCATTCATTCACTCATTATTTCCCTCCTCGCTCTTCTCGTTTTCCTTCGGTTCTTCATTCTCCTTCCTCCATGTTTTCATTTCCTCCACTTTCCTTCTAAATTCAAGTCTTTTTTTCAATCCCTTCCTTTATCTGCCACTAATACCAATATTTTTTTCTTCACTGGCTTCTTGACCACAACATGATACTCTTATATATAGTAACCATATGTAATTTTCATATGCTTCATCATCATTAGAAATAACTAAATGTAATGATGCCAGTAGTCTTAGGGGGAAAAAAAGGAACACTAAAAAGCTTCCAATATATCGGTATGAAACTTCCTATTTACTCTTCAAAAGTCTAATGTTCAAACTCCTTCATGACGACTCAGAAAACATTGTATTAGTCCACCAGGAAGGAAGGAACATCAGCTTGGGATACACTGATTTAAACCTTCCTTTTCCTTCCTCCATTGTCACCTTCCAAGCCATGTTTTTAGTTTTTTTTTTTTACAAGCTAATAATTATCTAAGAATTGATAAAACACCAATCCCACGAAAACTGATGACAGGTTTAATGAAATAAGTGGAACCACATTCATTTACAACCTTACGTGTATCTAATCAATAGTAATAATAATAATAATAATAATAATAAAAATAATAATAATAATAATAATAATAATGATAATATTAATATCAGTAATTTATTTTTATCTTGCCTTTTCTCGCATGTTCGGTCTCATCTACATAAAAAAAAATTGAAAAAAAACAAACAAATATTAATAACTGTCCTATGTTCATCTTGTCCCATTAGAAAAACACACTTTAAGAGGAATGATATCACGCCCCTAGTCCTTGTAGTAGTAGTAGTAGTAGTAGTAGTAGTAGTAGTAGTTAATATTAATAATATCAAAATATTGATAATAATAATAAAAATAATAATAAAAATAATAATACAAGTCATCTATTTTTATTTTATTATCAAAATCATTATTTTCATTATCATTGTTATCAAGATGACCATTATTATTTTTTCTTACTGTTTTTCAAATTATTCTTACTCTTACTATTATCATCCTTATTAAAATCATTATTATTACTATTAATATTATTTTTCATTATTATTAATATTTTGTATTATTACGGTCATTATTATTATTAGTAGTATGCTTATAATTATAGTTATAATAATAAAATTTACGTTATTAATTGTAATACTAGCAGAAGTAGTAGTGGCTGTAATAGTAGTGATGATGATGATGATAACAATAATAACAATAATAATAATAATAATAATGATAATAATAATAATAGTAGTATTAATAATAAAAACTTATAATAATCATAATATCTCAATATCAATAGCAGCAGCAGCAGCAGCAGTAGCAATAGTAGTAGTAGTAGTAGTAGTAGTTATTTTCTGACAGTAATCCTCCTAACAATAGTGGTCCTAACAGCAGTAGTGGCAGCAGCAGCAGCAGCAGTAAGAGCAGTATCAGCAGGAACACCATCGAAACAATAATAACAATACTGATCATAACAATAACAATGCACACACGGTTACCGGCTCCCCCCCCCCGCCCCCGCCCCTCTACCACCACCACCACCATCACCGCCTCGCCACACTCCCGCCGCACCCAGTAATGCAGCCATAACCCGTAGCCTTATGTGCCTGTTCGCCATGATGAAATAAACACATGTAAACGCTGCCTGCCGCTGCCCAAACGCATGAACACACACACACACACACACACACACACACACACACACACACACACACACACACACACACACACACACACACACTTTCATCATGAGTCCTTAACAACAGCCTAACAAACAAGAAATGAATCGGTACTTTGAATTAAGATGCAGTTTGAACAAGGTGATTGCAAGGTGTATATAAATAGATAGCAATAAGGTGTTCAATATTTCTCACGTGTTCCAATCAAAGCTTCACCGCACACACACACACACACACACACACACACACACACACACACACACACACACACACACACACACACACACACACACACACACACATACAAACACCTGTCTCATTCTGTTAACTTACATTCCTTCATTCATCTTCATATAAATATACTTAATGTTATCATCATCATCATCATCTGTATCATTATTTCAGTTCCCTGTTTAGCACCTCCACACCACACCACACCACACCACACCACACCACATAACCCTTTCAACCTTCCACCACAACACCCATCCACCACACCTTCACACTCTGAACCACCACAAGCTCCTCAAAGCCTCCCACCACCACCTCTCCAAGTCTTTCTAAGCCTCCCAACCACCACTTCTAAACACCCTTGAGCCTCCTACACACACCACAGCCTACACACACACACACACACACACACACACACACACACACACACACACACACACACACACACACACACATACACACACTTGGCCTCACTTCACGTCACACCAAAATTTGCAACCGACGAGCCTTGTAACTTGAATATTGACTAAGTATCATACTCGTGAAAATCTGATGGTTTTTTTTGGGGGGTGAAGGGAGTGGCGCATGGTGGGGTTACGATATAATTGTTTTTTCTTTTTTCTCTAGTTATTAAATGCAATACTAGTGGAAAATGTTTCTTACGCACTAGTTACGCTTGTATGTACAGTTTAACGCTGAAAACACAAGGAATAAATGGAAGAAAATATACAATCGTAGTTCTGGTGGAAACTCATTAAACAATAGTAGTAGTAGTAGTAGTAGTAGTAGTAGTAGTAGTAGTACAGAAGTAACAGTAGTAAAAAC
>JAPQNM010000019.1:5759089-5791589 GCA_029783475.1 Metacarcinus magister | reverse complement strand
GTGGTGCGGTGTGGTGTGGTGTGGCGTGGCGTGGTGTGGTGCGGTGTGGTGTGGTGTGGTGTGGTGTGGTGTGGCGTGGCGTGGTGTGATGTGGCGTGGTGTGGTGTGGTGTGGTGTGGTGTGGTGTGGTGTGGTGTGGTGTGGTGTGGCGTGGTGTGGTGCGGTGTGGTGTGGTGTGGTGTGGTGTGGTGTGGTGTGGTGCGGTGCGGTGGTGGTGTGGTGTAGTGTGGTGCGGTGTGGTGTGGTGTGGTGTGGTGTGGCGTGGCGTGGTGTGGTGCGGTGTGGTGTGGTGTGGTGTGGCGTGGCGTGGTGTGGTGTGATGTGGCGTGGTGTGGTGTGGTGTGGTGTGGCGTGGTGTGGTGCAGTGTGGTGTGGTGTGGTGCGGTGTGGTGCGGTGCGGTGCGGTGCGGTGTGGTGTGGTGTGGTGTGGTGTGGCGTGGTGTGGTGTGGTGTGGTGCGATGTGGTGTGGTGTGGTGTGGTGTGGTGTGGTGCGGTGTGGTGTGGTGTGGCGTGGTGTGGTGTGGTGTGGTGTGGCGTGGTGTGGTGTGGTGTGGTGTGGTGTGGTGTGGTGTGGTGCGGTGTGGTGTGGTGCGGTGTGGTGTGGTGTGGTGTGGTGTGGTGTGGTGTGGTGTGGTGCGGTGTGGTGTGGTGCGGTGTGGTGCGGTGTGGTGTGGTGTGGTGCAATGTAGTGTGGTGAGATGTGGTGTGGTGTGCTGATGCGTGGTGTGGTGTGGTGTGGTGCAATGTGGTGTGGTGAGGTGTGGTGTGGTGTGGTGTTGTGGGGTGTGCTGAAGCGTGGTGTGGTCTGCTGAGGCGTGGCGTGGTGTGGTGTGGTGCGGTGCGGTGTGGTGTGGTGTGCTGAGGCGTGGTGTGGTGCAGTGTGGTGTGCGGAGGCGTGGTGTGGTGTTGTTTGGTGGTTGTGACGTTATGGCGGTCGTGTTGGTGACGGTGATGGTGGTATTATAATAATAATAATAATAATAATAATAATAATAATAATAATAATAATAATAATAATAATCAGCATCATCTTCATAATCATAATAATAATAATCATAAGCAAACAAAGTTCCACAATTTACTTCATCAAAATATTAAATACATCGTCACCTGCTTAATTAATCACAAAATGTAGTAATTTCATCTGTGATATACGATGCATAACTATAATAGTTATACAACGTAGCCTTGATTCAAATATTTAGCATTCATATAGCTAAGAATATCATTTTTTTTTTTTTCTTACTCAGTCATAAACACAGTTACCAATGTTCTAACACACAAAATAATACTGATCTTAAAATTTCAGTTGATACATATGTACAATTTGAAGTATAACTAACATCAATGTCTAGCAATTCAAGTATGGGATCCTCTTATATGAACTATATGCCTCATGTCTAAAGCTTTCCATCTCTCTCTCTCTCTCTCTCTCTCTCTCTCTCTCTCTCTCTCTCTCTCTCTCTCTCTCTCTCTCTCTCTCTCTCTCAACCACACACACTCACACACACACGTATCCTACTTCCCTGTCTCTCTCCTTGAAGCCAAACAAGTCATACGCACCTTTCAGTGACCACCTCCCTCCGGCCCTTTGCAGCGCCGCGCCCCACCGGTCGCCGCTCACGCAAGCCCGGCGTGGACCGCAAACCCCGCCAGGCATACAGCGCCAAGCAGCTAGAACGGCTGGAAGCAGAATTTAAGGTCAGAACAGCTTATTCAGTTAGAAGTAGTAGTAGTAGTAGTAGTAGTAGTAGTAGTAGTAGTAGTACCTAGTAGTAGTACCTAGTAGTAGTAGTAATACCTAGTAGTAGTAGTAGTAGTAGTAGTACCTAGTAGTAGTAGTAGTACCTAGTAGTAGTAGTAGTAGTAGTAGTAGTAGTAGTAGTAGTAGTAGTAGTAGTAGTAGTAGTTAGTAGTAGTAGTAGTACCTAGTAGTAGTAGTAGTACCTAGTAGTAGTAGTAGTACCTAGTAGTAGTAGTAGTACCTAGTAGTAGTAGTAGTACCTAGTAGTAGTAGTAGTACCTAGTAGTAGTAGTAGTACCTAGTAGTAGTAGTAGTACCTAGTAGTAGTACCTAGTAGTAGTAGTAGTACCTAGTAGTAGTAGTAGTACCTAGTAGTAGTAGTAGTACCTAGTAGTAGTAGTAGTACCTAGTAGTAGTAGTAGTAGTACCTAGTAGTAGTAGTAGTACCTAGTAGTAGTAGTAGTACCTAGTAGTAGTAGTAGTAGAAGAAGAAAAGAGAGAGAAAGAGAGAGAGAGAGAAAGAGAGAGAGAGAGAGAGATAATATATACTAACAAGTAATTCCATTCCCATTCCTCTCCCCCCCCCCACCCATCCATCACCTCTTACGTCATCACAATCATAGAAAACGCTCCGTGTCTTTCCTCCTTCCTCCCTCTGATACTTTTACTTTATTCGCATTAACTCACTCGTTCCTTCCTCCGTCAGATCGACAAGTACCTGAGTGTGTCGAAGCGGCTGGAGTTGTCGCAGGCTCTCACCCTCACCGAGACGCAGATCAAGACGTGGTTCCAAAACAGACGCACCAAGTGGAAGAAACAGATGGCAGCACGCATGCGCCTCGCCCAGCGTCAGGGTCTCCTCCCCCCACATCTGTACCCCGCCCTGCCCCCCATCCCTCCCGTGCTGGGCCCCTACTACCCAATGGCACCTCCAGGCCACGGCCACCTCATCCCGCCCCCGCCCCTCCTCACCCCCCTCTCGCCGCCGGACCCCCCGTTCTCCTCAGCACACGATCCTGCCACTTAGTTCACCACCACCCAATTGGGGAATAAAAGAATGTGTATGCCTACCCCCCCCCCTCTCTCTCTCTCTCTCTCTCTCTCTCAGGTTTGTTTTACACTTGTTTACAGTGCACGCCGCCACCTGACGTGCAGTGAATGGTGAATGGACGTTACTGATCATCGTTGCCTCAGCGGTGAGAAGCACAGGCCGAGTATTAATTATATATCTGCTGCCTAAGTGAAAAGTGATAGTTACACAGTCGCGCCACAGCCCACCTACAGCTTCACAGACCTGCTACAACCTTACCACAGCCTCGCAAACCCGCTACATCCCACCAACAGCCTCACTTGAGCTTCACACACCTGCCACAGCATCACCAAAGCTTCACAGACCCTCTAGTTTGCCCACAGCTTTAAAGCTTCGAAAGTTGAAAGCTTCGAAGTTTTAAATCCACACCACAACCCATCCACAGCTTCATAACAGCCAAGCCACAACACCACAGCCACCACCAGCCACAGCCAGGCAGCAGCAGCAGCAGCACCTCGGCCTGACTCCACCTACAACACGTGGCGGTCACATGAGGCGTCACTACGGTCACGTCACCTCCTTCACGCCAAGGAAAATCGGCCGTGGCTAAGGAGTGCGTGCCCCTGGACGGTGTTAGGCAGAGTGCGTGCCATTCCCTTCAACACAATCCTCACACATCCACCATAGCAGTGACCACCCTCACACACCCCAAGGCAGGACGCTCCACAACCTTGATCTTTAATACAACACTTCACTATTCCGTCACCGTTCATAATGCCTATCCTTCTCCCTGACGGTTGACCTACCTTTCCCACGCCTCTGTGTGATGGTGACGCCGCCCACAACACCGATGATGGACGCTTAAGTTCACATTCATAATTACATCGCCAGTCCGTGACGCGCACTGCCCGTGACGCTCTGGAAGTGAAGCAACTGTAATGTTGGTTCTGTCTTCACTATGAAAAAAAGTGTGTGATATTCACAGTTCAGTTACTTTTTATGAAGATTTAAAAAAAAGAAAAACAAGGAAATAACTTAGATTATCCTTTAAAAACTATAATCAATAAACTTTACCTTGCTACTCAGGCCGCATAAATATAAAACAACGTCCAATACTAGGCTTCTTGACTATCCGATTCACTTGTCTACACCTTTAAATTATATCATATCATTATATATATATATATATATATATATATATATTATATAAAAGCTTCCTTTCAACACATTAAATTTTGACGGACAAAGATCTTTAGAATCATTGGTAATTTCACTTTTGTCTATAAAATTTAATTCCACTTCAAAAATGTTTGACTAAAACAGCAATACAGTTTTCATCCCTAGAATGAGCTCTGATAATGTAGTCCCTTAGGAATTTAACAACTACAAGACGCGTCAGTAAATGTGTTAGAATTATTGATAACAATGGTTTGTTGTGAAGGCTTGCATGTTTCAGATTGGCAGGAACAATTGTACAATGTTGGCCCACTAACCATTCTTCACCAGACTCACCTTGAATCTCCAGTACATTACTCTTAGGCTTGTGTCAGCACAAGTGTCTGACAAGTCCTTCCATTCTTCAACTTTTACTGCTTGTTAATAAAAGGAACTTCAAGAGTCGACCTATCAATATCCTTTAGCTAACTGCTCCTTACCTTCCTTCACGTCATCACCAGTAACTCCAACAACACCTGGGCCAGACTGACAGAAGGAACCTCCAGTAAGAAGACACACTACTACTTTACACATAATGAAAAGAAAACATAATGAAAATCTCTATGTACTCCTTTGCTCCATTAGATGAAAGCAAGAGTCAAGTAATGAATGTTAACTCAGCTTAGGAATACATTTCTTACAACTTTGGAGTAAGTAGTCATTTCCTACAGTGTTCTTTATTTATGATAACATAACTATCCATCAACATAACATCCCATCATTATGACATGCAAGGGCCAGGCTCCTCCCTCAGCAGAACAGTCATTGCCAACCAACATTACGGCATACATAGCACATACCCTACTAAACACACACACACACCTTCACTCATACCCTGACACACACACACACACACACCTTCACTCATATCCTGACACACACACACACACACACACCTTCACTCATATCCTGACACACACACCCTCACTCATACCCTGACACACACACACACCTTCACTCATATCCTGACACACACACCCTCACTCATACCCTGACACACACACACACACCTTCCCTCATACCCAGACACACCCATATCCTGACACACACACCCTCACTCATACCCATATTGTAAATCCATCTGGTTACATTATCTTGCCACCCCCCTCCCACCACAAGACCCCATACACTTACTTGCTCAAGGTACAAAGGCCTACACCAGTCTTTGTACTGCCATTACTTCCAACCACTTTTTTCTATATCATTAACCGTTGGCGCCAGTAGGCTTATGGAGGCACAGATGGACTTGCCTCGCCTGTTATATGGCGTAGGTTATCAGATTTTTTATTGTGACGCCTCAAATGTTTACGTTCTCTCTTGAACATGTTGAGAATGTGCTAGGCTAATTGCTACTACAGCCTCAGATGCATATAACTATGTAAGTCCCATCTGAGGACAGTATGGCAGCAATTTGGGTAGTCTTTGGCCACTCAGCGGTGATATCAAGGAATGAAAAGTGGTCAGCGAATAACGGGGATTTGAACCTGGGAGCCTAGGCTCGCTCACCCAAGCGCTAGACCACTGTACCACCGCCTCCCCAGTTATCTTCATGCAC
This sequence comes from Metacarcinus magister, assembly GCA_029783475.1. Taxonomy (NCBI): domain Eukaryota; kingdom Metazoa; phylum Arthropoda; class Malacostraca; order Decapoda; family Cancridae; genus Metacarcinus; species Metacarcinus magister. The sequence goes on along the minus strand of JAPQNM010000019.1, from coordinate 5,786,044 downwards.
TCACATTCCCATACATTGTGGTCATCCCTCACACACACACACACACATACGCACACAGGCATCACCACTCCACACACTCCTTCACCATTCATCTGCACACGTCTCTTGGCAACTAAGAGTGAAGGCAACAACAACAACTGGGCTTCATAAGGTTTTATTCCTCCATAAAAAGTACACAGATACACCACAACTTTCCTCTCCATCTTCCGGCAAGCAGGGTGAGCGTGGGGCCTCCTGCTGGGAAAGTGACATGCGCGCACACACACACACACACACACTCTTGCCTCAGTACTTTCTTCTCTTGAGTATTTCCGGCCTCCAGTTGATGGGGTGAGTGTCCTCAGTCTGGATGCGGAAAAATGTATAAATGTTCCGTAAAGTAGTAACAAGTAGATTGCACTGGTATGGCCATATCTATCTATAGTTTCTGATGCCTCCTATCCTCCAGAAACATCCCCGAAGGAGATGGCCATGGCAGCAGAGCCTCCACCTCCCCCTCTATCAGCAACTCTTCCATGCATGTACTCTTTCACCCTATCCTTGCATCTAACAAGTGGCCTTCCTCTCCTCTAGGACCCTTCCCAGGTAAGGTCCAGTACAGAGAAATTATAATAAAATATTTAACACAATATTGATGACAGTCTGTTTCAGTTTGTGATCCTTCATAAACTACATTATAGTTCTTTACATTCTCCCAAATCACGACAGCTTCCCTTTGAGCCAAACACACCCTTTATCTGCATCACCCATTCATTCCTCTACAATTTATCTCATGAATTTCTTTGGTGAATAAAAAAAAATTTCCAGCAACTCACTGTCAAGGCATAAACATTGTCTATAAACAGTAACCTTACAATAAAGCTTTCCCTCCACTTTCTTCCTTTATAAACGTTTTCTAGTACCCTCAAAAAGAAACACAATACTGGATAAGAAAAGTAGGCACATAACTAGACTTGTATAAAATTTAAACTCAAACAAAACAAACTAGTCTTGATACAGCCTTGCAATGCATAGGAACCTCACTCGCTTTTGCATCACAACACCAGTCTGGCAGGATGTAGAAGGGAAATTACATGAAAAAAGATGAATCCATTAATTAAATTTCCTGGTTTCAATTCCGAAATTCATCAAGCAAAGGTGATCTTGAGAACCAGTGATGTTTTGCCATATCATTGAAACCAAACCTGCATCACCTAACTGGAAGGATGGATGGATGATGTTAAAATAAAGAATATCTATCCTATTATTTACCACACACTCACATCACACAGTCAGGCGTGAGTGAGTGCGGACATTTAATGTTTAAGATAAGTGACCTTCGTATGGTGGTCACCTCATCACCATCTTCCACACTAATCATTACTGCTTCCCTATCTCGGGTGACCATTTCAAACTAACACATCTAAGAAGAGTAACTGGGGATACAAAAAAAATAAATAAATAAAATAAATAAAATAATAATTCTCTCTCTCTCTCTCTCTCCCTCACTCACCGCTGTGTCATCCTCTTTGTATATCTTGATGGTCTTGTCAGCGTCACAGGTGATGAGACGTGACCCGCTCTGGTCAAAGGTCATGGCAAACACACCCGCCTCACTGTCCATCGAGCCTGAGGAGGAAAGGGTCATGGTTTAAGGGACAGTTCATATTATCAAGATTTAGATTATATGTAATTGTTTTGAAGTTTGAACCCAAGTTGTCCACGTGGCTCAGACCAGGACAACACACAGGACAACACACCTTCACCTTCACCTCTAACTGATTTAATGTGATTCTGTTTCTGTCGTCATCACATTGTAAAAAAAAAAACCTGACACGTGACAGATAAACAATAGAGAATGAGGCATCATCAATATTTCTTTGCACAAAACTTGCATATTTTCACAAGGTAATCTAGCTGTGGAATATTTTGGAGGTTACCACAAAATATGGATCCAGGAATCAAGTACAGCAAGATTTTCTGTACCACTGAACACCTTTATTTAATCATCAATCACCAAACCTCCATTCATTCACTTTCTTATTAATAATTACTATTCTTTCTTTTTACTAATGCCCTAATTTATTAAGTAATGAAAATATTTATATGCACACACACATGCTCAAACGTACACACACACACACACACACACACACCTGGCTGTACAGGTGCCTGCAGTTTCTGGAAGTTGTATCCGGTCCGCCAGTCCCAGAAGTAGAGTGTGCCGTTGTCTGCCCCCGAGACAAGCACACCTTCTCGATTGATGGCCAGGCAGTTGACGATGGCATTGTGGCCGGCCAGGTTCTGAGGAGAGGAAGGAACAATGAACAAGGCAAGGAGAAGGAACAAGAGGACGATGAGGTGTAAGAGAAGGTGTCAAGAGGATGCTTGGCAAAAATTGAATACAAATGAGAAGTGTTTGTCATGTTTTCCAAAGGTTTCCAAAAATTTGACTCGGCATTATATTTAATTCATCCTCTCACTATGTGTTTCTGATAGAGTAGAAATAAAAAAACAGTAGATAAAAAAAGAATCATATCATATACCTTTACCTTTACCTTTACACACACACACACACACACACACACACACACACACACACACACACACACACACACACACACACACACACACCTGCATAAACTTTCCATCAGGACACTTCCACTGCTTGATGTTGTCTGGTGCTCCTGAGGCAAACATGTACAGCTCGGGGTGGATGGTGAGGGCTCGCACACTCTTCTTGTGGTGGGTGAGGGTGCAGGTACTCTTGCCCGCCCCAAGATCCCACAGGCGGATGGTGAAGTCGTGTGAACCAGTAATTACCTGTTGGGATGTGCACACGTTAGCTAAACAGAAAAAAAGATCACTACATAAACTACATAACTATACATAAATGCCTTAACTTTCATATGTACTAATAGGATGAATGAAGGAAGGTTATGCAGTAGTAGTCTTGGGTTACAAAGTGGCATGAGACAACTATTACTTCTGCATATACACGCTACACTTGAAGAGTTACATAGATGAAAGTGAAGGCGCCGTCTTGACAGTGTTTAGTGCAGGTGGGTTCACAGGATCACTTTAATAAGGTTTGTAATGCATGTTCAGTTTTATCTTTCCCAGTACAGTAATTGAGCCAAGAAAGGGAATAAACACCAAGGCTGCTGAATCTACTGTCACTGAAGTCAACTTTATATGTATAAAATAGAGTTAGAGCAATGGCTCTGAACTTTTTCTATGCCTCGGAACCCTAGCAAATGTTTTATTGATTTTCGTGTCCCCTACAAAAGTAGTATTATATTTGAAGATGTAAAGTTGAATTTCTAGTTAATTTTATTTAATCAAACCATAAACAGCACTATAGATGAGCAAACTAAACTTAAAAAAAACAAATAAAAAAAAAAATTTGACAAAGTGCATAAAATGCAAATGTAAATCAAGCAATTAAAAAAAATTGTAAATAGTTTAATCAATCAATGACTTCTTTGTTCCTGTTTCTCATGTATGACTTCAACAAAACATCAAACAAGCCATAACTAAATATACATACAAAGAAGAATAAAGTTATAAGTGTGTTTAATTGAATAAAGTTATTTTGAAGAGTTAGTTAATCATTATATTCTGAAAAGTATTCTTAATGAAGTATGGGGAAGCGGTGGCCTAGTGGCTAGTGGTCGGGCATATGAGCTCAGGGTCCCAAGTTTGAATCCCGGCACCGACTGGCCATTTTTCTTTGGTAAAACCGCTGAGTGGCCAATGATCACCCACATGCTGCCATAACACTATCCTCGACGGGACTGCAAAGTTGCATGCACGAGGAGCATGAGCCTCTCAACAAGAAACTAGGCATCACTTAAAATATCTAACCTGCATTACTAACAGGTGGAGGCCAACCCTCTAAGGCTTCCCTTAAGCCTACCGGCGCCACAGGTAAAGGACATTTACTTCCCCTCTTTGTCACATGCGTAAAATGTAATCTCACATCCTCTGAGGGTGCAGCATCATAGGTTGGGAATCCCAGGGTTAGAGGAATCTTACCCAAAGCTACAAGAGGTAAATATGGAGGGAAAAAAATATTTCTGTCCACCTTTATGAATTTAAAATTCATATTAATGAATAGAAATCTGATTTTTGCCTTAAAAAAAAGGTGTAAAAATGCTATAATTAGAGTGAACTTTACATTTTGCTGGAATTGTGTGTGTATACAGTAGTATACAGGACCTGAGCTACACTCGTGTGGTCCTGTCTCTGTATCTATATTTGTCCAGTTTTTCTTTCAGTTGATGTATATTTTTTGCCATTATCACCTCTTCCTTCAGTCCATTCCAAGTATTTATACTTCTTTGGGGAAAACTGTACTTTTTTGTATCGCTCAAGCAAATTCCTTTTTGCTATTTTTTCTTGTCCACTCAAATATCCAGAACCTCCTTTTCTTCTTAATATTAGATCTTTTCTATCTGTTTCCTCCAGTTTGTTCATCAATTTATATATTGTAATTAAGTCTCCTCTTTCTTTTAGTGTTGTTAGATGCATTCTTTTAATCCTTCCTCATATGTTAGGTGCTCCAAATCTGGCACCATCTTGGTTCCTATTCTCTGTATTGTTTCCAATTTCAACACATGATTTTTCTTGTGCGGGAACCATATTACTTCTGGATAATCCAGTTCTGGTCCAATCATTGTAGTTATAATTTTTCTCATCATATCTTTATCTAGGACGTGAAAAAGTTTCATTCATCTACCAATCCGTTTGGGAGGATGAACAGCTGGGTGAGCTGTGTGCCGGCTGTCCTCGTCCGGGATCAAACTCAGGCCAGTGGATTCTTAGTCAGACGTGCTAACCACTGCACCACTGAGGCACCAATAGGAAGTGAAAAGCTATCTGCATATTTCTTAGCATCCTGCATGTGGCACCAAATATTTTATTTATATGTTTCTCTGGTGATAAGTTGTCCTGTGTTACCACTCCCAAATCTTTTTCTTCTTTTTCTATTGATATAATATTTTTTTCCTAACTTATACGTCCATGAGGGTCTCATTGCACTCTTTCCCATTTCCAATACATAACATCTTTTTGCATAAATTCCCTTTCCCATGTGTTGCTTCATTCATATATCTTGTTTATACTATTCTGTAACTCCTCACAATACTTGTGGTTTCTTATCCTTCTTAGTAATTGCACATTTCTTCACTGGTCATGTGTAGTTTTGGTTCACTTTTCATTGTTGTTATGTGCATCACCTGCATTATCACTGTTCTAATCATAATGACATAAATTACATTTAGTTAAGGAAAGCCACATGTCCATGGAATTATTCAGTTCAATACCAGCTTTAATATGATGCAAACAGAGAGCAGCGGCCAACACTCTAGATGGGCGGCGGCAGAATTACACACAAGTGGAATTCAAATATGATGAATGTGCTTCTTTGTACTTTGCCAATAAATTACAATCAATTTCACCAATTCACACATAGTTGAAATTTGTGGATACAGTCGGCCCCCCAAGGGTGCGCTTAATGTAGTCCGCACCCCTTGCGCACACTTGGAAGTTAATAACCTATGGGAAATTCACTAATGTAGTCCGAGACTCTTAAGACTTACCCCTTTTTCGCCCAATAACCCTCGAAATACATGATATAATGAAAGAATATACAGTACATATACACATGTGATTAAATATGATTGATAATAGATAGATACTGTACTGGCGGAAGCCATTACAGTATCTAGGATGAAGGAGGAGGAATCCCACATCTAAGAGAGAGAGAGATATGACATCACAACATAGCCGCCCGACAAAAGCTGAATTTCTTTGCGTATTTCCCGTCTTATACAGACGTGAGAAGAATGCAAAGAAAATCAGCGTAATTGAAAAGAAAGGACTAGTAACATCAGTAAAAATCTCCCTTTGTGTTGCACTTTCTTCCTATTCACGTCTATGGAAGGATAGAGGAACCGTAACACCAAGGAAGATGGGACCTACAAGGCGATACAAACCATAACAGGTCACAAGAAGAAGAAGAGGAGGAGGAGTAAGAATAATTCCACATATGAAGCTTTAGGATGTTGAGTTCTTTAAAGGAGATGGAAGGAGGGAGAGAAAGACGAATGGTGGAGAGAGAGAGAGAGAGAGAGAGAGAGAGAGAGAGAGAGAGAGAGAGAGAGAGAGAGAGAGAGAGAGAGAGAGAGAGAGAGAGAGAGAGAGGGAGGGAGGGAGAGGGAGGAAGAGGGAGAGGGAGAGAGAGAGAGGGAGGGAGGGAGGGAGGGAGAGGGAGGAAGAGGGAGAGGGAGAGGGAGAGGGAGAGAGAGAGAGAGAGAGAGAGAGGGAGAGAGAGAGAGAGAGAGAGAGAGAGAGAGAGAGAGAGAGAGAGAGAGAGAAACTGCTAACTGACAACGCGTGAAGGACTGGTGGAGAATGGCGGGGTGTATGTTGCCTCATCCCGCTGCTGCCAGCTAGTGATTTTGCGCACACTTAGAATTTTTTCGCACCCTTTGAACATAAGTGCAAAACCGGTACTGTCCGCACCCTTGGAATTTCGCACCCTTGGGGGGCTGACTGTACTGCATTCACGATGAGGAGTCTAAAACACAAGGGGATAAGGCACTACACTCCATCCTCAATTTAACAGACTCCATCCCCTAACAGACAGGATCATTCAAAAAGTCCACTGTGTCCGCTAGGTGACAGATTAAGTGGTGTGGTGTGAGTGGTGAGAAGGTCCCATGTAACATCAGTCACTGTTTACCTCTCAACCTAGCCACACAGTTTGGCTATTTGTGTTTATTTATTGTTTACTTTATTGCTTTACTTAGCAAAATATCCCTAAGGCTGGAAAAACCTTAACATAATACAGAAAATAAGATGAATGCATGAATTAGCACGTTCCAAGAATGAGTCAGACACACACCAGTCAGAACCCTTGCCAAGTGTGCCATGCCCCACACACCCAGTTTTTTTCCTTTTTTTTTACATTAAAAGGATATCAGCCAAGGGCAAACAAAATAAGGTGAAAAAAAAAAAAAATACCGCTTGTCACGTAAAAGTGCTGCGTGAAACCCTGTGGATGGATCCTGGAATACTGGCTTTTCAAACGTGGACAGCAGCGGGGGACTGGAAGTGACGCAGGAGTACACGCCGGGGCTTGTGAGGGCCCAGAGTGAAGTGAGAACAGAATGCACGCCACGCACACCTTTGCAAACCCTGACACTACTGATGAATGAATACCAAGCAATGAAGTTTTTCAAGTAACAGACAAGTACAGTCAACGCAAAAGAAATCGTCGCACAATGCAAATCCTGACACTCTAAAGCTATGGTTCTATTTCAGCCGAACAACCTTATATGTTATCTATATAGTGAAAAAATAAATGTCCATCTGTTAACTCTGCTTCCTTGCAAGTGTCAAATCAACAAGGTGATTATTAACCTACACCCAAGACCAGTGGGAAGGTGTACTGTTACCTCACCTTAACATCGCTTGAATCTTGATACACTACTGTAATCTTTTATTGGGCAGCAAAATAGGTATTACCAAGCTGACCATGGGAGAAAAAAAGCATGGTTTTGGCTTTAGTTGATGAAGGACTAACAAAGAAGATTATGAAGATCAGAGACAGCTGTTTATCCTGTGAAGAGTGTTGCCGCTGTGCCCATGACAGGCACCACTCCGGAGAGGAAAGGTGGGACAGGATGGAAGAAGACACCCTAGGAAAGGTAAGGGAACACATTATAAACAAATAAACAATCAACCTAACACACTACCACCACCTACCTGGGGCTCAGCAGCCTGACACACCACTGATGCAATGGTGTTGGAGTGGCCGGTGAGGGTGTGGATGTTGGCCTTGGTCCTCATGTCCCACACCCGTGCAGTAGAGTCACGGCCACAGGTGACCAGCACATCAATGGTGGGATGTAGTGCCAGGCCGTAGCAGGCACTCAGGTGGCCATGGTAGTGCCGGATCACCTGTCAAGTGCATAGAGGTAAGAATAAGGAGAACATTACAACAAAAGCAGCATCATTTAAGCTCACTCAAAACTCCTGTGGCATGGAATGGAGGCAAAACCACACATATGATCTATTTTTTCAATAATCAAGGCTAAATATATATATATTTCTTCCATGTTGACATGTAACAGTTTTTACCATACCAACAATAGCTTGCTAACCTGCACAATGATTTGTAATTTAGGTACCTGCTTTCTATGAGTATGTCCTTCCTCAAGACCGAACTAAGTCCATGTCTTTCATCTACCAACAAACACTTTTCATTCCACTCTAAAATGTTTTAAATATTTCATCCAGTCATTCTGATTTTTTCTTTCATATCACCAAATAAAAACAAACTGTCTCTTCTTAATACTTCATTAATGTGTTCCATCCCGAGTCTGTTTTAACACCTTACTTGACCATACACTCTTCAGTACACTCCAACTTTCTCACATCACTTCTAACTGCTGAAGTTTCCCTTCCAAAAAGCACTGTACTACACACTTCCCACACATAAGGTTTACAATTAACCTCTGCACAGGGAATGTTCTGCTATTGTTACAAGTATATTAACTGTCAACATCCTCCATCCACTCCTAATTACTCATATATCAGAGCTAGTGTCTCCTCCACTACACAAATAATATCCCACACCTAACAGACTGACACTGACCATTAGGGAATTTCTACCTTAATTTGTACATCTTCTGTAGTAGCTATCTATATAAAGAATTAGTGTATGATATCAGGTACACTCTACCTACAACCATGTCTACATCCTTGGTCAATCTTGTCCCCAAGTGAGGAAATCAATATGACTTTAATTCACATGGTTCATTTGGTACCAGTCTTATCTCTCCACATAGTTTCACATGCTACAAGGCTAAGTGTGTCCCTAACTCAAACACCCTTTTACATGCATACACCTCAACACTGAATACGTTCATAAACTTGCTTGTGAAGAAAAATTGTTAAAGAATAAGCAATTAATCACATATATATATATATATATATATATATATATATATATATATATATATATATATATATATATATATATATAAATATAAATATATATATACATATACATATACATATATATATATATATATATATATATATATATATATATATATATATATAAATATAAATATATATATATATATAATATATATAATATATATAATATATATATATATATATATATATATATATATATATATATATATATATATGTATGTATATTTATATATATATATATATATATATATATATATATATATATATATATATATATATATATATGTATGTATATTTATATATATATATATATATATATATATATATATATATATATATATGTATGTATATTTATATATATATATATATATATATATATATATATATATATATATGTATATATTATATATATATATATATATATATATATATATACATATATATATATATATATATATATATATATATATATATATATATATATATATATATGTATGTATATTTATATATATATATATATATATATATATATATATATATATATATGTATGTATATTTATATATATATATATATATATATATATATATATATATATATATATATATATATATAAAGGTAAATTTTTACAACTTCACCATAATGCACCTGGATCTAAATAACACACTTTTTGTATAGATTTTGATGCATTTTGATATTAGTCTTCGTCGCAAATCCATAAATTTTTAAATGTTGTCATCACCCCCAACAAGCCTGGGGACCTGTGGGGATGCAGGGTACTTGTGGAAGAAGAAATACAGTGTAATGAAGCTACAGTTGGAATGAAAACTAATATTCAAGGTCAAATGAACCATGCGTGTTTTGCATCAACACTGGTGCCCTGGGTACCATGAATCTGAATAAGAAACCATTAAAGTAATGGAATACCGTCTGGACACCCCGCATGTTTAGGGTTCTGGTGAAAATACTGCTGCCACGTAACAATCTAACTACCATGTAACTACCTCCTAACTACCACATAATCTGTAGTGTTATAGTGTAGCTGTAACATTATAAACTCCTAATCAGGGGTCCTTTGCCACCCTGGACCACCCCCAAAGACGTAAAAATGTACTAACTGCCACGGTACAGTGAAGGGCATTTCAAAACTACATTTAAGCTAACCTAACCGAGGAAGCATCCCTAACCAACCTAACCTAACCTTACCGGGGGTAGAAGACAGGAAAGAAAATTATGTGTGGCTAGGAAAGAAAATACGCATCCACCTGGCTAAACCTCCAATTTGTGCTCAGAAAACATTTAATATCTCCGAAATTAGGGATTCACAATGGAAATATAATGAGTAAAACCTCAGAATTTATCAGATAATGGCAAAAAAAATAACATTAAATTCTCTAGAGCATTATGTAAAATAATAGCATAGGTTTACCTGAATTATATATGTTCTCAGTCTTATTCTTTATATAATGGTTTCTGTGAATACTAGATCTTGCATGATGATGAGATGTACATAACCTGTCATGGCAGCAACACCACATGGCATCAAGTGGAAGGCAGCCCAGCCCCCCACTGGCCTTGATACCCAATGCACCAGCAGCAGCACCTGGCACTCACCTTGTTGTACTCCAGGTCCCAGCACTTGACCTGCTTGTCCTCCCCGCAGGAGAAGAGGTAAGGGTGTCGAGGGGACACAGCCAGGCCCCGCACGGCGGACACGTGGCCCGTCAGGGACAACTTGAGCTGGCCGGAGGCAAGGTCCCAGATCTTGATGACACGGTCATTGGAGCCGGTGGCAAACCATTCATTGGCCGGCTCAACGGCCACGCAGCGCACCCACCCAAGGTGACCCGAGATAACCCTGGCCAGCTTCCAGGGAGCGTGCCACTTGGGGCGGGGCAGCATGGGGGCACGGCGGGGCACCAGGGACTGCTGGCCAGCATTCACACTGGGCATGGACGAGGACACCATAGCCATGCTCTGAGGTGGGGGTGTAGGGGGAAGAGGGGGATGGGGTCCTGAAGGAGCGGGGAGGGCCAGGGGGCCAGACATGGCACCATTGGTGGCCTCGCTGACCTTGGGTTGCAGATCGTCCATGTCAATCTCATGTGGCATGGAGGCTGCCTTGCGTTGGTTGTGCCTCACCAGGCCCAGCACCGTCCCATACTGGTCCCGAGACTTGGCCTGGCGCCGCAGCTTCTCCAGGGCCTCCTCCACGGGGGGCAGCGCCCCTTGATCACACAGGAACATGTCATGGGTCCTCTTGAGGGATCGGAACACCAGCGTGTGCACAGAGTGCCGCTGGACATCATCGTTGGACGGCATCGTCCCTGAGGGTAGAAGGCACCAAGTTAATAAGGGGATGGGTTTACTTATCCCAAGTCATGAATAACAAACAAAATAACCAAACTTAACACTGGATCAATAAATTCAACTCTAATTCACATCACATCTTAAAATTATATAGTGAATCTTGATCCAACATTCACTCATCCAAAGTGACTACATACTTATATCCACGCATTACCAAAATTTCTCCTATAATATGATTCCAAATTTTCAAAACTATCATTTGATGTGGAAGTAATGACCATATAATGAGGAACAAGGTGACTATTAAACAAAGAGCCAAAGGAATGAAAAGAAGCAGAATGGAAGCAGGACAAAGGTTGGTTTGGTGGGAGTGTGTGACGTGTGACAAATTGTGTTGGTTTACCCTCTATATACACACTGCATCTTGATTGCAGCGAGTGTGAATGTGTATGTGTATGTGTATGTCATGTTCCTGCAAGAGAAACCAGTTATCAAAAAAAAGGAAAAAAATTGAGAAAAAAACGAGACAGGGCTCCAATAGGGTGAAGATTGTCATGGTTGTCATATGGTTATTATTCAAATGGACAATAAATGACAGTTAAGACTCACATTAACTACACTGTCATATCCTTTCCTGTCTCATGTAATACTTTCTTTCATCATACATGTCTTCCACTAAGCTCCAACTCTCTCATGAAAAGGTTACTTGGCTCAGAATAACGCAAAAAAAATATTTGAGATGAAAATACACAGTAAAACATTTCCTTGGCACCATTAGGCTGAACAGAGGCTGTGTTACTCTCTCAGCTTCTTCTCGACACACAGTGCACACAACACGTGGAGATAATGTGAAACAATAACTAATGCACCAATCAAATAATTAATGGACCAATCAAATTAATGATAGTTTTCAGTCAATCACAATCATGCTTCTGCCTCGGCACCTTCACTCTACTGCCGCTCCATCAGTTTGAATATGTCGTGCCTTGGTTGTGGAGCAAAGTACAAAGAACATTTGGAAAAGTTTAGTTTAATAAATGATTCACAACATGGGTTCACCAAGGGCAGGTCTCACCAACTTATTGAGTTTCTATAGGAAGGCTTATGAGGCAGTAGATAATGATGAGAATTATGATATTATATACCTTAACTTTAGTAAGGCATTAGACAAGGTACCACATGAAAGACTCCTAAGTAAGGTTAGAGGACATGGGATGGATGGGAAGGTTCTTTGCTGGATTAGGTCTTGGCTAAGCGATAGGCAATAAAGAGTTACAATTAATGGTTCTAAGTCTAAGTGGTGAGGGGGGGGGGAAATAACAAGTGGAGTTCCACAGGGATCTGTTTTGGGGCCATTATTATTCTTATTATACATTAACAAATTAGACAGTGGGATTAGTAGTGATATTAGTAAATTCGCTGATGATTCTAAGATAGGCAGGATTATTAGATCAGAGTCTGACGTAAAGGATTTGCAGGGAGACTTGGATAGGTGAAACGAGTGGGTGGTCAGGTGACAGATGGAATTTAATCATGACAAGTGTAGAGTAATGAATGTTGGTAACTTGAAAGGGAAAATCCTCACAACAGGTACAACATAAGCAAGGTAACACTGAATATATCAGAATGTAAGAGAGATTTGGGTGTACAGGTTAGCTCAGACCTGTCGCAGAAAACACTATATTGAGGCTAGAAATCTGGCTAATATGGTGTTAGGATTCATTGGTAGGAGTATTAAAAGTAGAAGTGCTGAGGTTATTGTGAAGTTGTATTTGGCATTAGTCAGACCTCACCTCGACTATGCAGTGCAGTTTTGGTCACCGTATTATAGAATGGATATAGGATTGTTAGAGTCAGTGCAGAGAAGGATAACCAAAATGATAGAAGGGATTCGTAATTTTAGTTATGAAAGGAGACTGAAGCTTTTGAAATTACACTCATTGGAGAGGCGTAGAGTTAGAGGAGATCTGATTGAAGTATTTAAGTGGGGGAAGGGTTTTAATAAGGGAGATGTAGGAAAGGTTCTTACGATCAGTAGTCAAGATATTGGTTATTGGTTATTGGTCGAATTTAGAGGGTCTTCCTCACAGCTGTGGTGGTCCACCGCTGCTGCCAGTCCGGGAGTCTTCCTTCAGAAGAGCCACCTGGTCCGGTATAGAGTTTGAGGCTGCCCTGCAGTAAGCCGTATAGCCTGGTACAGGAGGCTCATCTGGCAGCACTTTCAGGAAATTGTCCAGTTCTCTTTTGAAACTGGTGATGGAGCAGCCTGTGGTGTCTCTGACATGTTTAGGGAGCACGTTGAAGAGTCTAGGACCACTGTGTGAAAGGCTGGAGGCAAGGAGATTCTTGATTCTCCCTGTAGTTGCTGAGGAGAAAGCCCGTTTCTCGCACAAGTGACCGATACGCTCGCTTGTCTTTACCTTCAGTAACTTGGGGGTGGAGTCAGGTACCTGCTTCTCCATTGCCTTCCACACATATATGACCCTATATCTCTCTCTTCTTCTCTGTTGAGAGTAAAGCCCCAGCTTTTGCAGACGCTGCCAGTAGGTGAGCCCCTGCATGCCTTTTATAGCCCTGGTGAAGGCTCTCTGTACTGACTCCAGTTCTTGTATGTCACCCTTTTTGTGGGGCGACCAGAGCTGGCTGCAGTAGTCAAGTACTGGCTGTATGAGGGCCTTCCACAGTACCAGCATGATCTCTGGCTCCCTTGAACTGAAGGTTCAGAGGACCCAGCCGACCATCCGTCTGGCTTTGCTGACTGTTTCACTGATGTGCTGCTGGAAGGTGGCGTCGTCATTCATGTGGACACCAAGACACTTGACGACACGAGTTGGTGTGATTGCTTGCTGTCCCCCTGTATATAGGCTGGTGGAGTCTTTTACCTCGGTGTTGGGCCCCAGTCTCAGTACTTCAAATTTCTCTTCATTAAATTTCATGTTGTTAGTTTCGGCCCATTTGAAGATCTTCTCAATGTTTGCCTGTAGTTGCACAACATCCCTTTCTTCACTAATTTTATGGCTGAGGGTGGTATCATCGGCAAAGGATGATATAAAGGAGCCGTCGACCGCTTCTCCTATGTCAGCCATCAAAACTAGGAAGAGTAGAGGGCCAAGGACTGAGCCCTGGGGGACGCCACTGATGACTTCCTCTTGCTGAGATTTGTGGCCATCAACAGCGACTGCCTGTTTCCTGTGTGTAAGGAAGCTGTGCAACCACACACCCAGCTTCCCTGTTATCCCCATGGCCTTTAGTTTGTGGAGGAGAATGCCGTGATCAACTCGGTCGAAGACCTTGGCGAAATCCAGGTAGACGATGTCCACATTTCCTCCTTCAGCAAGTCCTTCTAGCAGCCATTCATAGTGGGCTAGCAGGTTGGAGAGGCACGACCTTCCTTTGCGGAACCCATACTGGGAGCTGCTCATGAGGTCATTCTCTTCCAAATGGGTGATGATTCCATCCCTAATTATTTTTTCAAATATTTTCACGAGGTGGGAGGTAAGGGCCACAGGTCTGTAGTTTCTCGGTTGGCTTCTGTCTCCCCCTTTATGGATTGGAGAGATTACTGCCTCCTTTAATGTGGTTGGGATGATGCCAGTGTCCATAGAGCAGCGCCATATCTTGTAGAGGGGGTCTGCCAGTGCCTCTTTGCATTTCAGCAGGAGGATGGATGGCACACCATCAGATCCAGCAGCGGAGTTCATCTTGAGCTCGCTGATGGCTCTCTGTAGGTCAGCTGTGGTGAAGGTGATGTTGGCAAGGTTGTGGTGGTGTTGGCTGTGCTCCTTGAAGAACTCCCTGGGGTCACGCACGATCTTCGTAGTTTTTGGCTGTGAGAAGACTTTTGTGTATTGCTGGGATAGAATATGGCAGGTTTCTTCGGGATTTCTTGACATTTCCCCGTTTTCTGCTTGAAGGGGCCCAACTCTGACTTGCGTTTTGGAAAACTTTTTGCAGTACTTGAAGAAAAACTTAGGGTTGATTTTTATATTGTGTACTGCCTGATTTTCTTCCCAGTCATGCTGCTTTTCATGTGACTCCTTAATTTTCTTCTCGACAACAGATACTTTGGCTCGCAGCGAGCTCTTTCTGTTTGTCGTTTGATGCTTTGGGTATTTGCTGATTTAAGGTGGCCCGTTTCTTCATTAATATTTTCCGCTCCCTCGGAATGTCACTTCTGGCAATTTGCCCTCTCTTCACTGGAACATTTCCTTCGCAAGCTCTACGGATGGTGGTGAGTAGGCTGTCCAGCATAGTTTTGGGGTCACCGTCTTGAAGTACTGACTCCCAATCAGTGTCACTCAGCTGAGCATTTATGAATTCCCAGTTAACTTGGCTGCTGAAGAAGTTGAGACTGGAGAATGGATTTTTCTCTGTAGGACTGGTCACTTCAGGGGGTAGTATTGATTTAGTGTAATTTGTGTGTATCCTGAGGAGATTATGATCAGAGAAAATAGTTTTTTCAGCAGAGATGCTATTTATTGCATCACTGTTGTTGGTGAAGAGCAGGTCAAGAATGTTGTTGCCCCTAGTTGGTTCATTTATTACCTGAATAAGGAATGTGGAGTTTACTATATTTAGGAGTAGTTCAGCTTGAGATTTTTCAGCAAGCGTGCTCCCAGTTAAAATTCCTTCCGGCCACTTTAAGAAGGGGAAGTTGAAGTCTCCAGTGAGGATGATGTCTGGAGTGGGGAATGATAGAGAGTCCAGGAGGTTGCGTAGGACCTCCATAGCGCTGGTAAAATTTTTGGGGCAGCTACTCAGTGGGCGGTAGCAGTTTACAAGCACCATGTTGCGTGGCTGAATGTGGATCGCCTGGAGTTCTATTTGGCCGTCTGAGTATGACAAGAGCAGTTTTGCATTTAGAGCAATGTCATCCCTCAGGTATATTATTGTGCCTCCATGTGTTCTTTCTTTTCTATCTGTCCTGAATGAGGTGTAATTTGAGATGTTAGTTTCTGCCTCTTTTACTCCTACAGATAGGTGGGTTTCAGTGAGGGCAATAAACATGTAGTCCTCCTCCCAGGCTAATTCTCTAAGAAAAGGTAGCTTGCTTTGGTTTGCCTTCGGGTAGAGACCTTGAATATTGCCGACTAGGAGTTTCTCCACTAGTGATCCCCGATCCTGGGCCAGGCCCAGAGTGGGTTTATGGCTGTCACTCCTGCTGGAAGTACTTGTGCGGGGTGACTCTGTTGGGTTGGTGATAGAAGAAGTAACGGATTCAAACTAGAAAGATGTAATTTAGAAAAGAGATGGGCAGAAATTGGTTTACAAATAGGGTGGTGGATGATTGGAACAGACTCAGTCAGCAGGTAGTTAGTGCACAGACGATAGGGAGTTTTAAAAGAAGACTAGACGGGTTTATGGATGGGGATGAGAGGTGGATGTAGGTAATAAGGGAGTATTGGAGTAACAGGAACTACCTAGTGTAGACCTTCGGGCCTTTTGTAGCTTTCTTATATTCTTAAAACACCACGCCACACACACTACTACTACACCAAGATAATTAAGGTGTGTTAACGCACTCTGGAAGGTCTAAGGCTTACTGACCTTATATGTGTGTATTCCCACGTGTACCCAAGGTGCAGGTGTGGCTTATTCAGTGTGTTGCAGCATGGGGCAAGGGTAGCACGTTCACTTGTGTTCCTTAACTTCCTTCAACACACAACCACACACGCTCGCCTTCGCCGCGTCTTGTTTACGTTCATGTGATCGTTTACTTACCGTCACTGTATCACAACGCACAGTTTCCTTTACGTAATGCATCAAAACGTTTTACAAAGAAAATATTTTAAGATTCAATACGTACAAGTGGCGGACTAAATAAATATATAATTTAAATGCAGTATATAGCTCATTAAAAACAATGTTCTTTATAATGATTTGTGGAGTGTGTGTTATTCACCATGGTTTGGAGAATCACGCGCTGGACTCGTGATCGTCATCCATTACCAAGTATAATATATACACACACACACACACACACACACACACACACACACACACACACACACACACACACACACACACACACACACACACACATATATATATATATATATATATATATAATACTTGGCCATTACCCTCCCCGAAAGGGCTCACAGCTCCTATATGGCTTAGGGATAAGGCTGAGACTCCTCACACATCACACACCCATTCCTTGCTCAAGGGGGACAGTAACCATCAGTGACGGGTTTACTTGTGGGGAGGGGGGACACAGGGGTCACGTGCTTCACCAGTCAGGGTCAACAAAAAAAATTTCAAACACATAACTTTATTGCGACCAAGTTCGATAATATGTACAGCGGTAATTTTTTACATCTACACCAGCATGCACCTGCATATAAATAGCACACTTTTCGTATAGATTTTGATCGAATTTTTATTCAGTATCAGTAGACTGAGGAGACTTGTGAAAACTTACTTGAGGTCAATAATGTCAACCAACCGATTGTCTTCGTTGATAATGATGTATGCTCATAAAAACTTTACCATTGAACTAAAGGAGGTAGTTCAACAGTTTGTGAGGAGAAATCCAAAGAGGATTTTGCTGCCGGATATTCTAACAGTGACTTTAGTATAATCAATATGCATTGATCCATAAACACTATTGTGTATAAATATGTGTGTATATTCTCTTGTTTCAAATACCATATATACATGTCTCGACAGAAGAGTAATTTTTGTTTCAATGTGCCCCCCCAGTCAAAGAGGTTCTGGATCCGCCCCTGACCATGACCTGGCAGGGAAAAATTTCATAGCGATCTGAACAGGATTCATAAGAACATAAGAATATAAGGATGTGCATTTACTTAGTTGCATTTACCTAGGTGTGTGTGTGTGTGTGTGTGTGTGTGTGTGTGTGTGTGTGTGTGTGTGTGTGTGTGTGTGTGTGTGTGTGTGTGTGTGTTCCTACCGTCATCCTCCAGGTGTGTTTATCGTAACACACCCTGACTGCCTAGTACTACCAGCCAGGCACACGTGAGTAGCGCCACTCACACTGAGGGACACACTTGTACACCAAGATAACATGCGTTGGAAAATAAAAGCGAGGAGGTATTGTTTAAGAGAATGCTGTGAATAACCAGCAAGGATGTTACAACCAAGGCTTGCTACCGAAACATTAATCCGTTAATCATTGATTAAGGAAATTGACTTTTTCGTTAATGATATAACATTTACGTTGAATTTTAAAATCATTGTCGGACTAATTGTCTTCCGTTACATTTAACTTCCGTTAACTCAAGTCTGCTAATCCAAAAGAATTTCTGAATAGACTTTTAAAAGTTTTTATTATTGTTT
Source organism: Metacarcinus magister (assembly GCA_029783475.1). Taxonomy (NCBI): domain Eukaryota; kingdom Metazoa; phylum Arthropoda; class Malacostraca; order Decapoda; family Cancridae; genus Metacarcinus; species Metacarcinus magister. The sequence continues at coordinate 5,767,443 of JAPQNM010000019.1, read as the reverse complement.
CTGATTTTCAATACAGACACTTATCTGATTTTTTATTTTATGTCATCATGACATCTCAATAACTTGAATATGTTAATATTGTTGAGGTTGAAACTGGCAGTGTCACCGGACCTCAGCGGGACCAGGTTCAGAACCCCTCACCCCACCTGGACGACTACTTCTAGTTCAAGTCAAGGTAAGGAGATAGTTTAATTTTCAGCAGCAAGCTCAGCCTGCTCAGGACTGTACCAATCAAGGGCCGCATAACAACCCTCAACAACCTCAAACACCACATCAAGAGGATCCACGCAGACAACCTCGTGCAGGTTAAGACGAAGGTGAAGGAAGGTTCATCTCATGGAAGAGTCAAACAGATGTTTTCATCTGGTTCCAGCAGCGGCAGCATCACCTTAGTATTGTCAAGTGTGTGTTCACCTCCTGGTGCCAAGAAAGCACACCACCAAACCATTGGCAAGTCCTTTGGCATCACTGGTACTGGCAATGATGTGCCCCAGGCTGTTGTGCATCAAAGGGTTGTGTTTGCACTCCATGTTGTAGAGTCTGATATCTTCAAGAGGCTAATATGGTGTTAAAGCTATTTTTTTTTTATGTTTTCTCATTTTAAGAGCTCTAGAGTATATAAATCTTGTTTTCAATTGACGTTAACAGTTTATCAATGACGTCCATTACATTTTTAACAAATTAACTGATTAACAGTTATCGAACTTCACGTTTGCTCTGACAAATTATCGGTTGACGAAGTTTTTAATTAACTGTGGCCAGCTTTGGTTATAACTTGTTTATCACACGGATGTGACATTAAGTTCGTAAGTCTATAGGTTTTAGATGGAGGTTAGAGCAGAGAAAACATCGTTAAGACTTTAATTTCACCTAATGTCACTTTCTTTTCAATACGCTTGGAACACGAGCGTAAATCTTAACGAGAAGGGATCAACCCGGATCATGTGTTCACGTCATTAACCGGACTCAAGCAACTATCCAGTCATCTATATTTTTACCCAAAATAATGCCTTCACTTAGTTCACGTGTTTCCCTTTTATCTATCGATCGATTACGTATCCTTATTCTATCTTTACACTGTAATATGATAACGTTAGTCCTTGTTGTTTTTCTTTTCTTTATGCAATTGGAGAACCGGCCAAAGGCAATAAAAAGCGTGATAAAAACAGACCACTTGTGATTGGTGTCTGTAATCGTTTAAATGCCTCATTTCCAGCACTTCTGAAGTACTAATAGTCTGTCTATGCAACACACAACTACCGAAAACTAACAAGACAAACATGATTTTAAACGAAAGTACTTGAAACTTCCTTATACTAGACTATTCGAAATTGTATTGTTCTCATTACCTTTCATTTGGTAGCTCAAATAATATCCAATAAACAAATCACCGTTCACTTCGCTCTCCCTCACTAACACCATCACAAGGGAAAAAACATTACATCCTCCTGAGCAGCGTCCAGTGAGCCGCGGGGACGGTGCGGGGGCAGGTGTGTGACGTCACGGCCTCACTCCACAGGTGCAGCCCACTCACGGAGGGTCGTGACGAGGGGGGTGGAGAAAAGAGAGACAGAGACAGAGACAGAGACAGAGACAGAGACAGAGACAGAGACAGAGACAGAGAGACAGAGACAGAGAGACACAGAGACACACACACAGAGAGAAAGAGAGAGAGAGAGAGAGAGAGAGAGAGAGAGAGAGAGAGAGAGAGAGAGAGAGAGAGAGAGAGAGAGAGAGAGAGAGAGAGAGAGAGAGAGAGAGAGACGTGACCATGTACTACTCACACGCACACATGCACACACATACAAATACAAACATTCACACACACACACACACACACACACACACACACACACACACACACACACACACACACACACACACACACACACACACCTGAATGACTGAACAAGTCTTCCACACACTAATGACCTTTCAATAAATTTGGTACTGGTTCACCGATTAATTTTTTAACTATTTCTTCCACTCACTCTCATCACCAATACACTATTCCAGCTGGTGATGTGGTTGGTCCTTGAACGTTGCATGTAGTACAGGCGTCTCTGGTGTTGGTGTTGGTGATTGTCGTGTGCTCGTGACGGTGCGAAGCAGAATGAACAGTGCAGGCGAAGCAAGGAAGGCTCCGAAGCAATGACTAGAAGAGAGAGTTATTGTTCCGAAGCTTGTGTGGGCCGATGTTAGGTGCAGCCTTGTGTGTGGCGGCGTGCACCATTCCGCCTCTGCACGTCAGCCAGGTAAGGTGTTGGTGGGGCGTTCATGTGAAGTCTATTGAGATGTTCAGAAATGGGATACTGGCGTTAGGTTTTCGTAGGTTTTGAAGGAGGACATACATTTAAGGAGCAACGTATATAACTTTTCTTTTTTGAACATCAGGTAAAAGACTCCAGCATGTAAAAGACTCCAGCATGTCGCGTTGGACGGCAAGGCAGCCCACGCCACCCTAACCATGGATCAGGAGGTGGACGAGACTGATCCTGGGAGCAGTGTCGCCCCCCGCCAGTGTGTGTGTGGCGCCGCAACGGAGCTTCCTGGTTATTTAATCATAGCAGGTGAGTGAGTGTTGAAGATGTATTGTTTTTGTGTATTTTATTGACGCTTGGTTTAATACATTTGTTACTTAAAGGTAAATTCACTCATACAATGATTCATAACTTCTATGTAGTTCTGTTGTGTAATTGTTTTTGTTTATTTTTTGTAGGCCGTGCAGTCCGGGCGTCCATGCGGCGTGCAGTTTGTGTATGCACCTGGAGAGTAAATGAATGGTTTGTAGTCGGTTGGTACATATTTGTATATTACTCTAGTTTGCGTGCAAGTGTTGACCATTAATTAATCTTCGACAAAATACTGCTCTCCCTCCTTGCTACGTAATGATGTGATCCATTAAGTGTTTCAAGTTTCTATTCCTTGTTCATTAAGCCTTAATATTACTGAACCAGTCGCTGATTGGTGGTTTGGTCTTATTTGTATTTTCCAAACTATAATTGAATGAGTGAACTACTGACATTAGGTGTAGAACGGGGTAGTTATCGTGGGTGCAGCCCTCGGTGGCGGGGGGGGGGTGGTAGATAGTTTTAATACCTGTAAACTTTCTTCCCTTTAAGTACACACTGTTCTTGAATGGGTAAATATAACTTACCGCCCCTGCCTTGATATATTTCATTTAATCTCGTTATATATCCTGATGAAGCCTTTTACTTCTCCCTAAATATTCTCCCCCTACCACCACTACCCACGCATCCCCTCTCATCCTTAGAACAATGTTAGTAAAGTTTCTACGGAATCTCTTCTCGCAAGGAAGGAGTACTACTCTGCTTCAGATAGTTTATATATGATGACTGGCTGCATTGATTTTATTTGTTTGCCCAAATAATTATTCTTGAAGTGTGGCTCAAAGTGAACTTAAGTCATCGGATGCACTATACAAAACGGATGTCGAAGAATGTGGTGTGTACAAAAAGATTTAAAATTTGTTACTACTTTCCACTAGCAGGTGCGACCTGTTATTAAACTTTGTATAATTAGCACGTGTGTTATTGATAGTTCTGTGTAATGAGCACAAGTGTTATTGATAGTTTTGTATAATTAACACGTGGGGAGAGTTTGAAGTTTGGGAGAATTTAAAGCAAGTGTTCAGATAGTGTCTTCATAGTTTTCTTTAATTTAGTAATTTTTAGTCTCTTATATAACGGCTAGTGTCTAAGCTTGCATGTTTCATTGTTTTGACTCTGCAGGTTAATGGTGGCCGCTACGTGACCTTGCAATACACTCCGTTGTGGGACTTCTGAAGAGAGTCTGTAACTCTTCCAAGATTTTCTCTGCCGGTGTTGCGTGCGACTTTGTGGTGGTGGCTGTGGTGACGACTGGGAGCTTACCTCTGCGTGTCGTCGGCAAATTAAGGTGTTATCGTTTTAACGAGTGCTTAACTTAGTGTTGATTATTAGTATGTGAGTGCAGTCAAGGCGTTAGGTGTTTGTAATATCTTTGAAGGAGAATATTCATTTTAAGAGCAGCTACGTGACTTTGATTTAAATTTTTTTTTCTTCGCCAGCAGGTAAAATGACTATACTGTTGCGCTGGACGGCAAGGCAGCCAGCACCACCACCATCACCACCACCACCACCATCATAGATCAGGACTGCAACTAAACCTTCCCTGGGAGCAGTGTCACGCCTCGCCAGCTTGTGTGGGGCAGCATAGCAGTTTCCCAGTCCTTTCAGAGTGGCGGGTGAACGAGGCTTTGAAGGAAGTAAATTCTGATTCTTTTGTGTTATTGACTAGTTTAGTTTGGCAATACGCTTCAATAACTTCTTAGTATCCGATGCTTCATGACTTGTTGCGGACATAAGTTTTTTTTTTACGCGGTGTAGTTCGTATATGGACACTGAATAACTAGTGTTTGTGGTGTCAGTAAGTGTAGGTGTGCTCCGTACCGTGGTTTGCGTGTAGGTTTTAACCATTAGTCTCGGATAGTCCTGTAATCCTTCCCCGCTAAGTAAGTTTCATTAAGTGGTTGTTTATAACAGTTGTTGAGTTAGTGTCCCAGATTTACTGCCTTTATTTTCTTTTAAACAACTGTAATCACTCGAGGTGAAACTATTAAGTCTTTTTGATGGCAGGTTTAGAACGTTATGGTTGGAGTCACCCGTGGGGCTTGAAGGGCTCGTAACTACACCCATTCTCTAATGCATGAATTTGACTTATGCCAGCCCGCCCTACTTATGTCAGATCATTATTATAACTTATCCATTCCTCCTTCCTAAATTAATCTCATAATACTTCTTTTCAATTGTCCTCGCTTCTCAGAAAACTACCAATTTTTGGTTTTATTAAGTCATCTCGTCCCCACACGGACTGAGTACTGTTTCTGATCACCGTGAGCTGCCTCCACATTAACGCAAGTCGTGCACAGACCACTACTCTGGTGGTTAGTGGCGGTAGTGTAATTTTATTTCGGCACGAGTGCTGATTCTGTTTAGTCTTTCAGTGTGGCACGATCTAAATCCGTCGTCGGATACATGAATTTACTTGCGATAGATTAGGCACGCACATACACCCTTTGTTGCGGCGGAAGTACAGGTGTCTAGAGCAAATTATACCTGGAGTTTTGAATGAATTACTGCAGACCACGACCAACCAGTAACAGGGAATTTTATTTGTTATCATGCAGCATAATAAAACTAGCCAACTACGCACCTTTAAGTCATATTATAATAGAAAGGGTTTGAGTAGTTTTTAAGTAGCCTTATAGTAGTAGATTTTCAAATATGTTTACCCTTATTAGATAAGGTGTCCACATTTATTCATAATTGCCAGCGTTCCTGAACACACAGTATGACTAAACTAATTGTGACCCTACAGGTAGGTTCGTGGTGGCGCTGGAACGTGACCTCGCAGTGACCTGATGCCGCTGTTGTGCGGTGTGACTGAGGTTGGTGATGGACGGCGGCTCAACCCTGCACCGACTTACCTGCTTTAAAATCAAGTGTTGTTCAGTGTTGGAACGTTGTGTTATCAGACTCGTTGATAGGTAGTGTTGCCGGTTGATGAGCGTCAGTGTTGTTAGAGTCCGAAGGGCTCCCAATTATATATTTATTAGTTTGATATTTTTTTTTTTTTTGATATTTTTTTTTTTTTTTTCTGCTCCGAAAAAGCTCCTAGTTGTTCTCCGGAGCCTCTTAGAGGTATTTTAGATGGTTTCATCTGTATGTGAAGTATATCCACCAAGGGTAAGTGTTCAAAATTCTATAAGGACCATTAAAATAAAATAAAAAAACCTGTACAATTTCATATTTTATTCCAATTTTGTTCCTCCCGCCCCAGCAAAATAGTGAGTGTTTAAGGAAAGTGAGCTACTGAAGATTCTCGAAGCTTGAAGATCCAGCGTTCCAAGGCTAGATACCGGAGACGACTCGCTGCATACATACTGTCTGACTTCTCACTCTGGCAGCATCTGAGGATAGATTTCATTACACATTAACACCTTGCACGTTCCGTTACCGATAACACTAAAACTACAGTAGGGGAGAATAATATAGTACTTCCAAAATATGTCAAATCAAATGTTACCGCCGGATTCATTGACAAAAAAAATGCTTGCGTTCCCGTTCTTCCAAATCTTTTCAACCCTATTCATAAGATCTATTAACCCATCAACTACATAGTTCTCTGCATGTAGCAGGCAGGGGACACCATTCCCAGCAAATATTCTATTCTCCAGTTTCGTTGAATCTATTGAATAATGCGTCCCATTCCAACTAGCTTCGCTTTCGTTCGCCATCACCCCCGTCAACCTATTTTAGTACTATCATCTCCATACGTATGGCCCTAACTTTGTTTAAACTCATTCTTTCCTATATAAGTACTCTAGAAGGGTCCACACAGGCACTCAAACTATACTGCTCATCAACATTCAGTAATGATAAAACTATTTAAAGCTACAAACTACTGCTCCGAACCGATCTAATATTTTAGTACTGCACAGGATAGATACTTCACTGTTACCATACACCCTTGATGAAGCCATAAACGTAGAATCAAGGAAAACTGATCTGGCAGCACTGTTTGTTGATCAGTTTTCCTCGACCCTATGTTTATGACGTCATCTCGCTACGCAGTATGACATTGTAACAGTGTTCCTTAAGGATCAGTGAAGGTTACATTGCGGTCAACTATATAAATGCAAGGTTAATCTGCAGAATAACGACTCCAAACTTATCATAATAGTTTTTGTTGCAGTACACAGGATACTTACTGTACTGAACAACTGTGAAGGTTTTAGTGAGCTGTTCCTTCCTTACTTAACATGTGCTGTTCGATTTCTAAGCCCTGACAAAATTAGTTAGGTTGGGGGGTCAGTTTAGGGTAGGGTTGTGTGGTTGGGGGTGGCCAGGGGAGAGAAGCCCTCCCCCTCGTTAGTTTAATTAAGGCGACCGCTCACTAAAACCTTCATAGATGTTCAGTACAGTAAGTATCCTGTGAAGAGCAACACAAAATATTCTGATCGGTTTGGAGGCTTTGTTCTGCAGATTTATTAAATTTTAAATAACAGGTTTGCATCGCTCTAACACTATTCCAAATAACCCAAACAACTTATTATAACCTGACACAGCTGACGTTACAAGTTAGGTCAGGTTGAAAAAAAAAGGCTCAATATGATTAATTCCAAATAAAACAGCCATGCATAAGGACTCTTCTCATAGCGATGCGGTTCCTATCATCTACAATTAGCGTGGGTTTAGTAAATAAAACCTCCACAGGTGTGCAATACTAAAATATATAGATCAGTTCAGAGCAGCAGTTATGTAGATTATACCTGGTGAGGATGGATGACCTTGAACCACGTGTTGGCGCCGAGGACCTGCACGGACACGGACACGGACACGAGGGCAAGGTGGCGGTGTCAGGCAGGCACCCAAACGTGATCTGATGGGGAAGAAAATAACGTTGGGTTATGTATGTTTAACGGAAGTTGATGGTTTAAGTGTGTGTGTGTGTGTGTGTGTGTGTGTGTGTGTGTGTGTGTGTGTGTGTGTGTGTGTGTGTGTGTGTGTGTGTAATGATGAATCTCAAATGACCGAATGATACTTGTCTAATCATTACCTTTTCTTTTCAAACTCAACAATATAAGCAACACTTACTAGAACATCACTGTAACTTTCTCTTCTTTCCCTTTACAACTACAAACACAACAGTCATCAATACTTATCTGTATAAAGTGGTCCGTGTAACCGTTCCAGCAACAGACAGACACACCCTTCCCCTGCAGCAGACAGACCATCACTCCATCAAGAAGTGGGAAGGGAAACGCAGGCAAACTGACAAACAGCTGGTGTCGTTATCCTACAACTGGCAACTCTTCCTTCTCCTCCTCTTCCTTCTGCTCGTTTGTCTTGTTTTGTTATTATCTCCACCTCTTCAGTCTGATAGAAAGAATCTTATAAGGTAAGAACAATGAGGTTAGAATATTGAAGTTAATTTAAAGTTCACGTATGTCTTGTTTCAGTCCTTTATTAACACACCAAGCAACTTTACATCACTGGCAAGGCAATGTGTGTGTGTGTGTGTGTGTGTGTGTGTGTGTGTGTGTGTGTGTGTGTGTGTGTGTGTGTGTGTGTGTGTGTGTGTGTGTGTGTGTGTGTGTGTGTGTGGCCAAGTGTTTGCATTGCCAGAAAGTCACAGCTCGACTTATTCCCACAGCAATAGTTTGATCCTCAGTGATTATGACTTCCACCAGACCACCACCACCACCACACACACACACACACACACACACACACACACACACACACACACACACACACACACACACACACACACACCACCACCACCACCAC
>JAPQNM010000019.1:5746589-5751589 GCA_029783475.1 Metacarcinus magister | reverse complement strand
ACTACTACTGCTGCTAATAATAATGCTAATAATAATAATAATAATAATAATAATAATAATAATAATGATAATGATAATAATAATAATAATAATAATAATAATAATAATAATAATAATAGTACTGCTACCACTACTACTACTACTACTACTACTACTACTACTACTACTACTACTACTACTACTACTACTATTACTATACATGCAGTAAACGTCAAACTTCCTCGTCATCATTACAGTTTCATGATCTGGATAATAATTCTTGTCAGTGACTAATAATTCTTTTCAATACGTTTTATCCTTCCAAGCGATCACCACCACCACTACCAATACCACCACCACCACCACCACCACCACCACCACCACCACCAATACCACCACCACCACCACCAACACCAATACCACCACCACCACCACCACCACCACCACCAATACCACCACCACCACCAATATCACCACCACCACCACCACCACCAATACCACCACCACCACCACCAACACCAATACCACCACCACCACCACCACCACCACCACCAATACCACCACCACCACCACCACCAATATCACCACCACCACCACCACCACCACCAATACCACCACCACCACCACCACCACCACCAATACCACCACCACCACTACCAATACCACCACCATCACCACCACCACCACAGTCTGTCCTTACTCCTTATCCTACTCACTGACAGCCCCTTCCCTTCCCTCCACCCTCATTCTCCCCTTTCCTAGACTCCACCATGCTCCCCCATAATCCCCTCAACCTCCCTCCCTCCCTCCCTCCTTCCCTCCCTTCCTTCCCCTCACCCATTCCCTTCCTTACCCCCAGATCGGTTTTTCCTCTCCACTCTCCTCATAAATAAATATCCATCTCTCCCTCCTCCCTCCTCCTTCCTTCCCTCCCTCCTCGCCGCTTCTTTTTCCTCCTTCCCCGCCATAGCCCCTACCCTCCTCCCCCTCGCCCTCCCCCTCCCCCCACCCGCCCCCTTGCTCGTCTCATCTCTTATCGGCGCCGCTGGACTCCGAGTATCATGTGACCACGAATCGCTTACTAAGATTGATTCATAGCCTTGGGGGTGGAGGAGGAGGAGGAGGAGGAGGAAGAGGAGGAGGAAGAGGAGGAGGAGGAGGAGGAGGAGGAGGAGGAGGAGGAGGAGGAGGAGGTGGAGGAGGAGGATGGTGTAGGGGAAGGAGAGGTAGGAGGAAGAGCGCGAAGGAGAGAAGGTAGACAAAAAATAATGTACTTTGCAATCGTTGAGAGAGAGAGAGAGAGAGAGAGAGAGAGAGAGAGAGAGAGAGAGAGAGAGAGAGAGAGAGAGAGAGAGAGAGAGAGAGAGAGAGAGTGGAAGTATCAAATATACAGGAAGATATAGGTAAGTAGGCAGAAGAAGAGGAGGACGAGGTGGATGGAGGAGGAGGAGGAGGAGGAGGAGGATGAGGAGGTGGAGGAGGTGGAGGTGGAGGAGGAGGAGGAGTGGTAGTAGAAAGAGAAGGAGGAGGAGTAGTAGTAGGCAGAGGTGGAGGAGGAGGAGGATTAAGGACAATGGTATGTATGTAACACAAAAATGTCAGATATAAAGATGTGATTCTGAGAACTCTGCCGTGTCAAGTGTTAGCAGGCATCCACCAATGAGAGGGGAGAATGAAGAGAGCGAGAGAGAGAGAGAGAGAGAGAGAGAGAGAGAGAGAGAGAGAGAGAGAGAGAGAGAGAGAGAGAGAGAGAGAGAGAGAGAGAGAGAGAGAGAGAGAGAGAGAGGGCTGGAGGGGGGCAGGGGGCAGGGGGCAGGGTACAGATAACATACTTAGCTGCTTACTCCACGTGGCGTCACTTCCTGCATTATTATATTATTTTCCTGCATTTTATCTTGCACGTTTCGCCTATTATATGTTTTCCCTTTTTCCTTAAAACTTAGTTGTATCATCTGGTTTGTATTTTAATTTTTTGTTCTTGGTTCCTCTATGGACATTGGTGTGTATTGGTCTTTGGAAAGTAGGGGACACTAGGGTGATTCTAGATTATTTTTTAAAGGGGAGTGAGTGAAAAAAAAAAAACCTACAACTGGTGGTCTAGATAAAAAAAAATTGAAGATCATATATGTTTAGTGGCATTTTGAGGCCTCAGAAGAGATATATTGCATACCTATTTTTATCTACAAATATATAGGCCTAGTATGGAAAAGGGGGGGAGGGGGGGGGCATGGTCAAGTGTCATTATATACAACACTGTACGAGAAACAGTTGATACACGTGGACTTATATATTTTTCAAAATACATTATATTCTTTTTTCCTCATTACAACGAATAATTATTATTTTCCTACGATAATGTGTGAAATTATATTATACTTTTGACTACAGAAAAAAGAGAGAGAGAGAGAGAGAGAGAGAGAGAGAGAGAGAGAGAGAGAGAGAGAGAGAGAGAGAGAGAGAGAGAGAGAGAGAGAGAGAGAGAGAGAGAGAGAGAGAGAGAGAGAGAAGTAATTTTTCTAAAAAATAGGAAGAAAAAACGCAGCAGTTCATGTTTCTCAATCAAATAGAAGCAAAAATGAGAGGTTGCATAATAATACACACAGTTTTTTAATATAATCCTTCTTGGCACGATGCTAATGAGATTACTTCTCGACGGTTCCATAATAATAATAATAATAATAATAATAATAATAATAATAATAATTATTATTATTATTATTATTATTATAATAATAATAATAATACCTAACAGTAATAATTAATAATGTGTTCCACAGAGACGGATCGTTCCTTTACGCCAAAGTCCCTAATAAGGTCACGTTTCTTCACCCAGAAGAGACAAACTTTACAAATAATATGTTTTTTCCATTACATTTCAACACATAAAAGGAGTGAATTGTGTGGCCATGACAGTAAATATAACACATCGGAATGATATAAATAATAATGTACTTCTACCTCATTCCGTGTTCCTTCTCAATCACTGCCATACATAACATGCAAACAATGAAACGAATTACATGACAATAATTCATATCTTGTTAATGAAAAAAATGTAGGTAAGTGATAATTATGATATAGCAGCCACCACATAGTACAACAAGGTGTAGTATATTAGTACTTGTTAATGAAACGTGGTGATTAAAAACTTTTATTCCTTCCAGTGTTATCCCGTGACCATTTCATAATGAAGATAATGATATACGACTCTTTTTTTATAGTTATTTATTGATTGATTAATTAATTGATTAACTTTTTTTTTCTTTTTTGTTTTGACTTCAATATGTGAACATGAGTGTGAGAAAAAATGAGATACAAAAACTGCGTTCAACAAATATTGGAATAACGAAGTGTCTTTCATTATTCCATTACTGATATCATTATTATTATTATTGTTATTATTATTACTATTATTATTATTATTATTATTATTATTATTATTATTACTATTATTATTATTATCATTATTATTATTATTATTATTATTATTATTATTATTATTATTATCATTATTATTTTCATCATTCATATTTGCAATATCATTGTTATTATCGTTGTTATTACAGGCACCACTACCACCACCACCACCACCACTACTACTACTACTACTACTACTACTACTACTACTACTACTACTACTATTACTCCTATTACTACCACTACTACTACTACTACTACTACTACTACTACTACTACTACTACTACTACTACTACTACTACTACTACTACTATTACTCCTATTACTACCACTACTACTACTACTACTACTACTACTACTACTACTACTACTATTACTACTACTACTATTACTCCTACTACTACTACTACTACTACTACTACTACTACTACTACTACTACTACTACTACTACTACTACTACTATTACTCCTACTCCTACTACTACTACTACTACTACTATTACTCCTACTCCTACTACTACTACTACTACTACTACTACTACTATTACTACTACTACTATTACTCCTACTACTACTACTACTACTACTACTACTACTACTACTACTACTACTACTACTATTACTCCTATTACTACCACTACTACTACTACTACTACTACTACTACTACTACTACTACTATTACTACTACTACTATTACTACTACTACTACTACTACTACTACTACTACTACTACTATTACTCCTACTCCTACTACTACTACTACTACTACTACTACTACTATTACTCCTACTCCTACTACTACTACTACTACTACTACTACTACTACTACTACTATTACTACTACTACTATTACTCCTACTACTACTACTACTACTACTACTACTACTACTACTACTACTACTACTACTACTACTATTACTCCTATTACTACCACTACTACTACTACTACTACTACTACTATTACTACTACTACTATTACTCCTACTACTACTACTACTACTACTACTACTACTACTACTACTACTACTACTACTATTACTCCTACTCCTACTACTACTACTACTATTACTCCTACTCCTACTACTACTACTACTACTACTATTACTCCTACTCCTACTACTACTACTACTACTACTACTACTACTACTACTACTACCACCACACCACCACCAATGCATGACAACCACCACCACCACCCAGGAGATAATCACTGAAGGAGAGAATCACTGAAAGAGAGAATTAAGCCTCATTCACATATATCAGTGACGTATCAAATGCCTAAGTTTTCAGACGTGGAATTAACGATGATTGCCATAATTCTTGGTAATGCTTTGTAATGCTGGTGTGGCTGGTTTTGGAGACCGGAACTGTTACCTATGTTGTTGATTTATCCTTTTATATTCAAACTCTAAAAAATGTAGTGCGGTATAGTCGTTCTTGCTAATGTTATGCTATAATTCAAAGTTAACTAGAAGTCAAGGCAAACAGAGATAAAACGTGAACCAGGTTTAACAAGGTTATTTAATAAATAAATATATATATATATATATATATATATATATATATATATATATATATATATATATATATATATATATATAA
>JAPQNM010000019.1:5731589-5734089 GCA_029783475.1 Metacarcinus magister | reverse complement strand
CTCTCTCTCTCTCTCTCTCTCTCTCTCTCTCTCTCTCTCTCTCTCTCTCTCTCTCTCTCTCTTTATCTCTCTCTCTCTCTCTCTCTCTCTCTCTCTCTCTCTCTCTCTCTCTCTCTCTCTCTCTCTCTCTCTCTCTCTCTCTCTCTCTCTCTATCTATCTCTCTCTCCGTCTCTCACCTGTCTAACCCAACGGAAATAACTGAAGGAGGGTCACTAATGATCTGGTAAAGGTGAATCGCTTTACTCTTTCTGGGGATTTTCTCTACAAATCTAAGAAAGCGGAGAAAAAAGGTCTGTGGAGGGACGGGAAGGAGGTGTGAGTGGAGGGGAAGGGAAGGAGGGGAAAGGAGAGCAAGAAGTGGGGCTAGAAACCTGAAATAGAGGGGATAGGAGGAAAAACCAGGAGGAAAGAGGGAGGAAGGGGATCAAGAGTGAAAGACGATGGTGCTTCTTGCATTTAAATATCAAGTTCTGGTTAGGAGGAGGAGGAGGAGGAGGAGGAGGAGGAGGAGGAGGAGGAGGAGGAGGAGGTAAAGGAAAGGTGAAGGAGGGATGGGTGGGGAATGTGAAGGGAAGGAGGATAAGGGGAGGGAAATAAGGACTGGAGGAGAGAATGTCAGGAAATGATACTTGGATTAATTGTCTTCCTGAAGCTGACTCAAAAAGAAGGGAAGGGAAGGGTAGTGAAGGGAAGGGAAGGGAAGGGAAGGGAGAGGAGGGAAGGGAAGGGAAGGGAAGGGAAGGCAGACACAAGTGGTTTTATAATCATCTACTTTTTATTCTATTTTGTCTTCTGAATGCTTTTATTTATTCTTGGTTTTCCATTTCTTCTTCTTTTCCTCCTCTCTCCTCCTCCTCCTCCTCCTCCTCCTCCTCCTCCTCCTCCTCCTCCTCCTCCTTCTCCTCCTCCTTTACGACCTCTTCCTCTTCTTGTATTTTTTCTTCTCCTTTTTCTTATTTTTTTTTTCTATACGTGTTGTTCTTCTTCATTCCTTTCTTTTCATCCTTGCACTCTTCTTCTTTTTCTTTTTTCTTCCTCTCCTTCCCTTTTCGTCCTGGCTTTTTTTTTTTATTATCTCTATCCTCCTCCTCCTCCTCCTCCTCCTCCTTCTCCTCCTTCTCCTGTTCCTCTTCTTCGTCCTCCCCTCATTCATCTACTGACCACACTCAAATGAATAATTCTTTCCTACAGTTATTTGTAAATAGTTTCGTCTCCGGAAGGAAACATTGCTTTCTAATTATATTTTTTTTCTTGAACCTCTCTGTCTGTCTTTCTCTTTAGAGGAAATAAAGAAAAAAGTGTGGAAGTAGTGGTGGTGGTGGTGGTGGGTGTGGTGATGGTGGTTGTGGTGGTGGTGGTGGTGGTGGTGGTGGTGGTGGTGGTGGTGGTGGTGGTGGTGGTGGTGGTTGAAGGTATGATAAAGATATGACAAATTAATGATGATAAGATACAATAAAGTGATGCACTACGATAACAACAACAACAACAACACAACAACAACAACAACAACAACAACAACAACAACAATAATAATGATAATAATAGTAATAATAACAATAATAACAATAATCTGTTTCAACCTATGATTTCTACTTTTTTTATCATTATTATTATTTTAACGACTAAAATACCTCACTTCTTCCCTTTCTTGAATAATTCGTTTCCACATATCTCTTTCCTCCTCCTCCTCCTCCTCCTCCTCTTACTAGGCCTCAACAGGTGGGTCATGGCAGCCACGTGTCCCCTAGGTGAGCCAGGTAGGGAGGGGGGGTCACATAACGAGGGAGTGGGCGGGGTATGACAGGTGTGTCGGGTGTAAGTCTGCAGGGGGGCGGCTGATAGCTTATCGTCGGGGTGGGGCAGATCCTGGCACCGACGGCGCCTACCAAGAGGTGCCTCACTGACGTCATGGAGGAGGAGGAGGAGGAGGAGGAGGAGGAGGAGGAGGAGGAGGAGGAGGAGGAGGAGGAGGAGAGGAGGAGGAGGAGGAGGAGGAGGAGGAGGAGGAGGAAGAAGGAAAGAAGGAGGAGGAGGAGAAGGAAGAGGACCTGTTAATAGGCAGGTGGATAGACCAACGTTGCAAGACTAGGAGGAGGAGGTGGAGGAGGAGTAGAAGGAGGAGGAGAAGTAGGAGGAGGAGGAGGAGGAGGAGGAGGAGGAGTCGCCAGTGGGCAGAGGACATATCGACATTGCAAGACTTGGATTTTATGTTGCGTTAACCTCCTTCCCTTTGGACAGCCCCCTTTCCGTCCCGCATGCCCGCGCGCACGCCCACACACACACACCCACACACACAAGCACACACACACACACACACACACACACACACACACACACACACACACACACACACACACACACACACACACTAGTACTACAAAATTGCAATTATATCCGAAGACATTTACGTAACATTTCAATTATATTTTTCTTACTCTATTTAACCCTCAGACGACATTTTTACGACCTCAACCTTAGGTCTATCTCACCCCCACCACC
>JAPQNM010000019.1:5719089-5721589 GCA_029783475.1 Metacarcinus magister | reverse complement strand
TTCCCCTTCCCCTTCCCCTTCCCTTCCCTCCACGGGTGCCGAGAAGAGAAGCAAGACGCTGCCACACTTTCTGGTTATTGATTTATTGATGTATTTAATTAATAATCTGTGTGTTTAGTTGTCTATTTCCAAATGCATTTATCTAATTAATTGCTTGTTTATCATTCGATATCATTTGCTTATAACTTTTTTTTAGTATTGTTAATAATAAGAATAATTATTAATATTATTAATAATATTATTATTACTATTACCATTAATATTATTTTATCATTATTATTATTATTCTATTATCATTATTATCATCATTATCATTATTATCATTATCATTACCTTTGGAATTTGAATAATTTTTGAGTTGCACTTTCGATGTTGCTTGCTGCTGCTGCTGCTGCTGCTGCTGCTGCTGCTGCTGCCATTTCTATAAGCGTGCCCAACGGACCTGTGACCTCACCCGCGTTGAGTGAGTCATCGGGTCACAGGTGGAGGGACAGGGGAGAGAAGAGAGGGATGGAGAGGGGAGACAAGTGAGAGGGAGTGAGTAGGAGTAAGGAGAGAACAGGAGGAAAATAAGGATAAGGAGGAAGAGGAATACAAAGGAATACAAAGGAATAACAGGCAACAACAGCCCTGGTGGGCCTTACAAGGTTGCCTGTGTAGCTACTCTACTTCTATATCCTCTACAAGTCTGAGGTAAAGGATAGTAAAGTGGAAGGCTCCTCCCCACCCACCTCTCCCTCCGGCAAACGCCGGCAGGAAAGAAACACCTGCGCAGTAGTAGTAATAAAAACTGCGCAGGAAATTTGATAGTATAGTGTGAAAAAGAAAGAAAAAGGCTATCTATCACTATTTAAAAGTTTCCATTAACGAAGCGGGTAATAAGTTAGGTTAGGTTTTGTCGTCAAGTACTTATCGAGTTTAGCTTTAAAAGTTTCAATCGTATTACTGTTGACTACCTGTGCTGGGAGAGAGTTCCATACATTAACTATTCTATTGAAGAAAAAGGAGGAGGAGGAAGAGGAGGAGGAGGAGGAGGAGGAGGAGGAGGAGGAGGAGGAGGAGGAGGAGGAGGAGGAGAACGTTCTTGACTATAAATAACTTTTAGCCTTCTTAGAATAACTTAAGGCACACGATACATCCACTGATTACTAATTAAAACACATCAAACATTAAAAGTAAAAAAAAAAATAAAAGAAAACATACCAATAATGTGCATGAAAATGTTCCTATATACATACATTTACTCCTCACAAACAAGAATTTATTTTGTTTTACACCGTTTTATAACCAAGATGTGTTAGTGATTAGTTAATAAAAGTTGAGTCGAAGGTTCACTAATAATCACTAGGAACCTTGTGTGTGCACGTGGCTCAGTACATCAGCTGCGGCTTAGGTGATAGCAGGCTTCTGAAAGCTGTTGGGTGTCCCTTTGATGTCTGATTTGAATGTGTTCATTTTCCATCATTGTTAAAGAAAGGTAATGGTGTTTCTCTGGGTATCTGTTTGTCTGTCTGTTTGTCTGTATCTATGTATGTCTGTCTGTCTGTTTGTCTGTATGTATGTCTGTCTGCCTGTCTGTTTGTCTGTATGTATGTCTGTCTGCTCGTGTGCTCGATTGTCTGTTTATCTTTGTCTTTAACGTGTGCATTTGGATGCATAAATGTGTGTGTGTGTGTGTGTGTGTGTGTGTGTGTGTGTGTGTGTGTGTGTGTGTGTGTGTGTGTGTGTGTGTGTGTGTGTGAAAAGAGAGAGAGAGAGAGAGAGAGAGAGAGAGAGAGAGAGAGAGAGAGAGAGAGAGAGAGAGAGAGAGAGAGAGAGAGAGAGAGAGAGAGAGAGAGAGAGAGAGAGAGAGAAAAAGAAAAAAAAACATTAAAAAACTCAACCTCCACTGACTCTCATTAGCAGATCATGCGGTTTAGAAGGAGGACGAGGGGGTGGAGGTGGAGGATGAAGTTAGGGCATACACGCGTTCTTTCCTCCACCACCACCACCACCACCACCACTACCACCACCACCCTGAACGGCGCCTCTCTCTCCATAAGGGAACGTGTGATGTCAAGGCAGTGTGTGTGTGTGTGTGTGTGTGTGTGTGTGTGTGTGTGTGTGTGTGTGTGTGTGTGTGTGTGTGTGTGTGTGTGTGTGTGTGTGTGTGTGTGTGTTCTGTTGCCTTAAATTTGTTGATGTT
This sequence comes from Metacarcinus magister, assembly GCA_029783475.1. NCBI lineage: Eukaryota > Metazoa > Arthropoda > Malacostraca > Decapoda > Cancridae > Metacarcinus > Metacarcinus magister. The sequence goes on along the minus strand of JAPQNM010000019.1, from coordinate 5,719,404 downwards.
CTGCGATTCGTTATGTTGATTTTGCTTTGATCTGTTTGGGTTTTTTTTTTTAATTCTGGTTCGTTGTTTGTTGGTCTGGTTTAGTTTGTTTATCTATATGTTGTGTGTGTGTGTGTGTGTGTGTGTGTGTGTGTGTGTGTGTGTGTGTGTGTGTGTGTGTGTGTGTGTGTGTGTGTGTGTGTGTGTGTGTGTTTATTCTTTATTTAGCTTCATGTGGTTACGTTGTTGACATCCAGTTTGTATATTAAGGCGACGGAGTGTTTGTTTCTTTTCCTCCGTTGTGGGAAGTGTTTTTCAGTTGGGTGGCGTTGGTTT
>JAPQNM010000019.1:5706589-5714089 GCA_029783475.1 Metacarcinus magister | reverse complement strand
GCTCTGATCTCTTATATCAGTTCTAATACATAATACACAGCCACTACTTCTTCCCCTCGTCTTGGACACGTGCCAAGCCTCGCCTGTCTCCCTCACTTCTTCACACCGTAGACCACAACAAGCCTCCAAGGGGCGGCTTCTGAAAAAATCTGTAAATTTCTCAGTTTTGTGGTTCGGAAACTTTTCATGACGTCACGCAGTCAGTGATGACGCAGCGCGGATGATGACGCGGTGATGGGAGGGAGGGAAGGAAGGGGAGGCAGGGCACTCCACTTGACGGGGCGGGGCGGGGCGGGGCGGGGCGGGGCGGGGCGGGGCATTCCAACACACAGACCGTCCACGTTATTTACTTGTTGTTGTTGTTGTTGTTGTTATTGTTGTTATTGTTGTTATTGTTTTTGTTGTTAAGTTAAACATTCCTTCCCTGTCGCCCTCTACCACCTCCCACGACACTCACTGGGCATCAGAGGCAGTGTCTTCAGGAACGATCCTTACATATTCCAACAGAGGCTGACACGTGACAACAGAGACCCATTACTATATACCATCCATGCATTGGGTGTCTTTTTGGAGAGGGAGCCGACACAAGTCCCGTCTGTGGCTGCAGCAGAGGCAGGAATGGTGGTGGTGGTGAAGCGGCCCGTGGTGTTGAGTTTTCCGGCAACAGATGGCAGGGCCGTCGCGCTTCACTGACAGCCGCCGCACATGGAGACTACAGATGACGCAATACTGAGGAAGCACAAGGCGTGTCCAGGTGACGCTGGGAGGATAGGCTTGGGGTTATGTGATTGGGGCACCACTATCTGCGAGGACAACTTCAGCTCATCTTCACACCCAGAAAATGAGTATAGGAATGTTAGGAGAGCAGCACACACCTCGTACGCTGGCAGCGAAGCGGGGCGCGAGAGAACCTCAGAAGGCGATTATCTACGTGGCGATAATGGGATACGCACATGTCTGTATCGAGTTGTCTATTGCTCACGGTGTGTGTGTGTGTGTGTGTGTGTGTGTGTGTGTGTGTGTGATCAATACAAGTACCGTACAAGTACTTGTTATCAACGTGCGATTTTTTCATGTAATGTTATTAAAAAAAAGTATTTATGCTTAATAAACTGTACCCTGAGTAAGGTTAGATTATGTCACACACACACACACACACACACACACACACACACACACACACACACACACACACACACACACACACACACACTATAAAGAATAATTAATAATCGAGATCAGCACTTTTATGTGTGTGTGTGTGTGTGTGTGTGTGTGTGTGTGTGTGTGTGTGTGTGTGTGTGTGTGTGTGTATTAGAATGCGTACACATGTGCATACATAGAACAGTGTTCTTCAAACTTTCTCAAATTACGACCTGATTTCACTCTATGCATTACTGTCCTCACTCTATGACGGATGTAGTGTAGTGAAGACAGTGTCTGCCTACTTGCACGAGTGGCCAATAGTGGTAGTAACAATGATGATGATGATAATACTACTACTGCTACTGCTGCTACTACTACTACTACTACTACTACTACTACTACTACTACTACTACTACTACTGCTGCTACTACTACTACTACTACTACTACTACTACTACTACTGCTGCTACTACTACTACTACTACTACTACTACTAATAATAATAATAATAATAATAATAATAATAATAATAATAATGATAATAATAATGACCAATAGTGATATTATACAAGCTACGAAATGTAAACATCACACACTATTCACTTGGCTGTTTGTGAGAAGCGGAGACTCAGTGAGGAAATGTAGCAGCCCAGAGTGGCGAGGGAGCCATGCCTTCATGGACACAGGTGACAGGTGAGGGTACTCAGGAGGGATGCAGGACGCGAGTACGAACATGTTTCAGCACGTCTAACACACACACACACACACACACACACACACACACACGCACACACACGATGCAGGATGAAGAGACAACATTTTATAGAATCACTAATAAACGAATAAAGCCATCGAAGAAATACGTTTGCTGTTTAATATTTCTATACGCATCTGCCCCCTCCCCCCGATCCAGCTGTGCGTCACTAATATCAGTTCCAGGTATTATAGTTAGTAGTACGTCCAGCAAATTCCCCACATCCACCCCCGCCAAAACTTCACCTCAGGCGGTCCAGTGTACACCACCACCAAACCTCCTTTCCCTCCGCCTCCCCTTGCATCACGTGGTGCCAACGCGCTTTTTCGCACTTGTTGATTTATCCTCTGCCTTTGTTAGTTGTTCAAGTTTTGTTCCTATGGTAGTGCATACAGCATGTAAGGAAGGAGAACAGTGGGGAGGGATGGCAGTAGATGAGGGCTGAGGAGAGGATCTAGGATGGTGACAGGAGTGCAACAGGAGGATTGAATAGCATGGTTGCCAGATGGTACTGGCGTACTTCCAGAAGTCTTGGGCTCAAGATTCAGAGATATCGAATAAAAATCTGGAAGAAGACAGGTTTTCAATACAAAATGTACCTTGCAAATTTTTGTGATTTATTGCCCTTACCTAACTCATCTTAATATAAAAAATAACAAAGAATACGAGTGTATATTAATTGTTGAACAAGTTTTGGCCTTAAGTTATGTATTCATTCTATAACCTACAATAAAGAGTCATGAGTGAATTAGGGGAGATCTGGCAGCCAGGAAACGAGTCTGTAGATCTACCGATTTCCGGGAGATCTGGCAACCCTTGGCTATATAATGCGGCAGCGACAAGTTTGGTCTCAGTAGCTTCTCGCTCGAGATACAGAACAGTTGCAGTCTGTTTCATCGACCAGAAGTGTTACACGCGAGCACTCCAGTCTTATACCTGTGGTAGTGAACTTGATAGGCACGACGGCGGCCTTCGCAGATTATTCGTGTGAGTGGGGTGACAATTACGGCACACTGGAGGACAGCAGATACGGCTCGGGCGTGTCGCCATGCCCACAGAGCAACATGGAGTCTCCACAGCTTTACGATAGTTCCGATTACAAGAAGAGTGCGGCTGCCTCTCTCAAGGTCAAAAACAACCTGTCGTCGTACCCCAATGAGGAATACGGCGATCTGGCCGAGCTTAATGCGCCGGAAATCTCGCTGGACCTTCACAACCTAATCGACGACTCCCAGTTCAACGAGAATTTCATCCAGGGAATCGAGAGCCTCAGTGTGGACAAGTCTGCAGCCCCGCGAGGTATTGGCGTCAACATGTACAATCCCCTCGCGTACCTGCCCCAGCCCGTCCACGGCGCCACACAGTTCGACCGACAGTACCACGATCGCGGCAGCCACGACAATACGTCCATCAAAGAAGAACCGCAGGAATCCTCTCTGTCCGAGCTGCAGCCTCACGAATACAGCTCGTGTGCCAGGGTAGGAGCGGCGGCGGCGGGTTACGGAGCGACGGCGGCAGCAGGATACCCAACGGGCGTGCCAGCGTACTCCAACATGACGCCCACGACGGTGCCCGGCTCAGACACACTCTCTCTGTGCGGGTCTCCACTCAGGTCCCCGACGAGTGGCAAAATTATGCCCGGATGTAAGAAGAACGTCGACAAGTCCAGTGACGAATACAAGCGGCGGAGGGAGAGGAACAACATCGCCGTCAGGAAGAGCCGAGAAAAGGCGAAAATGAGGTCGAGGGAGACAGAGGAAAGAGTTAAGGTGAGGATCGTGTACATGGTTTTGTGTTCCTTTATTATGTTGGCAGAATAGTTCCTTCCCATCCCAGTCATGGCACCCACCTGCACGAGTGAACAGTCTGCGGTATGGCCTCGCCCTCGCCGGTGACGCCCACCCATTCATTCACTCACTCCAAGTAATAGTAAACCTTGCTCGGTGCCGCCACAACCCACGACACCCAACAGTGGCGCGGCTTAACTCATTGTTTGAACTCTAGTTTGTTTTAGATTAATTGACACTAAATCTAGTTGAATGGAGCAAATTCGCCCTCAATACACAGCTGGAGAACCTTGCATGATTCAGTGTGTGTGTGTGTGTGTGTGTGTGATGGTGGGCGGGACCATGTGGATGCCAAATACCTCCAGCTGAGAATTGCGTGAGTAATTTGATGGAGATTTAGAACTTTTTTTTGTTGGTTCATTTAGTTACGTGTGACTGAAGCAGGACTGTTGAGGGGATCTGGGCCACCACAGAGAGGGACTGTTTCCCTAGCAGTGGTAGTGACGCGGGCAGGGAAGGGGGAGGGGCAGGCGTGAGAGTGGAGAAGTGCGATGTTGTGTTCGTGCGTGTGTTGGTGTCCCGCACGACAACAATCGCATGCCTGTTCCTACCTGTGTGCTCGTGTTGACTCACCCGTGAGTCGACGACTCACGAGGCTGAGGCACCGGGTCACGTGGTGATGGTGGTCCCCCGCGTCAATGAGAGAGAGAGAGAGAGAGAGAGAGAGAGAGAGAGAGAGAGAGAGAGAGAGAGAGAGAGAGAGAGAGAGAGAGAGAGAGAGAGAGAGTTACTAACAGGGCGTCTCTGCTGTCTACAGAAGCTCGTGATGGACAACGATCGCCTTCACAAGAAGTGTGAGCTGCTCAGCAAGGAGGTCGCTGTCTTCCACTCCATGTTCGCCAATGTGCACTGTCTGCCTGATCACGTGCAGCGGGAACTTCGTAAGCAGATGGAAGCGTTCAGCCAGCAACACCAGCACCTGGTGAACATGTGATCCCGGCCTGGCCCTGCCCCGGCGCCCCCAGCTCGCAGCACTCCTCCCCACCGCGCCTGTCAACGGGACCCGCGTCTGTACTCCAGTATGGACACGCTGACACACGGACAGGCGGAAGCATGGCAGGTCACGGCCGAGGACAAGCAACGCAGGCGTGGGCTGGCCCGGAGTGGCAGTAGTCTGGACATGCTGTAAACCCCCGTCGCAGGGGAGGGGGGGAAAGGTCGACCACGAAGTATTGGTCACCAGTTGATCTCCCAGGAAGGCCCCGGGGACAGGAGGGGAGCACCGAGGCGTGCGTACCTGGGGCCGGGCACTAGTGAGGCAAGGCACCGTGGGGCGGGGGCTGCGTCTTGTTCTTCTGCCCCGTCGTTTCTCCCTCTCGTTATCCTGTATTGTTTGTCCTAAGTTATGAGAACAGAGGGTGGAGCGCGGGGCGGGCAGACCACTAGACTATATGGAAGAAGCTCCTTGTGATAGAAGCCCCTCTGGAACCACTACAAATGACGCCATCAGACTCGCTATGGTGACTGAGGTGTGAGACTGACGTGTGCCTGAATCGCATAAGTGAAAGAATACAAAGTATTTTAACGGAGTAGAGAAATCAAAGTTTTGTAATTATGATAAAAAATAATAATTTAATAAAAATATATATATTAACGACATGTATACTGTATCAAACCCGCATGCAAAATTCCTCGAAATAGTGTTTGGACAGATAGATAAACAGACACGCACAGAAAAAAGTGATGAAGTCGTAATAGCAACACGTCCTCCTGTGAAGGGCGACGCGGAGCTGCTACCACCACCACCACCACCACCACCACCACCACCACCATCACCTGCAGCACTTCTCACAGCGGTGGTCGATAGTAACCGGGGCTCGAACCTACAACCCAAATGCTGCATCCAAGTACAAAGTTGACGTTATGATTTATTCAACGCTCCGCTCAAAGCACCCGAAAACAACGACAAATAATAATTAATGATAATAGTAATGATAACGATAATAATAATGTTGATAGTGTTACGTGGGAGGGGGGAAGGCAGGACGAGGTGCGACGCAGCGACACCTTCATCCGTAGTTTCACGATCAAGTGCAATTATCGACGATTTGCTCATTACCTGGTCGGTGCGTTACCTGTGTAGATGTCAAGGTGAGGCGGAGGAGGAGGAAATGGTGAGTGATGATGAGTCAGAGGAAGACAGACTAGGGTGTGTGCGCGAATGAAATCCTTGCAGGGAAGGAGAAGGATTGAACTCAGTCAGTCGCAAGACGAAAACTAAGTAATTATGTCAGCATAGAAAAAAGTTTAAATATTTACAACATTGATTTACTTTAAATGCGACGATTCCTCTGTAACTCTGCTTCTCTGATACTTTGTCCGTAACCGGTCAAAGTGAGAACCAGGGATTACATACATAGGATTACACAGGAAGAGCAGATACCAGGACACCTGTTGGTCTGTAACGAGAGTATCTGTTGAATTGCGTACTACTACGTCGTGTGTCAGACCAGGATAGAATATTGCCTCTCTCTCTCTCTCTCTCTCTCTCTCTCTCTCTCTCTCTCTCTCTCTCTCTCTCTCTCTCTCTCTCTCTCTCTCTCCTTGACCAATTCAAAGATGATCCCAAGAGAGAGAGAGAGAGAGAGAGAGAGAGAGAGAGGAGCACCTGTACCTTGAGGCAGTCCCTAAGGGAAAGAGGAAGGGAAAGGAGGTGTATGAGGAGGTAGGAAAGATACACCTCTTCCTCCCTCCCATACCTCCCGCACCCCTCCTCTCCCTTTCCCAGGACGATATCTAAACAGTTGGTCGTCAGCACACAGCGTGGAGCACCACTGCACCGCTCACCACTCTTGGAAATCAGTGAGCGACTAGTAAATTATTATAGAGGCGACTCTTCACTGACTCAGCGCCAACCCTCGCTCACCGGGCGACTCACCTTGTAGAGTCACTTCAAAAACTCACTCATTCATTCATTCCTCACCACAGAAATATACTTGGTCTTGTGCAAATCGATTCGGTTATTCATTTATAATTCTTCATTTCGCACATCTGAATGATTAATGCATTTGTGTTTGTAATCGTAATGTTTGTTTTCAAAGCGATAAAGAATGAAAAAGTTAACTTGACTCGTATTGAAGTTTCTCGTTCGATGATTATCTTTTATTATATATTTCTTTATAATTTTTTTGAAGGCCAACTACCAGCTTTGAATGTGTCACGTTGTTGTTCTTGTTGTTATTGCTGTTGTTTGTTGTTGCTGTTATTGCTGTTCATAGTCTGGCCTTTTCCTTCCCTCCAGTGTGTGTGTGTGTGTGTGTGTGTGTGTGTGTGTGTGTGTGTGTGTGTGTGTGTGTGTGTGTGTAGGTATAAGGCCACACATAGCTTGGCGAGGGTGGAACATTCACTTCATTAGTTCAAACATCATCTTCCTCCCGTCACACCAACAATTGGCTGCTGTAATCTGCCTCCAGACCCAAGCTGGCGTGTGGCTGAAATGTCTTAATTTTCCAAAGTATTCTTACGATATATAAGATTTTGTACACATTTGTAACACGTGCGGCTGGATAACTTATAATTATGTCAACTTAAGTTATTATTATTATCATTATCATTATTATCATTATTATTATTATTATTACTACTATTATATTATATGATACTTTACGATACGTTTCTCCATAGGAAGTACGTAGATATATTGCTTGCCTCTGTGAATGCAAGTGACCTGTCCTGTACTTAGAGACTAAAATCTTTTATGTTTTCTTACGTGTATTCTGTCAAATGAAAAAGAGTATGTCGTGTGTGTGTGT
>JAPQNM010000019.1:5679089-5686589 GCA_029783475.1 Metacarcinus magister | reverse complement strand
TAAAGTAAAAACAACCTTATGAAAAGAAACAGACAGACAGACAGACAGACAGACAGACAGACAGACAGACAAGTACATAAAAACTAACATAAGCAAATAAACAAATAAATAAACAAACAAATAAACAAACAAACAAACATCACGAGCCACTCCCTCCGTCTTGAGTGAACTAGTGCCAGGCGTGTTATGTCCTTCTTGCTCTCACACCCTTACTTTCACTCTCTCCTCCTCCTCCTCCTCCTCCTCCTCCTCCTCCTCTTCCTCCTCCTCCTCCTCCTCCTCCTCCTCCTCCTCTTCGTCACTCCCTCCTTCCATCTCTACCACCTTTTCTCTCTCTCTCTCTCTCTCTCTCTCTCTCTCTCTCTCTCTCTCTCTCTCTCTCTCTCTCTCTCTCTCTCTCTCTCTCTCTCTCTCTCTCTCTCTCTCTCTCGGACCCCGCCCATACTACCTCCAATCGAGCAATTTCTTCAAGGAACCACACCCAAAATACGCCTCTCTTCTCTCTCTCTCTCTCTCTCTCTCTCTTCTCTCTCTCTCTCCTCTCTCTCTCTCTCTCTCTAAGCTTATTCACTGAGGGGCGTTCATCCACTCATCCACTGAAGCAAACTAGTCTTCATCCACAATCCACACTCGCTCACACATCCACATTCATCCACCCTTCCCCCTCTCTCATCCATCCCTCATCCTTCCCTCATCCTACACCTTCCGAGGCATCCTTCAATACCTATAGCGAAGGACAACGAAGACCAAGGAAAGAGAAGAGTGGAGGGAAGGAAGGAGGGAGGGAGGGAGGAAGGAAGGAAGGAAGAAAGGAAGGAAGGAAGGAAGGAAGGAAGGAAGGAAGGAAGGAAGGCAGGAAAAAAGCTCGAGGGGATTAAAGGAAAACAAAACAAATAAGTAGTTTTAGGAAAATTTATGAGCAAGGATTTAGGAAAAAGAAAAAGACACCTTAACTAAAGTAGATATTCTCGATGTAAGAAAATGGAGACTGACGACAGGTGGAAATACGAAGAAAAAAAAAAATTGTAGGAAGAATAGTTTTCCAATCATTCAAGTTATGTAGGACGATGAAAGAAATGGGGATGTGAAAGGAGGAGGAGGAGGAGGAGGAGGAGGAGGAGGAGGAGGAGGAGGAGGAGGAGGAGGAGGAGAAGGAGGAGGAGGAGGAGGAAGTGGTACAAGAGGGCCAGAGTGGGCAGGTGACGAGGCAGGCTGGGCAGGGTTAGGTCATAAGGTCAGGTGACAAAAACACAGATGTGGACAGGAAGCCGCTGACGCTGTTGTTGTTATTTTTTTTGGCGGTTACGTGAAGAAAAAAACCCACAAAAACAACAACACAACACGACAAGAGTAACTTCAACGACTGCTTAAGGTTTTTTTGTGTTATTCATTTACACAACACACACACACACACACACACACACACACACACACACACACACACACACACACACACACACACACACACACACACACACACACACACACACACACACACACACACACACACACACACACACACACACACACACACACATCCTACTTCTCCCACACAACAACTCAGAAGGAATCATTAGAGTGGTTAGTAAAGTTTCAGATCAACAAAGGTCCTTTAAAACTTACAAACAGCTGTACAACAAAACAAAACAAAACGTGTATTGATGACAAACACACACAACACAATATGAACAACACATACATCAACACAACGTTCAATCACTCCAGCATTCAATAAATAATAACCGAGAGTTATTACTAAGCTTAATACTCTTTACAACAAAACTTAAATTCTATATCCTAGATTAACCAACACTTAAACAAGAATACTTTGTGCCAACGTGTGAAGTTTATTTAGGGTTGGTGTTAGGGTAGAGTGGGGAGAGGGTGGGGGGGTGGGGGGGTATGTGAGCACCATGTAAATAAATTTCGGTAGTGTACATGTGTATCTTTGAGCATCAGTATGAACTAAGTGATACACACATACATATATACATACACACACATGTGTTTCTCTGCTCACCTGAGAATTCTGCAAGAAATCTCATCTGCCATCAACTCGTCATACCTGAAATGAAGACACAAAATTATGAACCAATTATTAATACTTGCCACCATGAAATCACACACACACACACACACATATATATATATATCGAATCAAAAGAGCGAGAGAAAATATATATATATATATATATATACAGACAGATAGACAAACAGAGAAAATATTATGTTTCTAAAGTTTTCAATGCAAGTCAGATAAATATTTCCTCCTTCACCACCACCACCACCACCACCACCACCACCACCACCACCACCACCACCACCGCCACTAATAACAATTTGGCTCCCTGCAGACACATGTTCAAACCACGAGGATGAACACTGACCTGAAGAAAACATGGAAAGTATGAACCAGTAAAATATCAAACCAAGAAAAAGAATGGTGAAAATATTGGACGTGGCATAAAGCGTGTGAGGAGGTTTAGTTGAACACACACACACACACACACACACACACACCACACTAATGTACTACACCTGCTGACGTGACTCAAGGTGAAAGTACTCATCTCTCTCTCTCTCTCTCTCTCTCTCTCTCTCTCTCTCTCTCTCTCTCTCTCTCTCTCTCTCTCTCTCTCTCTCTCTCTCTCTCTCTCTCTCTCTCTCTCTCTCTCTCTCTCTCTCTCTCTCTCTCTCTCTCTCTCTCTCTCTTTATTGATCAAGTTTCGTCGGTAAATCTTAACACTCCGTGACCTTGCTCGAGATTTTTACTTTTTCTTTTGTCTTGTTTTTCGAACACGTGTTTCAGTACAAGCAGCTCCACCCACACACCCCCACACCCACACCCACACCCAAACCACCCACACCTTCACCCCCACCCACACACCACCACCCCTAACCACCCTACCCACACATCACCACACCCAACCACCCCTACCTCCATACACCCACAACCACACCCAAACCCTCATCTCCATTCACACCCACATATCCACACTCTCAGCCCAATACACCCACAACCGCACCCACACCCACCCACCTACCCATCCACATCCCTACACCCACCCACTCTCACCTACCCCACCCACACACACACACACACACTACTACTCATCCACCCACCCAGCCCTACATCTCCAGTCCTCCTCCACCTCCTCCATCCACTCTTCCACCGTGCTTCAACCTCTATATTAACCTCCACCTTCATGCCACTCCACCCCCCCCTCCACACCGCCTCCCCTCACTCCTCCACTCTCAACTTCTCCTCTTTCCCCCCCCCCTAGCCTCAAGGTAGAAAGCCAAGGTTACATTTGCACAAAAACACTCGAAGAAATGGAAAACGAAATCCACATCTTCTATTACTGTGTGTGTGTGTGTGTGTGTGTGTGTGTGTGTGTGTGTGTGTGTGTGTGTGTGTGTGTGTGTGTGTGTGTGTGTGTGTGTGTGTGTGTGTGTGTGTGTGTGTGTGTGTGTGTGTTAGAGAACAAAGAAAGGAAGATGAATATTAGAGAAAGAGAGAAAGATATGTAAAGCATCAAACAGGATACTATCTGGTAGAGTGAGAAACAAACAGACTTTTTTGCATAACAGACAACAAATACAAGACAATAAATGTAATAAAACGAATACATGAATAATATATAATCAACAAATGTAATAAAACGGCAAACAGATTAGGAAGGAGAGAAGATAAAGAAGAAGAAGAAGAAGAAGAAGAAGACGAAGAAGAAGAAGAAGAAGAAGAAGACGTAGAAGAAGAAAAAAATGAACACGAAAAAAAATAAAAAAAACAACAGAATTGATACAGAAAAGAAAACTAAACACTATTAATTTTCTAACTCTCTCTCTCTCTCTCTCTCTCTCTCTCTCTCTCTCTCTCTCTCTCTCTCTCTCTCTCTCTCTCTCTCTCTCTCTCTCTCACACACAGCGGCCTCTCCCATCAAACTTTTTACCCCCTCCACGCCTTGCCCCTACCCCCCACCACGCCCTGTACCCCCCACCATGCCCTACCCCTCCCCCCACCACGCCCTACCCCTCCCCCCCACGCCCTACCCCTTCCCCCCCACCACGCCCTGTACCCCCCACCACGCCCTGCCCCTCCCCTCCACCACGCCCTGCCCTGCGCTGCCCCACATAAGCTCAACAGATTTCACTTTTGGTAAAGGTGGGCATGGGCGTGGTCCCTCCCCTCTCTCCTCCCCCTCTCCCCGTCCTCCCTCACTAACCCCTCCTACTCCATCCCACACTTCCTCCCTCACTCTCCCCCTTGATACTCCCCAACCAATACCCATCATCTCCACCCCCTCCTCCTCCTCCTCCTCCTCCTCCTACTCCTACTCCTCCTCCTTCCTCACTCTCCTCCCTTTCCCTTCCTCCCCCAAAGAAACTGGCGCTGTTTTCATTTTTCTGACAGTGAAATTTCTCCTTCGATGTTGGAAAGAGAGAGAGAGAGAGAGAGAGAGAGAGAGAGAGAGAGAGAGAGAGAGAGAGAGAGAGAGAGAGAGAGAGAGAGAGAGAGAGAGAGAGAGAGAGAGAGAGAGAGAGAGAAAAGAAAAAAAAATACACGCGGCAGTGACAAACAAGCAAAAACATCAGTATTTGTCAGATACAAACGAGTGAATATTACTTTAGTAAACAAATAAGAATGATTAACAAGGTGACGAATCTACCTCAAGGTGTGAACTTAAACTACTGCTACTGCTACTACTACTACTACTACTACTACTGCTACTACTACTACTACTACTACTACTACTACTACTACTACTACTGCTACTGCTACTGCTACTACTACTACTACTGCTACTACTACTACTACTACTACTGCTACTACTACTACTACTACTACTACTACTACTACTGCTACTGCTACTGCTACTGCTACTACTACTACTACTACTACTACTACTACTACTACTACTACTGCTGCTACTACTACTACTACTACTACTACTGCTACTACTGCTACTGCTACTGCTACTACTACTACTACTACTACTACTGCTACTGCTACTGCTACTGCTGCTACTGCTACTGCTACTACTACTACTACTACTACTACTACTACTGCTACTGCTACTACTGCTACTGCTACTGCTACTGCTACTGCTGCTACTACTACTACTACTACTACTACTACTACTACTACTACTACTACTACTACTACTACTACTACTACTACTGCTACTGCTGCTACTACTACTACTACTACTACTACTGCTGATACTACAACTGCTACTATTACTACTACTACTACTACTACTACTACTACTACTACTACTTCTACGACTGCTACTACTACGTAAACACATAATATAAAACACATATGCATTAGAATTGAAGTAACAACATACAAGGAAGTATAATATAAAAAAAATATCATATATACGTCATTAAATAAAGCTTATATCATAATTGAGAACTCACTTTAGTAACACATGAATCAACAAAACAAAACAAAACAAAACACAATCACAAACAACAAAACAAAATATAACACAACACCAACAACAAAAGAAAGAAAGAAAGAAAGAAAAAAAAGGCACAGCAGCAAGAATGTGTAAGTGTCAAAGTACATAAACAAAACACCCAAGAAAAAAAAATAAATAAATAAACTAAACTAAATAAATAAAAGAAAAACGAAAACATACACACACATGATTCACGCGTTTAGGGTCACGTGACTGTAAGCGATCTCTCTCTCTCTCTCTCTCTCTCTCTCTCTCTCTCTCTCTCTCTCTCTCTCTCTCTCTCTCTCTCTCTCTCTCTCTCTCTCTCTCTCTCAAGAATCATTACGCATACTGAACATGATCTCTTCTCTCTCCTCCTCCTCCCTCTCCTCCTCCTCCTCCTCCTCCTCCTCCCCCTCCCCCTGCCCCCCTCCACCCCCTCCTCCGTTGGTGCCCAAACCCTTCTGGCACTCCCCTTGAGGTGCCTCCAACCAGTGCCAAGGAGGTCACTGTTGAGGCCAGAGTTCATTTACCTTTATATTACCTCTCTCTCTCTCTCTCTCTCTCTCTCTCTCTCTCTCTCTCTCTCTCTCTCTCTCTCTCTCTCGGCCTGTTTTCAGCTATCTTACTTTTTTTCCGCGTGAGTTCTTTCGTAATTCCTTGATTCCGTTCGTGTGTCCGTGTCTCTTCTCTCTCTCTCTCTCTCTCTCTCTCTCTCGTTTCTTTGATTTGAAGTGATATTATTGAGCTAAATGGAGAACTTAACAATCACAAGGTCACACATGCCAATTAAAAGAGAGAGAGAGAGAGAGAGAGAGAGAGAGAGAGAGAGAGAGAGAGAGAGAGAGAGAGAGAGAGAGAGAGAGAGAGAGAGAGAGAGAGAGAGAGTGAGAGAAATAACATCAAAGTTAGTGTCTATTGTCTTGTAAAGTTTGTAACTGTATCCTTTTTAATACTAAGTTGGTGTACACACACACACACACACACACACACACACACACACACACACACACACACACACACACACACACACACACACACACACACACACCAATGCACGCAGCCTTCTCATTGGTTATCTGTTGTGGGCCAAACTTTCCCACTGCAACAATACGTTCCACAAGTTTATTAAGAATGATATGGTTTCCGACCTTATGGTAGTATCACAAAACCATTCTGCCAACGATAAATATAAACACGTGATTTGTGACAATTTGCTTTTAGTGATAAGATTATAAAATGATTATAAAAAGAATATATATATCGACCCCACCTCATCTCTCACTATCTCCTCTCTTTCACTCTTTCACTCTTTCTCTCTTTCTCTCTCTCTCTCTCTCTCTCTCTCTCTCTCTCTCTCTCTCTCTCTCTCTCTCTCTCTCTCTCTCTCTCTCTCCCCTACACGTACACACACTAATAATAATCAGAAAAAGAAATAAAAATATATGAAAGAAACAAAACAATTCATCTGACTAAAACATAAACTAAGAATGAAATATAGAAACTTTAGAAAACTCAAATAGAAATAAAATACAGGAAGAAATGGAAAACGAAACGAAAAGGAAAAAATGAAGGTCAACGCAAATCAATTGGACGAAAGGAAATGGAACTTGAGAATGACAGAGAAAATACAATAAGAATGTGCATATAAAGAAGCATGAAAGAGTGAACGTAGAAGTAGGAAAAGAGTAAACTGACCAAACAGGAGGAGCAGGAGGAACACATAGGAACACATAGGAAGAACAAACAACAACAGGCCTGCTGGCCCTTACGAGGCTGTTTGTGAGACTACACTATCTACTCTAGAGTGAAGGATACCGGATAGTAAGGGTGAAGGCTTCTCTCCCCAGCCATGGCTGGCAGGTAAAGGAAGGCCAACCAAGACCATACTGTCACTACCACTACTGCTACCACTACTTCCTGGCAAGCGATGTCAGGCCACTAGCGACGTCTTTAGAATCGACATTTCGTAAGTTAGGTACATCAGGATGAACTTACTCAAAGTTTGCTACGTTAACGGATAGTATTTTAGTTGTGGATTGGCTTCTAA
>JAPQNM010000019.1:5671589-5674089 GCA_029783475.1 Metacarcinus magister | reverse complement strand
GAGAGAGAGAGAGAGAGAGAGAGAGAGAGAGAGAGAGAGAGAGAGAGAGAGAGAGAGAGAGAGAGAATGTTAGATATTTAGAGGTGAGCGTGTGACAGTGATCAGCAGAAAGTAATGAGTGTCCATGTGTGTGTGTGTGTGTGTGTGTGTGTGTGTGTGTGTGTGTGTGTGTGTGTGTGTGTGTGTGTGTGTGTGTGTGTGTGTGTGTGTGTGTGTGTATACCCATCAAACTTGACATAAATACCTTCACGTAATGGTGTCAATACCCTCGGACCCCACCATGCAAAATTAAATAAATAAATAAATAAATAAAATAAATAAATAAAAAAAAATAAAAAACATGAAAATAAATAAATACATAAATACATAAATACATAAATACATAAATACATAAATATATATATAAATTAAATAGAATAAGTAAATAGATAAACATATACATAAAATATACATAAATAAATTGAAGAAAAAAATAAAAATTAATATATACCAGGACAGACAAAAAAAAAAAGAAAGAAAGAGAAAAAGAGAGATAATGCCAATAAGTAGGCCTAATTTACCTTACTCTTTTTACACTGATACTCACTCCTCCTTACTCCCCTTACTTATACACGTGGGATAGGAGTACCCCTCCCCCCCCTTTAAACTACACTAATACCCACCCCCTTAACCTCGTATAGGCCTCCCATTCCTTTTTATTTCTTACCCCTAGGCCTATCAATACAACTTACTTTTTTTTTTTTTTATTATGTAAGAAAAAATTATATTGCACATTACAAAGCAGGAAATGGTAGAACTTAGAATTTCCTTTTATTTATTTATATTTATTTATTTTTTTTTTACTGGCCATTTTTATCTTTTTTTTCGCTTTTTTTTCTCACTTTCTCTTTCTTACTCACTCACTCACTTATTCTCTATACACGATTTTTTTTTTTCTCCTCAGTTTTTGGCAAGTTTGGTTTGTATCAACAGAATATATATATAGGATGGATGCAAATGGAAAGGAATCGAAAACTAAATCAACAAACGAAAGAAAAAGAAAAAAAAGCGAGAAAGAAAAAAGAAGAGTAATTAAAATGACAATAATAATAATGATGATAATAATGATAATAATAAAGATAATATAAAAAGTGGTGCTCTATGTATATAAATAATCAGAATTTTAAAGCAAAGAACGAAGAAACAGTTTATTTACGACTAAGATTGAAGGACAAAGAGGATGATCAATATAAATAAATAAAAAAATAAATAATAATGTAAGCAAAATTGAAGAACAGAACATGTTTAGAAAAGGAGAGAAAAGGACAAAATTCAAAATGGATAAAAAAATGAGAAAGAATATAAGAAAAAAGAAAAAGGATATAAAGGAAAGAAAAATATAGATAAAGAAAAGTAAATTTAGTCCCACAGAATATGAGAGAGAGAGAGAGAGAGAGAGAGAGAGAGAGAGAGAGAGAGAGAGAGAGAGAGAGAGAGAGAGAGAGAGAGAGAGAGAGAGAGAGAGAGAGAAAACAAGGATTGCTGCACTCCTCTCCTCCTCCTCCTCCTCGTGCTTGCCTAACTGTACTTTATGCTTTCCTTGAGGCTTACTCTGATAATATTTCCCCAAACTCTATCCACACACACACACACACACACACACACACACACACACACACACACACACACACACACACACACACACACACACACACACACACACACACACACACACACACACACACACACACACACACACACACTCAAACACACTCAAACACACTCAAGTGCCACGCCATCCACTCAGAGACAGGCAACGTGAGTGGTTGAGTGGCTTAGTGCCTTTGCCTTGGTGATAGGGGTGCCAGCGTTCGAACCCCGCTGACAGGTAAATACAGGTAGACAGCTGAAAGATGGATGCACAGGTATGTAAAGAGAGAGAGAGAGAGAGAGAGAGAGAGAGAGAGAGAGAGAGAGAGAGAGAGAGAGAGAGAGAGAGAGAGAGAGAGAGAGAGAGAGAGAGAGAGATTGACAAAGATGAAATAAATATACAAGTACAGTGATGATTTGAGGTCGATTGATAGTAAGTGTGGAACCCAATATATATAAATAGACGAAAAAAAATATGTAAGAAAAATCTGTTATATACATATATGTGGATATGAAGATAATTAGTGATAAAAAGAAGGATACGAGATAACCGAGGAAGATAAATGCAATATATTTAACAGGAGAAAAAAAAAAGTAAAAAAGATAAAAAAAATAGTGACACATCAACAAACATAACACACACACACACACCACACGCACACACACACACACACACACACACACACACACACACACACACACACACACACACACACACACACACACACACAGATAAGTAAAAAAAAGAATAGGGACACATTCTTCAACACAAAAAAAAATAAATAAATAAACGATAGAAAATCTGAGCAAAAAGTATGAAAAACAAACTTACAAATACTGAGAAAAGTAATGCGACTTACTTATGCATATA
>JAPQNM010000019.1:5631589-5636589 GCA_029783475.1 Metacarcinus magister | reverse complement strand
TGAAAAAACACTCTGCATATTTTTTTTTTTCTCTCTCTCTCTCTCTCTCTCTCCTCTCTCTCTCTCCTCTCTCTCTCTCTCTCTCTCTCTCTCTCTCTCTCTCTCTCTCTCTCTCTCTCTCTCCGGTGCTTATTTTCAGACTGACATCAAACCACATATATTGAAATGTTCGCTTGTGTATCATTTATACAATGAACGTAATGGAAAACTAATGATAACCTGCATTCAGCTACGTATAGGTTTGTATATGTGTGTATTATATTTTCTAGTTCATTTACTTTATGTAGTATTATGTGTGTATCATGCGTATGAAGGTTACAAAAGTTAATAAAATCAGTTGAAGTATACACACACACACACACACACACACACACACACACACACACACACACACACACACACACACTTTGATACATGGTAATGATGACTGGCAGGTTAGCGGTGACACTGCTGATAAGGAAATCATTAGAGGCAGAGTCCATACCTGGCGCGACAGGTGAGAGGGTGAGGAATGAGGTTTGAGGCGGGACAGGAAAAGTGAGGTGTGCAGTAAGACCACTACTATTACTACTACTCTTACTACTACTACTACTATCCCTACTACCACTACTACTACTACTACTACTACTACTACTACTACTACTACTACTACTACTACTACTACTACTACTACACAAATAGCATTACATTAGAGTGCCTTGGTATAGAGTGGGAGAGTGTATGGAATGTTCGAGAATGAAGGGTGAGAGTGAGGGAGGAAAAGGTTCATAAAGAAGATAAACTAAAGAATATGACAGGGAAGAGAAGGGGGAGGAGGTGGAGGAGGAGGTGGAGGAGGAGGAGGAGTAAAAGTAAGGGACAAATAAGGAAAAGATAGAGGGAAGTGAGGAAAAGATTAGATTATGAAGAGAATGATAAGGAAGAGAGCGAAGGACAGAGAGTGGGGAAGGGAAATATGAGAGAGAGAGAGAGAGAGAGAGAGAGAGAGAGAGAGAGAGAGAGAGAGAGAGAGAGAGAGAGAGAGAGAGAGAGAGAGAGAGAGAGAGAGAGAGAGAGAGAGAGAGAGAGAGAGAGAGAGAGAGAGAGAGAGAGAGAGAGAGAGAGAGAGAGAGAGAGAGAGAGAGGAAAATTGTATTAGAAGAAGAAAGAAGAGCTGGTAGTGACGACGAAAGAATAGGGAAGAAGAAGAAGAAGAAGAAGAAGAAGAAGAAGAAGAAGAAGAGGGTTTAGGAAGGAAGAAGGAGAAGGGAGGGGAAGGAAGGGTAACACGTGGTGGTCAGTAGTACCCTTATTAAACCCCTTAACATTTTCCCCTTAGATCTTTTCCCCCTTAAACACACCACTTGTTTTCACTTTCCACTTCCCCTTTCCTTCCCTCACTCACTTTTCCTTCCTCTCCCGTCACCCTCACGCCTCCAGGTCTGTCTGCTTGCGGCGCCCTTTGAGAATAGCCTCTGGTGGTGTACACGTCAAGGAGGAGGAGGAACACATAGGAACACATAGGAAGAACAAACAGCAACAGGCCTGCTGGCCCTTACGAGGCTGTGAGTACACTATCTACTCTAGAGTGAAGGATACAGGATAGTAAGGGTGAAGGCTTCTCTCCCCAGCCATGGCTGGCAGGGAAAGGAAGGCCAACCAAGACCAGACTGTCACTACCACTACTGCTACCACTACTTCCTGGCAAGCGATGTCAGGCCACTAGCGACGTCTTTTGAATCGACATTTCGTAAGTTAGGTACATCAGGATGAACTTACTCAAAGTTTGCTACGTTAACGGATAGTATTTTAGTTGTGGATTGGCTTCTAAATATTTGTCAAGTCTATTTTTGAACGTAGTAATTGTTTTACTGTCGACGACATTGGCGGGCAGGGAGTTCCAAACGTTAACGATCCGATTGAAAAAGAAGTGCTTGGCTTCGTTTGATGTGAATCTTTTACCAGTAATCTTAAAAGAATGACGTCTTCTTGTTATATTTGATCGATCAAAAGTAATGTAATCTTCTGCATTGATATTATCGAATCCTTTGATTATCTTGAACATTTCAATTAAATCCCCTCGCATCCTTTGTTTTTCTAGGCTGAATAAGTTTAGTTCTTTAAGTCTTTCTTCATAAGGTTTATTTTTCAGCCTTGGAATCATTTTTGTTATTCTTCGCTGGACTCTTTCCAGTTTGTCAATGTCCTTTCTGTAATATGGGGACCAAAACTGTACGCAATACTCAAGATGGGGTCGTACTAGTGAATTATGCAGTTTTAATATGACTTTTTCTGATTTATTTTCGAAAGTACGCCCAATAAAGCCGACCAATCTGTTAGCAGTTTTAACTACCTCTGAGCAATGTTGACTGGGTTTTAAATCGTTTGATATTGTGATTCCCAGATCTTTTTCTTTGTTTACTGTAGAAAGTGATTTACCATTCATTGAGTACTGAACGTGATCATTATTTCTTCCGATGTGTAGTACCTTGCATTTTTCAACGTTAAATTTCATTTGCCATTTATTGGCCCAAGACGTTAGTCGATCTAGGTCTGATTGTAAGACTTCTCTGTCAATTGTCGTAGTTACTTTGCTGAGAATTTTCGTATCGTCAGCGAATTTCGATATTTTGCAAGTGATCCCATCATCTATGTCATTAACATATATCAAGAATAAGACAGGACCAAGCACTGAGCCTTGTGGTACGCCACTTTTTACGTTTAACCATTGAGAGGAGACACCGTTTAAGACTACTCTCTGCTTACGTTCAGAGAGCCAGTCCAGAAGCCAATTGTAAATGCTACCAGAGATACCGTGAGTCATTAGTTTATTAAGCAATCGTTGATGAGGTACTTTATCAAAGGCCTTTTGAAAATCCAGATATATGACATCTACTGCTCTGCTTTCATCGTACGCGTCAAAAACATTGTGGAAGAAGTCTAATAAGTTAGTTAAACATGAACGTTTATTACGAAAAACCATGCTGTGAGGGTTTTATTATATCGTTGTCTTCAAGGAATTTCACCACATTGTCACGAATGATTGTCTCCATTAATTTACATACAACTGATGTCAGACTGATTGGCCTATAATTTCCGGGTTGTGACTTGTCCTCCTTTTTGAAGATTGGTGTTACATTTGCACGTTTCCAATCTGATGGAACTTTACCATCTCTTAAGGATTTATTGAATAAGATTGTAAGCGGTTTACTGATCTGGTGCTTGACCTCTTTCAAGATTCTCGGGGAAATTTTATCTGGTCCAGGGTTTTTGTTTGTTGTCATCTTATCGAATTTTTGCAAAACGTCATTTTCTACGATGAGTATATCATTTAAGAAGTTTTCGGTCCTTCTAGTCTCAAGTGGCTGAAACGATGAACAATCCTCTTCTGTAAATACGGATGCAAAAAATTTATCAAGGATTGTAGCCATTTCGTTTTCGTCATTTGTGTGATTTCCATGTATGTCCTTTAGTAAGTGGACCGATATTGCAGGTAAGGGCTTTTTTACTCTTAACAAAACTATAAATTTTTTAGGATTAGATTTACATGATTCCGCTATATATTCTTCAAGGTTTTTCTTGCTACGCTTTATCAATCTCTTAGTATCGCGACGAATTCTGTCAAACTCTACTTTGTCATCTTGGCTTTTAGTTGATATGTACTTATTGTACGCGTGTGTTTTGAGAGAGAGGTTGTTTTTTATCGCTTCATTCCACCATTTTGGTTTGTTCTTCCTTGCTGAACGTCTGTATCGATACGGTACACATACGCTTATAACTTCATTCAGTTTTGTGGTAAAGGCCTCCCATGTCTTATCAATATCTGACTCTGACAACAGTTCACTCCAGTCAGTGTCTTCTAGAATTGTTCGCATTCTGATGAAATTCGCCCTTTGGTAATTTTTTACCTTCTCCTTACTGTCTTTTACTTTTATTTCCTTAATTTTCAAATTGAACGTGATTATCCGATGGTCACTAGAACTGAAAACTGGGCCGACATTTACATTGCTGACTAAATCTTTACTTGTTGAAAGAATGAGATCAAGGGTATTTAAGTCTCGCGTCGGTTCGTGAACGTGTTGGTGTAATTCGCTCTCTAATAAGTTCGTGTACAGGTCGTGTCCGGAGGAGGAGGAGAAGGAGGAGGAGGAGGTGGAGATGGAGGAGGAGATAGAGAGGGAAGATGTCTCCGTTTCACATTGTTTAGAAAAGCATGTGTTCTCTCTCTCTCTCTCTCTCTCTCTCTCTCTCTCTCTCTCTCTCTCTCTCTCTCTCTCTCTCTCTCTCTCTCTCTCTCTCTCTCTCTCTCTCTCTCTATCTCTTTCAGTGCTAATCATGAAGTTTGATAATAAGCCTCAGGACACATCAGTTGTCAGTTGCCCATTTATAGGATATGTATTGTAATTATCTACGAACATAATAAAGTGTATAAGTGTGTAAGTGTGTAAGTGTATAAGTGTGTAAGTGTGTAGGTGTGTAAGTGTAAAAGTGTATAAGTGTATAAGTGTATAAGTGTGTAAGTGTGTAAGTGTGCAAGTGTGATATTATTTGAAGTCCAACAAAGGGTGGAGCAGCATGAAGCCAAACTTATTAAAGTCATTGTTTTGAACCTTAATTAATGACACCACCAGACCAAGTTATAAAGGTAAGCCTAGCATCTAGTGTTCAGGGTGGTGCAGTGTGAGGTTCCATCCATCATCCAGCCTCACCCTACCTTCCCCCTTCCTCCACCAATGTCACGAGGCTTATCATGTGCGGCTCGGTCAAGGACGTGTGTGTGTGTGTGTGTGTGTGTGTGTGTGTGTGTGTGTGTGTGTGTGTGTGGTGGTGTGTGTGTGTGTGTGTGTGGTGTGTGTGTGTGTGTGTGTGGTGTGTGGTGGTGTGTGTGTGTGTGTGTGGTGTGGTGTGTGTGTGTGTGTGTGTGTGTGGTGTGTGTGTGTGTGTGGTGTGGTGTGTGGGTGTGTGTGTGTGTGTGTGTGTGTGTGTGGTGTGTGTGTGTGTGTGTGTGTGTGTGTGTGGTA
>JAPQNM010000019.1:5604351-5606851 GCA_029783475.1 Metacarcinus magister | reverse complement strand
AACAAGAAAAGAGTAAAAGAAGAAGAGTAAATGAGTGCATAGGAAAAAGATGTGATATAGAGAAGGAAGAGGAGGAGGAAAAATAAACGAGGAAGGAAGGGAGGGAGGGAGGGAGGGAGGGTGGATCGTGAAAGGTCAGCAGATGAGAGATGGAGGAAAGGAGGGAGGGAGGGAGGGGAAGGGGGATCAGGTCATGTTTCCTCCCTCTCCCTTCCTTCCTTCCTTCCTTCCTTCCTTCCTTCCTTCCTTCCTTCCTTCCTTCCTTCCTCTCTCCATATTACTTCCTTCACCTATTTATCATATATCTCTATCTATCTATTTAATAATGATATTTTTTTCTCTCGCCCGAAGGCATAGACAACACGAACAGACAAACTAAGTATAAAATAACGACAATGTAATATAATGATAATATGATGATACTGTTAAAAACACTAATGATACAAAGGGAATAGCATGAATGAAAAGAGTAAAAATAACAATAGTAATAATATTGATAATGATATTAATAAAAGATAAACACAGTAACGACAGTAATACAAATTAACAATAATAATAATAATAATAATAATAATAATAATAATAATAATAAAATATTCTACTACTACTAATAATAGTGATAATAGTAATGATGATAACAATTGTAATGATAATGAAGATAATGATGATAATAATGATGATAATAATACAAATAATAATGATAATAATAATGATAATATTATTATAATTATTAATATTATTAATAGCTATAATAGCTGAT
This sequence comes from Metacarcinus magister, assembly GCA_029783475.1. Lineage (NCBI taxonomy): Eukaryota > Metazoa > Arthropoda > Malacostraca > Decapoda > Cancridae > Metacarcinus > Metacarcinus magister. Next base: position 5,606,091 of record JAPQNM010000019.1, on the reverse strand, counting down.
AATAATAATATCAATAATAAATTATAATAGCAATAATATTAACAGATTCTACTACTATTAATAATTATGATGAAAATAATAATAATAATAATAATAATAATAATAATAATAATAATAATAATAATAATGATAGTAATATTATAAACAATAACATTAATAATAATAATAATGATGATGATAATAGTAATAATAAATCTATCCATCTATCTATACACCTGGCTGTTATCCTCCTAAAGGTGAGATGATAACAATACTACTACTACTAACAACACTAACCATGATTAGCACCAATCACCATTAAAACTGACGCATATCAAAACAAATATTGTTGTATCTGAAAAATAGTAACTGATAAAACTAATGACAATGATAATGATAATACTATTAATAATAATAATAATGATAATGATAATAATAATAATTATAATAATAATAATAATAATAATAATAATAATGATAATATTGAAAAAAATTATTATTATAGAATAGATAAATAAAAGCACAGTTTAATTATGCGCTTAGGTAGGGAGACACATGTTCCATTGATGTGGTGGTGGTGTGACAGTTGTGGTGGTGGTGTGACAGGTGTGGTGGTGGTGGTGGTGGTGGTGGTGGTGGTGGTGGTGGTGGTGGTGGTGGTGGTGGTGGTGGTGGTGACAGGTGTGGTGGTGGTGGTGGTGGTGGTGGTGGTGTGACAGTTGTGGTGGTGCTGTGACAGGTGTGGTGGTGGTGGTGGTGGTGGTGGTGGTGGTGGTGGTGGTGGTGGTGGTGGTGGTGACAGGTGTGGTGGTGATGGTGGTAGTGTGACAGGTGTGGTGGTGGTGTGACAGGGATGGTGGTGTGACAGGTTGGGTGGTGGTGGTGGTGGTGGTGACACGTGTGGTGGTGGTGGTGTGACAGGTGTGGTGGTGGTGATGGTGGTGGTGGTGGTGGTGGTGGTGGTGGTGGTGTGACAGTTGTGGTGGTGGTGTGACAGGTGTGGTGGTGGTGGTGGTGGTGTGACAGTTGTGGTGGTGGTGTGACAGTTGTGGTGGTGGTGGTGTGACAGGTGTGGTGGTGGTGGTGGTGGTGGTGGTGGTGGTGGTGGTGGTGGTGGTGTGACAGTTGTGGTGGTGGTGTGACAGTTGTGGTGGTGGTGTGACAGGTGTGGTGGTGGTGGTGTGACAGGTGTGGTGGTGGTGGTGGTGGTGGTGGTGGTGGTGGTGGTGGTGTGACAGTTGTGGTGGTGGTGTGACAGGTGTGGTGGTGGTGTGACAGGTGTGGTGGTGGTGTGACAGTTGTGGTGGTGGTGGTGGTGGTGGTGGTGGTGACAGGTGTGGTGGTGGTGGTGTGACAGGTGTGGTGGTGGTGGTGTGACAGGTGTGGTGGTGATGATGTGACAGGTGTGGTGGTGGTGGTGTGACAGGTGTGGTGGTGGTAGTGTGATAGGTGTGGTGGTGGTGATGTGACAGGTATGGTGGTGGTGGTGGTGGTGGTGGTGGTGACAGGTGTGGTGGTGGTGGTGTGACAGTTGTGGTGGTGGTGATGTGACAGGTGTAGTGGTGATGATGTGACAGTTGTGGTGGTGGTGTGACAGGTGTGGTGGTGGTGGTGTGACAGGTGTGGTGGTGGTGGTGGTGGTGGTGTGACAGTTGTGGTGGTGGTGTGACAGGTGTGGTGGTGGTGGTGGTGGTGGTGGTGGTGGTGGTGGTGGTGGTGTGACAGTTGTGGTGGTGGTGTGACAGTTGTGGTGGTGGTGTG
>JAPQNM010000019.1:5591851-5596851 GCA_029783475.1 Metacarcinus magister | reverse complement strand
TCTCTCTCTCTCTCTCTCTCTCTCTCTCTCTCTCTCTCTCTCTCTCTCTCTCTCGTGAAGGGCGTGACAGGCCAGGTAGTGAAAGTGTTTGTGAGGCCTTAATGAGCGCATGTGTATTACCACCCACACCTGCCACACACCTGTCGCTCCCCCACCGCCGTGAGAAGTGTGTCAGCCACCCAGCCCCACACACTCACACACACACTCACACACACACACACACACACACACACACACACACACACACACACACACACACACACACACACACACACACACACACACACACACACACACACACACACACACACACCATTGTTGTTATTTAAAGATCGTTTATTACTGACGATTTTATTCTTAGCATTATGTGTTTTGTGTAAGTGTGTGTGTATGTGTGTGTGTGTATGTGTGTGTGTGTGTGTGTGTGTGTGTGTGTGTGTGTGTGTGTGTGTGTGTGTGTGTGTGTGTGTGTGTGTGTGTGATATGGTTTTAGTATGCCTTAATACACTCTTCCACGTGTTTGTTTTTAGTGATTTTTTCAAAGCAACCTTTCACACACACACACACACACACACACACACACACACACACACACACACACACACACACACACACACACACACACACACACACACACACATAATGCCAAGAAGCTGCGTCTTCATAACAATAATCAATCATTTTGACATTCATGGTATCGCTTCCTCTTCCGGGGAGCGACGGCTGGAGGGACGGGTGGGTGGGGGAGAGCCTTCCACTTTGCTATCCCTTTGTCTTTATCAAGTAGATATTATAGTAGTTTGTAGCCACGCGGACAGCCTCGTTAGGTTCAGTAGGACTGTTGCTGTTTGTTCTTCCCTTGTACGCCTTTGCATATTTTGGAGAGAGAGAGAGAGAGAGAGAGAGAGAGAGAGAGAGAGAGAGAGAGAGAGAGAGAGAGAGAGAGAGAGAGAGAGAGAGAGAGAGAGAGAGAGAGAGAGAAAGAGAAAGAGAAAGAGAACGAGAAAGAGAGAGAGAGTATATACATGAACAAAACATCCCAAGTAGGAGATAAGGTTCATTAGTGTTGTGATGTACGATGTTGTCGAGGAATAACATTACCTGTGAGTAAGGTGACCCGCCGTGCAGTAATGTTCAAGTGTAAGGTGACCCGCCGTGCAGTAATGTTCAAGTGTAAGGTGACCCGCCGTGCAGTAATGTTCAAGTGTAAGGTGACCCGCCGTACAGTAATGTTCAATGAAACCAAGATAAAAGTAAAGCCAATGAAGATAAACAGAACAGAAATACCTGATCATATATTGTATTTCTGAATATTTTCATTTATTTTATTATTTTTTTTATTTATTTTTCTTTTACATTAAAACGGTATTGGCTAAGGGTAAACAAAAATAAGTTTTAAAAAATCCCGCTCTTCGCCAGACCCTGTAAAGAGGACAGTAGGAGAATAGAAGCAAGGGGTGGAGATCCAGTTAACATTTGAGGTGTCTTGACACTCCTCTTTTGAAAGAGTTTAAGTCATAGGCAAGTGGAAAAACAGACAAAGGAAGAGAGTTCCAGAGTTTACCAGTGTAAGGGATGAAAGGATGAAGATACTGGCTAACTCTTGCATTAGGAAGATGGACAGAATAAGGATGAGAAGAAGTAGAAAGTCTTTTGCAGCGAGGCCGCGGGAGGGGGGGGAGGCATGCAGTTAGCAAGTTCAGAAGAGCAGTCAGCATGAAAATAGCGGTAGAAGATAGATAAAGATGCAACATTGCGGCGGTGACTTAAAAAATCAAGAAAGTCAGTTAGAGGAGGAGAGTTGATGAGGCGAAAAGCTTTAGACTCCACCCTGTTAAAAAGAGCTGTATGAGTTGAGCCCCCCCAGACATGTGAGCCATACTCCATACATGGGCGGATAAGGCCCCTGTACAGAGCAAGCAGCTGAGAGGGAGAGAAAAATGGACGCAGACGCCATAGGACACCTAACTTCTTGGAAGCTGATTTAGCAAGAGTAGAGATATGAAATTGCCTGTTTAGATTTTTAGTAAAGGATAGACCGAGTGTGTTTAATGTGGAGGAGAGGGGAAGTTGAGTGTCATTGAAGAAGAGGGGATAGTTATCTGGAAGGTTATGTCGAGTAGATAGTTGTAGAAATTGAGTTTTTGAGGCATTGAACAAAACTAGGTTTGCTCTGCCCCAATCAGAAACAAGTGAAAGATCAGAAGTTAAGCGTCCTATAGCATCTCGCCTTGAGTCATTTAATTCTTGTTGGGTTGGGCGTCTGTTGTACGACGTTGAAAAATGCAAGGTGGTGTCATCAGCATAGGAGTGGATAGGGCATTGAGTCAGATTTAGGAGATCATTGATGAATAATAGAAAGAGAGTGGGTGATAGGACAGAACCCTGAGGGACACCACTGTTGATAGTTTTAGGAGAAGAACAATGACCGTCCACTACAGCAGCAATAGACCGGTCGGAAAGGAAACTAGAGATGAAGGTACAGAGAGAAGGATAGAATCCGTAGGAGGGTAGTTTAGAAATTAAAGATTTATGCCAGACTCTATCGAAGGCTTTCGATATGTCAAGGCCGACAGCAAAGGTTTCACCGAAGTCCCTAAAAGAGGATGATCAAGATTCAGTTAGGAAAGCAAGAAGATCACCAGTAGATCGGCCTTTACGGAAACCATACTGGTAATCAGAGAGAAGGTTGTGAGCTGATAGATGCCTCATTATCTTCTTGTTAAGGACAGATTCAAAGGCTTTAGAAAGGCAGGAAATCAAAGCTATAGGGCGGTAGTTAGAAGGATTGGAGCGGTCACCCTTTTTAGGGACAGTTTGAATGTGAGCAAACTTCCAGCAAGAAGGATAGGTAGAAGTAGAGAGACACAGACGAAAGAGTTTGACCAGGCAGTGAGCGAGTTCGGAAGCACAGTTTTTGAGAACAACAGGAGGGACTCCATCCAGACCGTAAGCCTTCCGAGAATGAAGGCCAGAGAGGGTCTGGAAAACGTCATAATAAAGAATTTTAATTTTAGGGATGAAGTAGTCAGAGGGTGGAGGAGTAGGAGGAATATGCCCAGTATCATCCAAAGTAGAGTTGGTAGCAAAGGTTTGAGCGAAGAGTTCAGCTTTAGAGAAAGAAGAGACAGCTGTGGGGCCCATCTGGTTGAAGTAAAGGAGGGAAAGATGAAGAAGTAAAATTGTTAGAGATATTATTGGCTAGATGCCAGAAATCACGAGAAGAGTTAGAGTTGGAAAGACTTTGACATTTTCTATTGATGAAAGAGTTTTTAATAAGTTGGAGAATAGATTTGGCATGATTACGGGCAGAAATATATAGGGCATGAGTTTCAGCAGATGAATGGCTACGGTATTTTGAAAATAATGAGGGGGAAGATTCAATGTCATAATAATGCTAGAAAATAATTGTATCATAATTATGATAATAATGACGATGATAATATTAATAATGATAATAACAATATGATAAGTGGTGCAGTTCATAGAAGTGACTTAATAATACATACCAATAATAACATGACGAGAGGGACAGTTCAGGGAATTGACTTAATAATAAAGACTCATAACAATGAGAGAAGTGGCCTTGCCAACACCTGGAGTGATGGACAGGTAAAGCAGGACATGAAACTAGAATACCTGAGACATTGATGTACCTGGGGAAGGCCGTGTGTGTGTGTGTGTGTGTGTGTGTGTGTGTGTGTGTGTGTGTGTGTGTGTGTGTGTGTACGTGTGTGTGTGTGTGTGTGTGTGTGTGTGTACGTGTGCGTGTGCTTGTGCGTGTGCGTTACTCTGCCAAACACTGCAGCACATTGTATGACTGTGTTGATCTGGTGTCTTGTGAGTTCAAGACACATCACTAAATACTTTACCCCAACCCTTTCCGAACTCTGAGTATGATATTTAATTTTTATCCTATTTTATTTAATTTTAAGCGAAGCTATTCATCAATTTGTTTTTTTCTTTATCGATTGGTTAGTTGCTATAAAAAAAAGTATGACTTCAATCACTACTCCGTCCATGAAGATGTCACATAGCCAGGTTGACATCACACGTAACACTTGTCACACCTGTACGTACATCACAATCTTAGCTGGAAATTGTTCTAGAGTCTTTTCCGCCCGCTCTCCTATATCCCATATTAAGTTTGTTATTTACCCGTGTAACCAAGCGTCCTTTTCCTCTACAAACTTTCATCAAAACACTACATTTATACTATCATCCTCCTGTTATATTGTTAATGTGTGCCATTGATAACTCTATAAACGCTATACAATGTCACCAGCTCGCACCAATGATATAATGATTCCTGCTTCCACAAAAAATATATAATGTGCTCACCATCGACCACAAAAGTATATAAAGTTTCTGCCACCAGCTCTGTGGTTCCACCTGCCACCTCTGATCCTGACTCACACGGGGAAGAATTATGTGAACTCTAAATCTTGCTTTAATCATATCACATAGTTATCATTCATAGTTACAGTTCCACTTAGCTGTTGATAAAGATGATCCACAAGGTGCCTGGGTAGATGTGACTGGCTGTCAGGATTCTAATCTTTCATGTAATTTTCTGGTTCTTGTAATAGCCAGTAAAGGAACCCTGTTTGTCATCACCCATTTAATACTAGTTCAAGTATTATAGGATCACGGTGGGAGATTAATTTACAATAACACAATGGCACAAATGTATATTTAATTCTTTTGAGGGAAGTATGTGTATTTGGAACGTGCAAAGTATGAAGTTAAGACAAAGTATGAACCACTCGGCAGCTGGTGACAAAGTGAAGGAAAGACGTTTTGAGTTCTTCGTCATCTGTATTGAGCCGCAGTACCGCCACCTGTCTTACAAATTTCGCACTACCCACCATTTCAATTCCATTTCCAGCAATTCTTTTAATCAATAAATATTCATTTTTGGCCTTCTACCTTTATTTTTAGTACGTTACTGTATTTAATTATTATTATTAGCTAGCGTGTATCCCTCTGTTATTACACAT
>JAPQNM010000019.1:5584351-5586851 GCA_029783475.1 Metacarcinus magister | reverse complement strand
TATCACTACTACTATCACTACTACTATTACTACTACTATTACTACTACTACAACTACTGCTACTCTTGGTCCCTTTACTCTCATTTCTTCTTTTGAACCCTATCTTTCCCATTCACCTTCTTCTTTCCTCTTTCGTGGCAATTAAAGGGAATGAGAGGAGGGAAAGAGGCAAGGGAGGGAGCAGGGTCTTAGGTCACTGAAGGAGGGTTGGGGTAGGTAGGTAGGGGGTGGCACTGAGGATGGTGGGCCAGGCAAGCAAGTATTCCCCCTTTCAGCAACTCAGCTTCATGTTAGCTCTTAGCCAGCTTCCCTGACCTGCCTCACTTTGACTCTTATGCCCTCCCTCCTTACCTCTTTACCTCCCTCCCTCTCTCTCTCTGTCCTCTTCCCTTCCTTCTCTTTCTTTCTCTCGTCTCTTTTCCTCTCACTTCCTTCATTCGTGTTTTCACTGCCACTTCCCTCCCTCTCTTTCCTTTCTCTCTTTCTTACTTCTTTTGTCATTTCATCTCTCTTTCTCTCTCTTTGACTTGCTTTTAATCTCTCTCTCTCTCTCTCACTGTGTCTCTTTTCTGATATTTTCCTTTTGTAATCTGCCTTGTCGCTTTAATTCCGAGTCTTATTTTTCTCTCTCTCTCTCTCTCTCTCTCTCTCTCTCTCTCTCTCTCTCTCTCTCTCTCTCTCTCTCTCTCTCTCTCTCTCTCTCTCTCTCTCTCTCATCCTCCCTTAATCTGCTCTTTTATACCTTGATCCGCGTGCAATGCAACTCACTGTCATGGGCGAGAATGCAAAATGAGACACTCATACATATTTTTGTTCCTGTTTCCCTGCCATTCATGTAAGTCTCATGAGTTTTAATTGCTTTTTCTCTCTCTCTTTTTTTTTCTCTCTCTCTCTCTCTCTCTCTCTCTCTCTCTCTCTCTCTCTCTCTCTCTCTCTCTCTCTCTCTCTCTCTCTCGTGTTTCAGTGTTTTTTTTTTGGTATGTGCTTCATTTTGTTTCGTTTTATTTTGTGTGTTCGTTTTTGTTTTGTTCTGTTTGTTTCGTTCGTGTGTGTGTGTGAGTGAGCAAGAGTGAGAGGAAGAGTGAGAGTGAGAGTGAGTGAGTGAGTGAGTGAGTGTTAAAAGGATTTGATTTTGGCACTTACTAACTTGTTTTCATTGGCATTGTGGGTGTTTGGCACTGTGGATGTCCTTGTGTGTGTGTGTGTGTGTGTGTGTGTGTGTGTGTGTGTGTGTGTGTGTGTGTGTGTGTGTGTGTGTGTGCACATTTCTTTATTTCATCCTCTCCTTCAATATTCTTTCTTTTATCATTCCTTCTTACACTCTCTCTCTCTCTCTCTCTCTCTCTCTCTCTCTCTCTCTCTCTCTCTCTCTCTCTCTCTCTCTTCTCTCTCTCTCTCTCCTCTCTCCTCTCTCTCTCTCTTCCTCCTCCTCGACACACACAGGTGAGAACAATTACGTCGGATCATGGGTGGCTGTGTGTGTGTGTGTGTGTGTGTGTGTGTGTGTGTGTGTGTGTGTGTGTGTGTGTGTGTGTAGTCACCAGGCAGCCGAAGAATGTGCTTGGTTGAGCTGTTTAGACTGCAGCACGTATGGAGAGAGAGAGAGAGAGAGAGAGAGAGAGAGAGAGAGAGAGAGAGAGAGAGAGAGAGAGAGAGAGAGAGAGAGAGAGAGAGAGAGAGAGAGAGAGAGAGAGAGAGAGAGAGAGAGAGGCACATTCCTTACGTCAATTCTGTGTTTCGTGTGTGATCTGTCATGTTTGTTTGTCTGGCTATCCGTTTGACCGTCTGTCTGTATCTATGTGAGTCTCTCTGTCTATCTGTCTGCCTAGCGGTCAGGCGGGCGAACTTAGAGTCCCGAGTTCGAGTCCCGATATCCGCTGGCACCTTTTTTTTTCTATTACCGCCGAGTGGCCAAACATCACTCAAATGCTATAAATGCATTGAGGAGCTTTCATGGCAGCATGTAACCTCTCTCACAACAAACAAAGAGAACGAAGAAAAAACGTGGCGTCACTAAAACAAAATCTAAAACCTGCGCTACTAACGGGTGGAGGCCGACCATCTAAAGAGAGCCTCCATCAAGCCTAGCGGCGCCATAGGTGGAAGACAGAAAGAACAAAAAAAGAAAAATGTGTATTTGTCTGTGTGTATGTCTATCTGTCTGTGTGTATGTCTATCTGTCTGTCTATCTGTCCGTCTGTCTCTCTGTCTGTCTTACTCTTTGGGTGGCTGTATATCTGTCTGTCTGTCTGTTTTTCTGTCTTTTTCAGTCTATTTCTTTCTGTTATTGTTTTTAATTCCGTGAGTTTTTTTTAAATATTCAGTAAGATTTTTTGCTATTTTTGGTTTTATTTGCTTTTACCTGAATTAACTTGTATGGAATTTTCATCGCTTTAGTGTTTTGATACCACTTTGTATTTAAAAAAAATGTTTGATTGTTTGTTGAGAGAGAGAGAGAGAGAGAGAGAGAGAGAGAGAGAGAGAGAGAGAGAGAGAGAGA
>JAPQNM010000019.1:5564351-5569351 GCA_029783475.1 Metacarcinus magister | reverse complement strand
TGGTGTGATGGAGACAAGTGGAGTAAGTGGTGTTGTTTTAATGTGATGTTCCAATTAACTTTTATTTATATGTTCCCAAGTTTCTTTTCACAGTTTAATGTTTCTTAGTACTTCGTTACTACACTTATCTTACTTTTCGTTACCACTCTTGTCTTCCTCCTCGTTACCTCTGCATCCTCCTCCTTCATCTCCGCCATACACCATTAATTGCTGACGTCACTTCCGTTCTGTATTACATTCTCCCTTTCGATCCCTCTCTTTTACATTGCCGTTTTAATTATCTATATACACTCATTATTTATTCTACACACGGCTCGCCCTTCACTCCATTTTTCTTCCTTCCTTTTCCTTTCTATTTAAAATGTTTATGCTTTTACGTTTCGTCAAATATCTTCTCATATTCAAGTTATTCCTGCTTTGCATTCGTAAATTGATTATTCCATCAATTTCCTCTCCAGCTTCATTTCCTTTTCTTTCCATTCATCCGTCCTCTTCTTCCTTCCCTTCGTCCCTCTGTCCCTCTGTCCCTCCCTTCTCCTCCTTCCTTCCTTTTCTTTTTCCCTCCTCCCTCCCTCCCTCTTTCCCTCCCTCCCTCTCTCCGTCCGCCCTGCAGTACACGTCAAAAATATATAGAATACTTAAACCCTCTTTTGAAAACTGTTGAATATCAATTGCATTTTTGCCTCCCTAATCCCCTTTTGAGCCCTTCCTTCCTCATCCCTCCCTCACCCCCCCTTCCCCCTCACCTTTCCAATCACCGCGTCCAGGTGAGATGAACCACCTGGAGGAGTGGTCGCCGAGGACGCTTTGAAGGGGAACACTTTCAAGGGGATGATGCTCTCGTGGGAATATTGATCATCACACTTTGGAGGTGAAGTGTTGAGCAAATTAATGTTGTGTTAAGGTCATTATTTCATGTGTAGGTATTAGGATAAAGGTTGAGAGGGATATGGGTAAGTTAAAGCTACAATAGGTAGGGTAAGAATGGGTACGATGTAGGGTTAGGATATAGGTATAAACTAGTGATTAATGGGTGGTGATTGTAAGTAATGTTATGTTAGGTTAGGTTATATTATGTTATGTAATATTATGTTAGGTTAAGTTAGTTTATAATATATTGTGTTATATTATATTATGTTATGGTATTATAATATATGATCAATAGGATTATAGTATGTTGAATGACATCAGACCTGGATAAACGGTAATCTAGGAAATGTTTAGATTAAAACTCCCTGCAAGGCTTAGGATGTGGACGTATTGGAGGATAGGAGTGGATAGGTAATGCCATGTATATTAGGATAGGTCTCATAGGGCAAAGGATGTCCGTCCGGTGTTGATATTGTTACAAGCTGTTAAGAACGTTTGTAGGAAGTCACGAAGATATAACATACTAAGGGGAAAGGCTTATTATCCGTTCATTTTACCAGTACTAACACTTGCATTGAATACCTGGAGTCTTACGAAAGGCTTGTAACGAAAAACTTGACTGCTGAAAATGGAAAATTGATCCTGATGTGAAATGGAAAATTTAACAAAAGAGAGTTACGTGTATGCATTGTAAACTGTGGTGATAATATTGTGTCTTACTGCATTCTTTCGTTATTTTTTATATACTTTTATTTAATGAAAATGTGATGTAAATAAATTGAATATTAAGCAGAAAGTTAGTAAACATGTTAATACTTAAAAAAAATTGGTCTGAATTTGATTATATTTACTTCAATTCTTTCTTTCCCATGACTCAAAACTCTTTCTTAATCAAGGGAATTGTGAATATACTTGAAGACATTGGATTGATTGGATATCGTGTGGTTTTTTTCTCTCACTTTATTTAATTAGTAATAAAAAAGGGACGTGTTCTTTTTTTTATCTTTTATCTTTTTCTCTTTCTTTTTTTGTTTCTCACGCCACTTCAGGCAGTTTCCACTCGTGTAAATAGAAACAAGAGATCATTTTTTTACCATACGTGTCGTTTAAAGATAATTGATAAAGAAAACAGATAGAGAGCGAGAAAAAAAGAGAGAAAGAGAGAAAGAGAAAGAGATAGAATGGGTAAAAAGGGAAAAGAGAAAGAAGATAAGGTAATAAATGGATAAGAATGCATCAAAACATTAAAAATTTTAACAAAATAATAAAACAAGAAAGATAGGCAGGAAGGAAGGAAGAAAGGAAGGTAAGGGGATGAGAATAATCGCCCTTCCTTCCCTTCCCTCCCCTTCCTCCTCCTGCATAAGTCTCAGGTCCCTTGAGGTGCTCCCTTGCCCCTCCCCTTCATAAGTACTCCCCCCGCCCCCCTCAATCCCCCTCAGCCCCCGTCACTCCTGCACCTCACTTTGTTGAGTTTTATCCCTTTTATTCAACAGCATCATGACACGCGTTTTAGAGTTGAAAAGAAAGAATTTTATCAAAGGAATTGAATCCAATGCATGTGCGTCTTATGTTACTCCTGCTGCTGCTGCTGCTGCTGCTGCTGCTGCTGCTGCTGCTGCTGCTGCTGCTGCTGCTGCTGCTGCTGCTGCTGCTGCTGCTGCTGCTGCTGCTCCTAATACTACACATATCATACTGGAAAACAAAGCAGAAGAAGGAAAAAAAGTAGAAACTTATAATGATTGTGAAAATGAAGACAGGGAAGAAAAGTAATGTAAGAAAATAAATATATGATAATAATGATAATAATAATGATACTACTACTACTACTACTACTACTACTACTACTACTACTACTACTACTACTTATAATAATAACAGTAATAACAATAAGAGCATCAGCAGTAGTCGCCGCCACAAGGGCAGGACGTGAATCCAGGTTGTGAATACCAATTAGCGTACAGCTTCACGCCGCGTCGAGCCTCGCCAGGCATGTGTCACGCTGGACGGGCCGCGGGGCACCTCACAAAGACCTCAATACACCCTCCACACCCCCACCCATCCCCATACCCTCTACCTCCCCACCCTTACTCACTCCTTTTCCTTCAGCTTCTTCCCCCTTTGCTGCTGTACCCTTTCTCCCTCCATCCTACCCATCCACCCCTTCTCTGCACGTCTCTTTTATCCTTCCTACAACCCCCTTCCCCTGCTGCTCCTTGTCTCCTTACCCCTTGTTCTCCCTCCTCCACGTCCTCCTTCGCCGGCTCTCAGGGGGATTATAGTAGGGAGGGGAGGGGAGAGGAGAGATAGGGGGGAGGAAGAGGTCAGGGGGCACGCAATGCAGGTTCTGATTCCCTAAAGCGTCACTGATACGGCCAGGTAGTGGGTATGATGGGGGGGAGGGATGGCATGTAGGGAAATGGCGGAGGTGACGGGGGTGATAAGGAAGGGGCAAAGGTGAAGGGGAACGAAGGGGGAGGTGATAGGGGAAGGTGGGGCTAAGGATTTAGGGGAAGGACAGGGGAAGTGTGGTGGGTGGTGCGGTATAGATAAGAGAAGTGGAAAGGGTTGGCTGAAGGGAAGGGATGGCAGCACAGGTGTGGTGGGTGGAAGGACCTGGTGGGAGGGAGGGAGGGAGAGAGAGAGAGAGAGAGGGAGGGAGGGAGGGAGGGAGGGAGGGAGGGAGGGAGGGAGGGAGGGAGGGAGGGACATTGATAAGGTTAGGTCGTTCGAGATACTGTCAGTGAAGTAAATCATTGAACTGAATGTTGGTTTGAAGCGGATTCCGAATTGTAATCTCATATAATTAGTTAATTGCATTTATATTTTTTATAGGTTTTCGGAAAGTTTTGCAAAGTTTAATTTTTTATTAAATAGTGTGTGTGTGTGTGTGTGTGTGTGTGTGTGTGTGTGTGGTGTGTGTTGTGTGTGTGTTGTGTGTTGTGTGTGTGTGTGTGTGGTGTTGGTTGTGCTTGTTTTTGTGTTTTGTTTACCCTTTTAGCATTAAACTGCTTAGTCTTTTCGGATAAACACAAAAAAAAAAAAAAAAAAAAAAAAAAAAAAAAAACAAATCCGAGTGCATAAAACCAAAAATAAAAATAAAACCACCCTAAAATAGATAACACGTCCCAAACAACTTTAAAACCTCTCATGTATTTTGAAATTAAACATTACTTTTATTTCCAAGAAAAATCTATACTATATGCGACATCTACATTTATTTTTTTCTTCTCAAAATTTTTTTATATTTATCCCGACAATAATTGGGGTATGATTTCCATTCCTGTAGATCAAAAATTGACATGTAAAAGTAAGAAAAATCCACAAAAATTTAACAATTATAATAATGAAAAGGAAAATTCCTTAAAAATTAAAATTAATTACAAAAACGTTTGTACTTTTTCATTATAAATACTTTATTACTTTAAACCAAAGCTTTTTTTTCCGCTCTCACCTGCTTTGACAAAAAAAAAAAAGATGTAGATATTAATAAATTATTACATTTCAATAGTAATAAATAAAAAAAAAACAAAAAAATAAAAAAACAAAAAAATAAAAAAAAAAAACAAAACAAAATAAATACTGGGAACAGAAAATAAATAACAAAAAAAAAAAAAAAAAACTAGGGGTGAACTACAAAAAAAAAACACAAAAAAAATAAAAAAAAAAAAAAGAAAAAAAAAAAAATAAAAAAAAAATAAAAAATAAACTTGTAAAAAGCAACAAACACAGAAAAAAAAAAAAAAAAAAAAGCAAAAAAGAAAACACCTCACCCAGCAACCACCAACGCAAGGAACACCGCCCACAGACCCGGCCATGGCCCCACCCCCGCCCCCGCCCCACCCCCACCGACGTAAAGACCAGTCCCCCCCCAACGCGGCCCACGGCATGTCCACCACATATACTTCTACGGGCCCACTCGACCCCTCTCGACCCCACACCAAACCACAGGAGCCACCTCACGTGAGCCACCCAGGCCCGTGTACCTACACAAACCCGCGGGCCGTAGACCCCAGCCTCCAGACCCAAGCCCCCCCACCCCCGACCCCCCCTTTCTCACCACCCAACAATCCTGGCGATGCTTCCCTTGCGGGCGCCCTCGACGGGCACACCTCAAAACTTTCCTACCC
>JAPQNM010000019.1:5559440-5561940 GCA_029783475.1 Metacarcinus magister | reverse complement strand
TGTAGTAATAATAGTAATGGTAGTAAAAATAGTAGTAATAGTAGTAGTATTAGCGACCAGAGTTGGGGCTGATGACCTCCAATTCGTGGAGCCCTTTGAAATAAACGCAGGGTGGAGGTATCTTTTAATATGTGGAGTAGTAGTAGTAGTAGTAGTAGTAGTAGTAGTAGTAGTAGTAGTAGTAGTAGTAGTAGTAGTAGTAGTGGTAGCAGTAGTAGTGGTGGTAGTAGTAGCAGTAGTAGTAGTAGTAGTAGTGGTAGCAGTAGTAGTAGTAGTAGTGGTAGCAGTAGTAGTAGTAGTAGTAGTAGTAGTAGTAGTAGTAGTAGTAGTAGTAGTAGTAGTAGTAGTAGTGGTAGTAGTAGTAGTTGCAGTAGTAGTAGTAGTAGTAGTAGTAGTAGTAGTAGTAGTAGTAGTAGTAGTAGTAGTAGTAGTAGTAGTAGTAGTGGTAGCAGTAGTAGTAGTAGTAGTAGTAGTAGTAGTAGTAGTGGTAGTAGTGGTAGTGGTGGTGTAGTAGTAGTAGTAGTAGTAGTAGTAGTAGTAGTAGTAGTAGTAGTAGTAGTAGTAGTAGTAGTAGTAGTAGTAGTAGTGGTAGTAGTAGTAATGGTAGCAGTAGTAGTAGTAGTAGTAGTAGTAGTAGTAGTAGTAGTAGTAGTAGTAGTAGTAGTAGTAGTAGTAGTAGTAGTAGTGGTAGTAGTAGTAATGGTAGCAGTAGTAGTAGTAGTAGTAGTAGTAGTAGTAGTAGTAGTAGTAGTAGTAGTAGTAGTAGTAGTAGTAGTAGTTCAATTCAATTCAATTCATTTATTTCGTAATACTTACATCAATTGTCTGTATTACATACTGCAAATTAAAGAACAAATAAAAGAAAAACATGTACACACATATACATACATATATATCTATCTAGAACATCGTAGGAACAGGAAGTTACTAAAATTGTGCTAAAATCAAAAGAAAATAAAAGTACAGTTGTAGTGTATTGTAGGTCTGGTGTATGGCATGGGTAGCCATGATAATAAAATAACCATCCCGGAGGGGAGTGTTACCTACCAGCACCACCACCCCCACCTGTCGTAGTGGTGGTAGCAGTAGTGGTAACAGTAGTAGTGGTGGTGGTAGTAGTAGTAGTAGTAGTAGTAGTAGTAGTAGTAGTAGTAGTAGTAGTAGTAGTAGTAGTAGTAGTAGTAGTGGTAATAGTAGTAGTGGTAGTAATAGTAGTGGTATCAGTAGTAGTAGTGGTGGTGGTGGTGGTGGTAGTAGTAGTAGTACCACCTGTGCCGGATACTATAGATAATTAGAAAGAGAAAGAGAGAGGAAGAGAGAGAGTGAGAAATACGAGAGGAAATTACAACACACAATGATTTCCAAGCCTGCTGGAAGGCGTCTACAACTCTGTCTGGCCGTCTAGCTCACCTGGAAATGATGAGTAACAGAATAATGACGTGAACATGACACTCGGTATAATCTCTCTCTCTCTCTCTCTCTCTCTCTCTCTCTCTCTCTCTCTCTCTCTCTCTCTCTCTCTCTCTCTCTCTCTCTCTCTCTCTCTCTCTCTCTCTCTCTCTCTCTAATCTCCTTATGCTTTTTGTTTCATTAGAAATTTACTCCTCTTTTTTACTTTCACGACCGTTCACTTTTTTGCGCATAACTAACACTTCTATATCAGGTTGTCTTATCAGTAGTAGTAGTAGTAGTAGTAGTTGTAGTAATAGTAGTAGTAGTAGTAGTAGTAGTAGTAGTAGTAGTAGTAGTAGTAGTAGTAGTAGTAGTAGTAGTAGTAGTAATGTTAATAATAAACTATATAGTAAATAGACAAACTTTTCAATAATAATAATAATGATAATAATAAAAACAAATACAATAATATTATGAACAATAATAATAACAATAATGATAATAATAATAATAATAATAATAATAATAATAATAATAATAATAATAATAATAATAATAATAATAATAATAACGATAACATTAACAATAATAATAATCATAGCGAAAGCAAGATAAAAGGAAGGATAATATGATCAAAGTTGCAAAAAGATTATATATATATATATATATATATATATATATATATATATATATATATATATATATATATATATATATATATATATACAAGAACAACAATAATAATTAGAGATAAAAGTATTAGATATATAGAAACACACACACACACACACACACACACACGCACACACACACACACACACACACACACACACACACACACACACACACACACACACTAATCCACATTATACATCCGATACTCGCATAAAATCACCGTGACTTTTCTCTTTTTTTTCCCTGTTCTCATGTGTTCCATTTGTAGACAGTTACTCAGCTTCCTCTCTCGCTCCTGGGGCTCACGGGAAAATCTGGGAGGAAGGGAGGGAGGGAGGGAATGATGGAGGGATGGAGGGAGGGAGGGAGGGAGGGAGGGAAGGAGGGATGAAGGAAGGAGGGAGGGAGGGAGGGAGGGAGGGAGGGAGGGAGG
>JAPQNM010000019.1:5551940-5554440 GCA_029783475.1 Metacarcinus magister | reverse complement strand
TGTGGTAGTAGTGGAGGGGTGAAGGGGTGTGTGTGGGTGTAGTGGAGGGGTGAGGGTGGAGTGTGGTGGTGGGGAAGGTGTGAGGGTATTGGAGTACAAAGGAGTACAAAGGAAGAACAGACAGCAACAGTCCTACTGGACCTAACGAGGCTGTCTGTTTAGCTACACTACTACTATATCTACTTGATAAGAGACAAAAGGACAGCAAAGTGGAAGGTTCCTCCCCACCCATGGAGGGATGAGGGGGTGGAGGGGTGAGAGGGTGGAGGGGTGAGGGGGTGGAGGGGTGAGAGGGTGGAGGGGTGAGGGGGTGGAGGGGTGAGAGGGTGGAGGGGTGAGGGGGGGGGGTGTGCTAGGTGTAGTCCATGGTGTGTGGTGTTGAGACCTTCCTACCGCGGACAGAAGGGTGACAGAAGGAGCATCATCTCCTAAGCATGTTAATGTTATACTCAAAGAACCTTAAAAAAAAATGTAAATAAAGTGTGAGGGTTTTTTTTATTCCTTTCTCTCTCTCTCTCTCTCTCTCTCTCTCTCTCTCTCTCTCTCTCTCTCTCTCTCTCTCTCTCTCTCTCTCTCTCTCTCTCTCTCTCTCTCTCTCTCTCTCTCTCTCTCTCTCTCTCTCTCTCTCTCTCTCTCTCTCTCTCTCTCTCTCTCTCTCTCTCTCTCTCTCACAAAACTTTTGTTATCTTATTTTTTCATACTTTCACCTCCTTTACCTCCTCCTCCTCCTCCTCTTGTATCTCATCCTACTCAAATGTTTTTCTTTCTGTTCCGTGACAATTTCAATATAGTTTTCCTACAAATATGGTGTTTTCCTCACTTTTCCTTGTCGGCAGTATGGCGCTGAAGGGAGAGAGGAGTGGAGGAGTGGTGTTACACTACCGTCACATTAGTAGTGATAATGTAGAGAAGAAGAGTACACCCTTGAAGCAAGTCACCATCTTGTAAGCCGATAAGATCCTCCTCCTCCTCCTCCTCCTCCTCCTCCTCCTCCTCCTCCTCCTCCTTCTCCTCCTCCTCTTACTCCTCCTCCTCCTCCTCCTCCTCCTCTTCTTACTCCTCTTCCAGCCATTTGTATTGTACTTCGTCTTATCAATGTAGAATGAAAAATCAAAATATATAAAGCTGTAAGTGGTATATGGATGGTATTTTTTCTTTTACACCAAATATTTTTCAACAGTTCTATGTTATTAATGCGCCACAAATAAATTTTTCCGTTTCGATTGTTTTTGCTTTGCTACCAAATGAACAACAGCGAAGCTATGAAGTTCCCAACAAAGTAATGGTAGACAAATGCGAGGAATTGGGATTTATAGACGTGGAGGTTCCTGCCACGAATTTGTTGAAGCAGTCAGTCCTGAGTCACCGTGTTAGGACGCAGGGCAGCTTATTTCATCCTACCCTGAGTACCTCACAGAGTGTTCATGATCTTGGTCTTGTGCAGCGATATAGAAAGCAGGAAGAAATCAAAATTTTACTCGGTGTATTCGACGGTCTAGTATTTCTATCCTGACTGACGTTAAGAAAGGCATACATAACACTCATGAAAACACAACTCCAGAAGGGCTGGAAGGACTGGTGCATTACTTTGATTCAATATATGTATTTTGAATGGTTTCTTTTCATAGTCATCTACGAATGTTTTATCAGCAACATTCATTCTCCATTCCCCTATGCTTCCTTCCTTCACAGACTTGGAATGTGCACGATGTTACCCTGGCAGGAGGGAACCCCAAGCACATGTATAAGAGCGGGAAGCATGCGTTGTCTCACTTGGTTGACTACAAACGTCCATCTTTATTGACCCTCACTGATGCATTATGGAAAGACTGTGACTTGTCTCCTTTTTCATCAAGAGGAACGATGTCATTGGTCAACCACCCCAAACACGTGTCAAGCGGTGCACAGGAAAACAACAGTAGCGGCTCGTCCAGATATAAGCAGCTAGACGTCAAGGTCAGAATAATGTGACACAAACTTTGACGGCTGTTTTTTTACTGTATTCGACCTTGATTATATGATTGCATTTAATATTTTACATTTATACAATAGAAAAGAAAATGTATCAGTTATTGTTGTTCAGTGTAAAGAAAGTACTATTATTGACACCTTTTGTATTCTGTATAAAATGTTTTGTCACAATCATTTAAAGTGAGACATGAATAAAGGAGATGGAAATGTATAAAGAGGAAATGTATAAAGAGGGAAATGTATAAAGGGGTGAATGTATAAAGGACAAAATGTATAGAGGGGAAATAAATGTCTAAAAGGGGAAAATATCTAAAGAGGTAAAATGTCTGGAGGGGCAAATGTCCTATCTTGCCAAGTACTAAGAGTACATTGGCACTTTCTTGGCAGAGCGTGAAGGAGCCAGGAGCGCAGGTGACGAGGCGAGTCACACCACCATGGCAATATCAATGGCGTGTTAGGTTAGGTTATTAATGAAATATTAATTACTCGTATTTTCTTTTCTGTAATTCAGCTGCGTGACTGTTTGAGG
>JAPQNM010000019.1:5544440-5546940 GCA_029783475.1 Metacarcinus magister | reverse complement strand
TTACCAATGATCTTGAAGCCATTGTTACGAGTGGTGCTTCTGAGATCGGTAGTTACATAGTCATTTATGTTAATGTCAAAACAATGGAAATTTTTAAATACCTCAATTAGGTCCCCTAATAAACTGAATAAGTTCAGCTCCTTTAGTCATAAGACTTGTTTCGTAATGTAGGGATAATTTTAGTAACTTTTCTTTGAAGGAGGAGGAGGAGGAGGAGAGATATGGCCAGGTAATAGTAATGAGTATAATTATGACGTCGTGACTCACCTCAGGCAGTACTCTTGAACTCAATGACGTCGGATACTTGTGAACCCGGAGGAGGAGGAGGAGGAGGAGGAGGAGGAGGAGGAGGAGGAGGAGGAGGAGGAGGAGGAGGAGGGAGATCCGCTTCCGATGTAGTGACCAACAATTAAGTGTGAGTTGTATTCATCACCACCTCCCGGATCCACACACACACACACACACACACACACACACACACACACACACACACACACACACCAACCCCCAACCCCCCACCCTTTCCTTTCTTTTCTTCCTCTCATCGTACTCCTTTTTAGGTACACTGAGTCATGTTAGGTCATGGTAGGGGGGGGTGGGGGGTAAAACTAGAATGTCATGTCAAATATTCAAGGGAGAGAAGGAGGAGAAGGGAGGAGGAGGAGGGTTAATAGGTCATGTTACAATAGTTCCCCTTTCCTCTAGTAAGGTCAAATGAGGTCATGTCACCTGTCATCTTGTTGGTTAGTCACTTCACGTCATATCATTTAACATCAACGTGCAGGGATATACACATCGCCTCCCTCCCCAACCCGGTCCTCCGCCCATCTTTATTACTTCCACCGTCACACAGATGAAAGTACACCTCCATCCACATTACACCTCACACTTCTTCCTGCATTGTCACACCTGCGCACCACCCATCACGTCACACCCTGGACACACCTGAGTCTCGCGTCACCTCACGTCACCTTCACCTGAGAGTCAGACGTCAGGCACGCCAGCACAATAACACCTGCTTTACCTGCTGTCCCTCCCTCCTTCCTCCACCACCACCACCACTACTAGACGCACCTCACCCCCGCCTTCCTCAACACCACACAACACCAACACCAACACCAACACCAACGCCATCCCTTCCCCTTTTACTATACCAACCAAACCTCACATCACCTTCCTTACACTTTCACGACCAGCTATACAGAGGCACACTCTAGTTACACCCAATTACAACCACGGCTCAGGTACTGCACGTTTGACTTTCATTAAGCGTTCAGGTCACGTTTGCACCTGTATCAGTATTGCATGTATTGTACTGGCCAGAAGCGGCTCTCGTGTCTCCCTGATCACTGACTCTCCTCCCTGCCGCCCACCATATACCATTACGACCACTGTGTTAAGTCGCGCTCTTCTCTTCTCAACACAGGGAAATAAAATTAACCCCTTTTTTTCGACACGTAAATTACAACCAGTGTAGAGCTGCAGATTTTAGTACTCCTTTCCGTCACATTTGGTCGTCTTCATTCAAACCCACTTATATTTTCAGGTGTAGGTGATAAAAAACGTTCACTCTAATGACCTACACTATAAAGATCACCTGTCCCGTGCTCTTCCCTCACTCACCTGTCCAACGCGGTCTCCTCAAAGCGTCACCTCATCCACGCCGCGTCTCTGCAGGGAGAAAATGTAAAGAATAAATAAAAAAAGTGAAAAGAAAAGAAAATACTACTAACATTTCTACTACTACTTCTACTGCTACTACTACTTCTACTACTACTACTACTACTACTACTACTACTACTACTACTACTACTACTACTACTACTACTACTACTATTACTACTACTTCCACTACTACTATTACTACTACTACTACTACTACTACTACTACTACTACAAATACTACTACTACTACTACTACTACAACTACTACTACTACTGCTGATGATGATATAATACAAAACCCTGATTATCTGTACTGTATTCAATAATTATACTAAATTGCATTTCCTTCCACGCTATATAATGAATGCCTTGGACCAGAATGTGCTTACGTTTTATATACCAATAAGACTAAATACGTCATGATAAATAATACGAACTAGGTTGAAAAATGTAAAAAAAAATGGAATCTAATAAGCCACGACATTTCGTTTTCTTTTTTCTTTTAAGAGTTTTATGGGTAACTCCTTCAGTATATGATAGGAGTGTTTGTTACGACTTTTCTGGGGAGACTCTTCTGTTTTCGTGTTCCCATTGACAAGTAGTAGCAGTAGTAGTAGTAATAGTGGTAGTAGTAGTAGTAGTAGTAGTAGTAGTAGTAGTATAGTAGTAGTAGTAGTAGTAGTAATAGTAGTAGTAGTAGTATAGTACTAGTAGTATAATAGCATTAGTAGTACTAGTAGTAGTAGTAGTAGTTAGTAGTAGTAGTAGTAGTAGTAGTAGTAGTAGTAGTAGTAGTTGAGGTGGTGATTGTATTATCATTACTATCATTATTATT
>JAPQNM010000019.1:5516940-5524440 GCA_029783475.1 Metacarcinus magister | reverse complement strand
CTCTCTCTCTCTCTCTCTAAGTGTGTGTGTGTGTGTGTGTGTGTGTGTGTGTGTGTGTGTGTGTGTGTGTGTGTGTGTGTGTGTGTGTGTGTGTGTAGGTAAACAAAACCACATGGGTCCATTTTGTGGTTACTTCACTGACCTCATCCGTCAGGCCACAAACCCCTCCCTCCCTTCCTTCCTTCCTTCCTTCCTTCCTTCCTTCCTTCCTTCCTTCCTTCCTTCCCTCCCTTCTCTTCTTTCCTTCCTTCCCTTTCTTCCTCCCTTCCTTCCTTCCCATCCTTCCTTCCCTCACTTCTCTTTCTTCCATTCCCTCCCTTCCTTCCTTCCTTTCCTTCCCTCCCTTCCTTTCCTTCCCTTCTCTAATTTCCTTTCTTTCCTCTTTTCCTTCCCTTCCTTTCTTTGCTTCCTTCCCTTCCATCCCTTCCCTCACTTCCTTCATTTCATTTCCTTCCTTCCTTCCTTCCTTCTCTTCCCTTCTTTCCATCCTTCTTCCTTTCTTCATTCCTTTCTTTCCTTCCCTCCCTCACTTTCCTCACTTTTTTCCCTTCTCTTCCTTCCTTTCTTCCTTCTTTTCTTCCTTCATTAATTTATTCATTCCTCTTCGTTAATTTCCAATATTTCCATTTTTCCTTTTTCTATCACTTATTTTTCTTTCCTTCTCTTCTATCTTTAACGTATCCTCTTCCTTATCTCCAGTCTCTTCCTTCCTCCTCCTCTTCACTTCCTCTCTCTCTTCTCTTTCTTTTATATCATTATTTCCTCTCACCTCCCTCTCCCTCCTTCCTATGCTTTCTCCCTTCCTATCTCCCTCACTCCTTTCCTGTTCTTTCTCCTCCTCCTCCTCCTCCTCTTCCTCCTCCCTCTCTCTCCCTCCCTTCCTTCCCCATCATATAACTCCATCACCCTTATCTTCCCCCCCTCCACCATTCCCTCCATACCTCCCTCTAGTAGTATATTTCTCCCTCCTCCCTTATTCTCCCTTCCCTTCTCCCTTCCTTACATTTCCTACAAACTTTACTTCCTCTACTTTTAACTCTTCCTTCCTCCTTTCATACAGTATTTCTAAATCTCCCTGTGCTACTTCCTCCTCCTCCTCCTCCTCCTTCTCCTCCTCCTCCTCCTCCTCCTCCTCCTACTCCAATATCTAACTACTTCTTCCTTCCTTTTACTCTGACCTTTTCTATTCCCTATTACACATTTCCTCCCTCCTGCTGTCCATAGATTTACGAAGCAAGTATCTTCAGCTTTTTATTCCCAAAGGATGTGTTGCAACGCCCGGCACTACAACAGCGGCAGAACAGAACAGAACAGGAGGGCGGTGTGATGTAGTATAGTGTGGTCGTTGTGGTGTGGAGGGGCTGAAGTATTTGAAGGTAGTCCAGGTGGTGGTGGTGGTGGTGGTGGTGGTGGTGGTGGTGGTGGTGGTGGTGGTGGTGGTAGAAACGCGTATTGAAGAAGAAGAAAAAAACATTGTCGCTCTCTCACTCTCCTTCTTTCATCCTTCCCTCACCCTTTTCATCTTTGTCTTCTTTCTTCCTTCCCTCCTTCCGTGATCTTTTCCTCCCTCCTTCACCCTTTTTCTAACTTCCTTCTCCTTTCACATTTCTCCTTCCTTCCTCTAAGTTCTCCTCCTCCTCCCCCTCCTCCTCCCCCTCCTCCTCCTCCTCCCTTCGCAGAAAACCTCATTTGCCCTAAATCTCGTCCACCCTCGCCTTCCTCTGTCACTGCCCTGCCATCCACCCTCTGCCAGCCTGACCACGCGGCGGGAGGCTAAAGAGGAGGAGGAGGAGGAGGAGGAGGAGGAGGAGGAGGAGGAGGAGGAGGAGGAGGAGGAGGAGGAGGAGGAGGAGGAGAAGAAAAAAAATTGACAGCAAAAGGACGAGGCTAAACCAAAGAAGTTCGAAGACAAGGAGGAAGTGAACAAGGCTAAGGATTACAAGTTACAAAGAAAGAAAAGGAAGAAGAAATAGGTACCATTTTCTATGCGTAACGAGCAAGGTACAAGAAGAAGAAAAGAAATTACGGCATAACATAAAAAGAAAGTGTCTATATGGATTTTTTAGGGGTGACTGCATGGTTTTGAGAGTCTTCTTGTCTATACTTTACTCCCTACTAATGTGCAGCTAAAGTCCCGCCTATACAAAGGTTTGACAATACTGAGCCTTCCTGCCCTGCCTTTACTCTCTACCCTATACACTCAACACCTTGCTTACTCCATCCACACGGGTCATCCACCTGCATCATCCACATCATCATCATCATCATTGTTATTGTTATCATTTTTCACTCACATCATCGGAGTTTCAAATTATATGAAAATCTGGTAATATATACATCACTCCGCAGAGAGTCATTATCATCATCATCATCATCATCATCATCATCATCATCATCATCATCATCATCATCGTTGTCATCATCATCATTGCGTGTGTGTGTGTGTGTGTGTGTGTGTGTGTGTGTGTGTGTGTGTGTGTGTGTGTGTGTGTGTATGTGTGTATGCGTGTATGTGTGTATGTGTGTATGTGTATGTGTGTATGTGTATGTGTGTATGCGTGTATGTGTGTATGCGTGTATGTGTGTATGTGTGTATGTGTGCATGCGTGTATGAAAAAGATATTCTACTCGCGATCACTAATATGAAAATAAATAAAACTCCAGGCCCGGACAAAATTTCACCGAGATTTTTCAAAGAAACAAAAAACTAAATTGTTGAGGCACTCCATTAAATGCAATAAATCACTAACTCTCAGCAAAGTTCCGCGCGAGTGGAAGGTAGCCAACGTCACTCCCATCTATAAAGAGGATATTAAATCTCATCCTGGAAATAATAGACCAAGTAGCCTAACATATGTTGTAGGCAAATTAATGGAATCCATAACAAGAGACAAAACAGTGAAATATCCGGCGGAAAACATCATTAGGGATTCACAACATGGGTTCAGAAATAAACGTTCATGCCTTACAAACTTACTGGATTTCTTCAACGACCTACACAACATGTATGACAACACCAGAGTGATCGACATAGTATATCTTGACTTCCAAAAAACGTTCGATAAAGTTCCAAACAAACGTTTCATCAGTAAAGTAAAAGTTCACGGTATAACCGGTAACCTTTATAAATGGACAGATAATTGACTAACGGATCGAAAGCAGCGAGTAGTACTAAACGGAAAGGCCTCCGAATGGATCCGTGAAAATAGTGGAGATAGTCTTTACTATTTGTGTAAACGACAAAATATCAAACTTTGCAGACGACACAAAAATAGCAACACAGTTACTACAGAAGCTCAACGTCAGTTCATGCAAAAGGATTTAAACACTTTAGTAGATTGGTCTGAATAGTGACAAATGAAATTTAACTTCGATAAATGCCACGTACTTCATATCGGAAATTACAATCCTCTTAAAAGAAAAAGACTTAGGCGTTATTATTACAAGTGATCTAAAACCGAGCAGCCAATGTACTGAAGTAGTAAAAACTGCAAACTAATTTGTCCGTTCCATTGGAAGAACTTTCAATTTTAAATCAGAACAAGTGATACTTATATTACATAACTCACTCGTGCGTCTCCATTTAGAATACTGTGTACAGGTTTGGTCACCTTATTTCAGGAAGGACATAGAAAAATTAGAGAAAATACAGAGTCGTGTAACCAAAATGATACCAAGATTACCTAACAAACCAAACGAGGAAGGCTGAGACGCGACTTAATTACAGTTTTTTTTAAAATCTTCAAAGGTTATACTAACGTAAATCCAGACGCCTATTTAACAGTGGGCCGCTCTAACATCACGAGAAACAACGATTACAAAATAATTAGGAAACGCTTTGAAACTAACGAAGCCAAATATTTTTTCTTTAATCGTGTTGTCAATGTTTGGAACGGACTGATTACCCTCGAACGTCGTTAACTCAGCTACCGTTGAAACTTTTAAATAATGCCTCGATACTTACTTCATATCAAATCACCGGCTGGCACTGTTCTCTTCAGGTCAATTAATTATTTATACTGTGGTTTAGAGAACTCTAAAAAAAACAAAAAAAACATGATTCCTGCAACACAACACACATCACACACCACACAACACACAACAAACACCCCACAACTCACTTAACACCACACACCAAACACCAAACACCAAACACCACACACCACACACCAAACACCACACACCAAACACCAAACACCACACACCAAACACCAACACCACACCAAACACCAAACCACCACACACACCACACACCACACACCACACACCACACACACACACACACCACACACCAAACACCACACACCACACACCACACACCAAACACCAAACACCACACACCACACACCACACACCAAACACCACACACCACACACCACACACCAAACACCACACACCACACACCAAACACCAAACACCAAACACCAAACACCACACACCACACACCAAACACCACACACCAAACACCAAACACCACACACCACACACCAAACACCACACACCACACACCAAACACCACACACACCACACACCACACACCAACACCACACACCAAACACCACACACCACACACCACACACCACACACCACACACCAAACACCAAACACCACACACCACACACCACACACCAAACACCAAACACCAAACACCAACACACCACACACCAACACCAAACACCAAACACCACACACCAAACACCAAACACCAAACACCAAACACCACACACCAAACACCACACACCAAACACCAAACACCACACACCAAACACCAAACACCACACACCAAACACCAAACACCAAACACCACACACCACACACCAAACACCACACACCAAACACCACACACCAAACACCAAACACCAAACACCACACACCAAACACCAAACACCACACACCACACACCACACACCAAACACCACACACCAAACACCAAACACCAAACACCACACACCACACACCACACACCACACACCAAACACCAAACACCAAACACCAAACACCACACACCACACACCACACACCACACACCAAACACCAAACACCACACACCACACACCACACACCAAACACCAAACACCACACACCACACACCAAACACCACACACCAAACACCAAACACCAAACACCACACACCAAACACCAAACACCAAACACCAAACACCACACACCACACACCACACACCACACACCACACACCACACACCAAACACCACACACCAAACACCAAACACCAAACACCAAACACCACACACCACACACCAAACACCAAACACCAAACACCAAACACCACACACCACACACCACACACCACACACCAAACACCAAACACCACACACCACACACCAAACACCAAACACCAAACATCACACACCAAACACCACACACCACACACCAAACACCACACACCACACACCAAACACCAAACACCACACACCACACACCAAACACCAAACACCAAACATCACACACCAAACACCACACACCAAACACCACACACCAAACACCACACACCAAACACCACACACGGCGTACCGCTCACCACAAAACACATATCACTTGTCTGTCACACATCACCAAGATGCTGGTACCCACGGAAAATTGTTCTAAAAAACTGCTTGTTTCCTCTTATTAGAACAATCCATTGGTTTTCTCCCGAACTGCTACACTTTGGATGGACTCGCTGCTGCTATGACGAAAGGGGAAAAAAGTTATGAAACAAAAAGTGATTCATCTTTTACTTTCTGTGTCAAGCCTCCTGTGACTAACCTTCTTTATCATATGGGATGTTTCAGCAGGATATTCAATGGACGACAGCATACGCGTGTGTGTGTGTGTGTGTGTGTGTGTGTGTGTGTGTGTGTGTGTGTGTGTGTGTGTGTGTGTGTGTGTGTGTGTGTGTGTGTGTGTGTGTGTGTGTGTGTGTGTGTGTGTGTGTGTGTTTACCTAGTTGTAATATACAGGAAAAGAGCTATGTTCGTACTGTCCCGTCTCCAAATCTACTATTATCCAGTTTGCTTTTGAAATCATGAAAATTTCTTGCATTAACTACATCTGCTTCTGGTCAGTCATCCTTGAAACGTCAAAGGTAGAGATGGTGTGGCTGTCTACGCTTAACTTTACTGCCCATTTTCTCCAAATAAGTTTTTCCAAATTCATGCCCTTCTATCTCCACTATCTTTTGACCAATCATTTTTAATCTTTGTCACAATAATTTAATATAAATGCACTATATTCTAAACAAGACGGTTTTTCCCTCTAACAGATATTTATGGTTCAAATATTTCTATATTTCTAATTTTGTCAAAATAATTTCATCAAAGTTTTTTATTTTCCAAAAAACTGCACAATGCCTAGATAACAAAGCACGCTATTGACACTGAAAATAACACATCACACTATATCCAGACACAATTTAAAGTTTTTTGTTATAATGGATATTCCACTTGGTACTGCATTAAATGTAGCATATAAAAAAAAAACATTCGTGTTGCAGATATCGCCTTCAGGTTGGAACAATCTCATATTGGCATTAAGATCTCTTTACAAAAAAAAATCCATGATAATCAGATAAATTTTCATTACCATGGGTCTCAAAGACTCTATCCACTCTAAACTATTCTCAATCGTCTACAACAGTTGGAATGGCACGTACTCCACACCACCCTGGACACACGCACAGCATTCCACCTTTTCCAGATAGGTAACTGCAGCTTATTCTGTTAAATTTTTAAACTGTTTATTCGTCGACCAAAAACTTTTCTCTGAATTCTGTTGTTGTCTCTCCTATGCAGCGTTTGGACTCGCTAAGGCGGGAGTGTTTCTTGCATTATTGATCTGTTCTTTAGTATAGGAACCTTGCAGTGAAAGTTCGTGTTCCAGTTAATGCAAAATTAGATACAGCGAAAATTTGAAGTTTCATAACAACTCTGAATCATTCGTCCCTCCCCTTGGCCCTCCATCCCCCCGCCCGCCACCCCAGCCACCCAGGCTGTGCAAGGCCTCGTCTGTTAATGTTTAGGTTGTGCCTCAAATATTTGGGAATGATGCACCCAAACGATGCCTTCAAACACGGCACAAACAACGACTATGCGTTCCATCAATTCCCTTCCTTTAACAATCATCGATCTATGCTAATGTCTCTGCCTTCCTAACCCCTTCATGCTTCCCTGCTACACACAAAACTTCCTCTCAATATAAGAGTTAACATTTTTCATCTCGTTACCAATTGATAAGCTTTGGAACAGTTTGCCTTCCTTTGTGTTCCACCTTCCAAGCCGTTCAAATTCTTCACGTGGTGAGCATGCAGATTACTCAAAAAATAAACTAACTCCATTATTCTGCGACTCTCCTATTTTGTTTTTAAGCAAACTACATTTGATTATAATTTTCGCCAAATCGCTTATGTCTATGATTCCTCTGCATTATCCTTTAGTCTTAAGAAAAAAATACCATTACTTTTCAACAACACGTCAATTTAAACCTCGTAAGACACCAATAAGT
>JAPQNM010000019.1:5466940-5474440 GCA_029783475.1 Metacarcinus magister | reverse complement strand
CATTTTTCATATACAGATTTTATTTTTTTGTCTGTCTGTGTCTATCCGTCTGCCCCTCTCTCTCTCTCTCTCTCTCTCTCTCTCTCTCTCTCTCTCTCTCTCTCTCTCTCTCTCTCTCTCTCTCTCTCTCTCTCTCTCTCTCTCTCTCTCTCCTAGCAGCACTGGGCTGTCTGATGTTTGTTTGTTTCCAACATTCTTTGCTTTCATGTTAACAGTTTCATATCAGTTTTTCTTTTGTTGTGCATCAATTCTTTTCCATGCCTCGTTGAAATCTGTGTATTTTTCGTTCATCACTGTGTTTCTCTACCTTGAATCTTTTTTACTTTGTTCTCCTCCGCCATTTTAACCAATATCCCTCAAAGCTCTCCACTTCCCCACTCTGCTAGTGTTCTCTTTCAACTCTCCACCTCTTTCTTCCACCTTCTCTCTGAACCTGTTTTCACTCCTTTCTCAGATTCCACGTTGTAATCTTCTTATTCCTTTGTGTCCTCAATTCTCTCATCTTTTTCCATTTCGCATCCATGACTACACTCCTATGTTGTTTCAATCACGCTTCTCCAGGGACCAACGTGTAGTCCACTAGTTTCCTGTTTTCCCTTCTCCTTATACATATGTAATCAATCTGACTCTGCACTCTCCCACTTTAGTAGGTCCCTGGATGCTCTTCTTTCTTTTCATATCCCGCCTTCACGCAAAACAATTACAAACCTTGCTTGTGCCATCCCCGGTATCCTATTGTATTGGTTCAGTGCGGCAGACTCACATGGAAATAATAGTCGGTTTCTTTATTTATTTGCTCGTCTGTAAACCTTGGGGAGAATGTAGTAGTGTGACCGTGAAATGTTTGGAATGAGGCGGCCCCAGTGAGGTGTTGTGCCCAGCCTGGTGTGTGGTGTGCCCAGCCTGGTGTGTGGTGTGCCCAGCCTGGTGTGTGGTGTGCCCAGCCTGGTGTGTAGTGTGCCCAGCCTGGTGTGTAGTGTGCCCAGCCTGGTGTGTGGTGTGCCCAGCCTGGTGTGTGGTGTGTGATGTCATGGTGTCATGGGTCACCTTCAGGATGCCAGTTTAGAGTGATTCACTATTTGTTGGGAAGTGTTTCATCCCAACTTACAGGAATACAGTGTTGGCCGCTAGCTACACGGTGTCCACTTTCATTCCAGTCTCCGTAAGCACACCTTCCATGCTAGTCTTAATACGTGTCCAAACAAGTTTCCTAGCAAGTGTGATGACCCTCTAATGACACCCTTAATTACTTCTACTAAACACTTACACAGGACGTTCTTAACCTGATTCGTGTGACTCACTTGATGTTTATACGCCAGGGTCACGTGCTGTTCCCTTCACACACACCCTCAGGAAGTCACCCCACATCACACACACACACACACACACACACACACACACACACACACACACACACACACACACACACACACGCGCGCGCGCGCGCGCGAGCGCGTGCGTGCACGTGCACATTACGAATTAGATTGAATACAAGTATTTAAAAAAATGTTTTATAATTTCGTTGTATACATTACGGTATGATAACCTAATAAGCCTAATTACCTCAGCGGGTAGGAGAGCAGGTCGGCTTAACTCGGTGGGGAACCAAAGCCAGGCTAACCGGGGAGGATCGGCGCCACGAGGGAGCAACGGCAGGAAAAAAAAATAAATAAAATAAAAGTGTATAAAAAATATTAAAAAAAAAGAAGCAAAACCAAGTATGAAAGGTAGCCAAATGGAGAGAGAAAAAAATGTGAGGGGACGTCCAAGGATGTATGTCTGAGAAATATTAGGGTTACCTGGTCGTGGTGAGGGGGGAGGGGGAGGGAGGGAGGGTGTGGCGCGGCTACAGAAGCAAACCTTGAGGAAGCACAGCAGGGCGAGGCAAAGAGAAGGCAGACGAGATGGAGGGGAGAAAAATATATTTATACTACGTGTTTAGAAGACATGGAAGAGAGAGAGAAAGTAAGTTGAAGAGTGTGTCAAGAGGAGCGAATAACCACGAAAGACACAGAGGCGGGACGCATAACTTTGAATAACAAGTGCAAGTGAACCTTAGTGAGTGTGAGAAGAGAAAGAGATGGAGTACTGCGTGTTAACCTCGATCTCGGTGAAGCAATGATCAATGTAGTGCATGTATTATACCTGCCAGAACGTGTGTAGGGGAAAGGCAGAACAAGAAGATTTTGGCGACAACTGCATTGGAAGAGGCGGAGGAAAGGGAAAAGAGAGATTTAAACGTCCAAGTGGAAAGAAGCGAAACGGTAATTTATATTCAGGACACAAGGGCTGGGGAACTTGAAGGAGAAATATTTTGGCTGGGAAACACAAAAGATATTAAGATGACTTAAATCTTTAAAATGAAGAATGCCACAGAGTAGGAAGAAGGAAGGATGCTTCATAACGTATATAAATGGTTGCAGATCGCGAGGTGGAGAGGGTGAGGAGAGACAAGCTAAGCCCAAGAATGAAATGGTGGAAAGCTACGAAAGAAGAGAAGAGTTGAAAAAATATATTCAAAGAAGTAGAAAGGAGAGCAATACCATCAGAAGAAAGCGTCAATGAATAGTGGGAAGCAAAAAGCCAAGTTGTGTGGAGTGAGCAAAGAGAAACCCAGTAATACAACACCCGAACACTTCTTGGAGACGAGGAAACTTGGAGATGGAATGAAAAAATGCAAGAAAAGATGATCATAAAAAAAAACAGAGCAAGATAGTAGATTCATGGTGAGTTGATGCGACTGTGACCATATATAAAGAGCACTGTGTTACTTTAAATGTATTAAGTTAACGTCCAACACTATGAAAGAATGAGAATAATGGAATATTGTTAAGTGATGAACAATTAGTGTAACTGGCGTGGAGCAGAAAAAAAAACTGAAAAAAAGGCTTTCCGTTAAGACTTAAAATGAAGGAGGTAAATTAATAAAATGAAGAGTGCATATAATGTTAAAGGTTAGTGAACAATGGTGACCTGCATGACTATAACAAAGAGAGTGACAGAACACCACTCTGCGGGACTCAAATAGTAATAAGTTTAGGAGATGGAGATGATGATGATGATAGAAATAATGTGAATAAAATAAGATAAAATAATAACAATAATAATAATAATAATAATAATAATAATAATAATAATAATAATAATAACAACAACGATTACGACCTTCCTGCCTTATCATTATTAGTCTCCCATAGCATGGAGGGAGTACGGTAACACTTAATTTGAATCATCGTAATTACGGATCACTTACCAAAGTTAGTGTTACCATTATTATAATTACTGCTACTTTTATTACTAATGAACACACCTTGACTCACCTGTGTGGCGGCGGGCGGCGGGCAGGTGCCTCTCCTCTTAGGACCCGACGGTAAAAAACAACCTGAGGATACAAGGAAAAGAGAGTCTTCAGTCTGTCCCTGGCCAGAGGAGGAGGAGGAGGAGGAGGAGGAGGAGGAGGAGGAGGAGGAGGAGGAGGAGGAGGAGGAGGAGGAGGAGGAGGAGGAGTAGGAGGAGGAGGAAGAAGACTCTGTGTCGTAAGGAAGGTGTAACCAAGTTTTTCATAACATAACACTGTCTCTCTCTCTCTCTCTCTCTCTCTCTCTCTCTCTCTCTCTCTCTCTCTCTCTCTCTCTCTCTCTCTCTCTCTCTCTCTCTCTCTCATCAGGTTTCAGTTATCAATGTTACAGTAATATGAATATAGCACCAATAATAATAATAATAAAAATAATAATAATAATAATAATAATAATAGTAATGACAATAATAGCAAATATAACAACAACGGCATCATCAAATAATGACGATAATGATGATGATGATTATAATGATAATAACAATGATGATAATAGGGATGATGATAATAATGATCATGATCATAATAACAATAATGATAATAATGATAATAATGATAATAATAATGATAATGATAATAATGATAATAATACTGATGACGATAATGATAATGATAATGATGATGACGATGACGATGACGATGACGGTGATGATGATGACGGTGATGATGATGACGGTGATGATGATGACGGTGATGATGATGATGATGATGATGATGATGATGATGATGATGATGATGATGATGATGGTGGTAATAATACACTGCCACACAACAACAAATTAAAACTGTTTTAATCGGCCAATGTTATAAAAGATCGTTTTAATATTGCCTGCAACACCCAGCTTGCTCGTCACAATTTCGCAAACACACGGAATAAATTAATCATGGAAGCCGCGCCACACTCCACCACACACACACACACACACACACACACACACACACACACGTCTACATATGCCCCCAGGTAAACGCAACACCTGCACAAACTTAAAATGACATGTATTCACTCTGCAGAACACACCTGAGTCCAAACGCTGCCACCACCACACACTATTAACACCTTTGCACCACACACCTGTTGCTCTCTAATTACCTCGACTCTACACCAGCGTTCATTGACCTCTGCAGCCTTTCCAGTCTGTTCCAGGTTCTCCAAGACTGTTTACACATAGGTTACGTAATTGACTGGAATATCTATGCAACAAATGGAAAATGTTGTTTGATAATGCATTTCCTTTAATATAAAAAAAATAAGAAATCAATACGCTATTAGTAGGTGTAAGCTATGCGATAGAATAGTAACAGAGTGCTTGTGTGCTAAGAAAAGCGTCATTCTTCTTATTTAACAGTCATAACACATTGTACTTCACTTAGTAAAAACTCATTCCCAGCACGTCATATAAAGCTAGTTCACCACCACAACCTAACCAAGGCTCTTCTACAACTCACACTCCTCATTAACATTCACGTAAAACACCAAATAGCCACATGATCAGAAAAAATGACTCGGCAGCTAGCAGGTAGGCAATCACACACACCACACCTGCATGCACATGACCGTCACACTAACTAACACTAACCTACACATCATTCACACTCATCATTCACTGAAGCCTACACACCCGTTAGGAATGGCTAACAAGCTACACTAATTACATAAAAACTACTCCAAACTACACCCCTAAGTATCCTACACAGTCATTAACACCAACACCTCATAACGATACATAATTAGTTTATTCGCCCACAAGACTTTTCGCCAATATGTAAGAGTCAATTCGCCCACACTAAAGTCAATTCATCCACACGTTCCATGTCACGTCCACTGAGCTATACATTGTTGGAGTAGTTATCTTCTAGATGTGTCATGTTGACTGATAAATATTGAGCCAGTTAGTATGAAATAAAGAAAGCGTGTAACTGCTTAGGCCTTACAAAGTGATAGGTAAAGTCAGGTAACAAAGTATGTGCTTCATGGCAGGTAAAATATGGTGTGCTTTAAGTTTTAATCTTGATGTAACTTTTGTAACTACTTCAACACCTCAACGTGCATCTCTTCATCCCTTTGCCACTCTGATTCTTCAAATTCTAAGTGATAGGGAATATGCATTTGGTACTACTACAGCACACTATCATGTATCTCTTCATCCCACTTTGCCACTCAGCTTTTCACTCCACTTGTGCATGCACCCAAACTCCATCTGATACACACTCTCTTAGGTCTCACTATCACCATCAATCACTCCATCGTTTCCCCCCGACCCGTGGATTCCAGCCTGTGAGATGAGAGCACTAATCCTACGCCAGTAATGACCAGTTCAACCAACGTTGCACGCCCATCCTTGTTCACGTTGTTACGATACCACACAAACACGAGGTGCAGCTGACATTCCAGTTCACACAATTAGTGGTCTAACGTTGTGGTGGACAAACTATGATCATTCATGATTGATAGGATAATATACAAGCGATCAGACCGAGACACCGACCGCTACTCACTCACTTACTCTCTCTCTCTCTCTCTCTCTCTCTCTCTCTCTCTCTCTCTCTCTCTCCCTCTCTCCCTCGCCCTCCCTCTCTCCCTCGCCCACCCTCCCTCGCCCACCCTCCCTCCCTCCCTCTCCCTCCCTCCCTCCTCCCTCGCCCCCTCCCTCCCTCCCTCTCCTCCCTCTCTCCTCTCTCCCTCCTCTCCCTCCTCTCTCTCCCTCTCTCTCTCTCATAACTATACCCAATATCGTAGGCACAGCCCCCCGTCCCCCCTTACAGCGTATCATCACCCGTCACCCGTCACCTTTCGACCTGCCTCGACAACAATCTCAAACCCGGCAAGTGTCGATAAACAGTCCTACAAGCAGGCCACCACATGATAACATAAGGGACAGCCTGATCCGCCTCCTCCAACTTGCTCGTAATTCACGTAATCCCGCGCTGTCCCACTGTATAGGAACACCCCCCCCCCTCCCCCCCCCTTTGGTGGCCTGGCAAGGGCTTCGAAGGGACACATGCTAAGCCTGACACTTGAATACTTACGCTATAAAGGGCACACAGAGAGACATTACCTCCTCGTCCAGCACTGGGAACACACACACTAAGCGTCTCTGCCGGCTTTTGTGACCGGAATCAGTGTTGTAAGGTCTGATTCCACATTACCGCTACTCTTGTTTCAAAATACGCTAAATTAAGGTGTTTATCGGCTAAATGTTACTTTTCTTTTAATAACCAAGTTTTGTATAATCAATCACAATGCATTTATATCTATTTAAGTATCTAAATATCTAGTATACTAGCAGCTGGCCGCCTTGAATACCACCTAGATCTTAACGAGAAAAAAAAAATCGAAATGCAGCTAGAAAATCACTAAATTGGTAACACTAACCAATCATGGCCATGAAACGCCGATTTGACTTTATAAATATATGTTTACCTTTCTCGACGTGAGTGTGTGATGAAACACTTATTAGATTGAAAGGTGTACAGATAAACGTTTCTGTGTAGATAAGCGTCTCTCCGTAATACATTAATACATAAATGAAGCGGACGGAGTTCACGAGTAAAACATAAAACACGTGAAACAATGAAACAACCAAAGTTCTGTTCGCCTTCACCATCCTATCCAACATGTACGGCACCGGCTAAGTTGAAAGAGCCTATATTATGTCATCTGTGAGTTCATTGTGGTCATTTATTCTTGAAGATAATGGCAAATAATGTCCCTATTCACCCGTATTATTCAATTCTGGCTGTACGACGCAAAAAGGCGGCGAGAGTGGCAGGCGAGGCGAGGCGAGGATGAGTGAGGTTCGTGGTGTCTCGAACGTCTCATGTCTGAACCTCGTCGCCTCAATCAATGTTACTTCCAAATACTTTTCTTACACTTTTGTATACATTTACTCTTCAAGAAATGCCTTGCTAATAAAGATTATTTTACATATTTACTAAGTATCCACAGCTATCGACTATTTCACTACGCACGTAACTTTTCCTCCTTCAACCCAACACTCGAGTCTTTCTCAACATTGATCGTCTCTAACGTTGGTCCTTCGCTGTGAGAGCCTCGGATGCGATCGTATAGTTGGTGGTCAATAGGGTTACTTGGTAAAGTTTAAGTTAAGGAGCTCGTTTCTAAGTTGACTCGGGGCTTTGTT
>JAPQNM010000019.1:5435900-5440900 GCA_029783475.1 Metacarcinus magister | reverse complement strand
CTTCCCGGACTTGCTATATCAGGATAGCGGACGAGAGGCAGAGGGAGCTAGTGCAGGCGGTGAGGCAGAGTGGACAGGAGACTCTGCTGGTTCTGAGGAACGTCGCCTGGCAGCTGCACCAGCCTCCCCAACCACGACAGGCCGTGCCCACATTTGCGGCCCCTCACGGCACCTCACCCCCCCAGTGGCCTCACCTCGCGCCGGTCTATCTTGGTCACTATGGCGCCGGGTCACTCCAGTACCCTGCGATGCCACAAGGCAGACAACAGTGACCTAAAGATAGTGTCGGCTAATGTGAGGGGTTTTCACACAAACACTGGTGAACTTACTCACAGTGTGATTACCAGGCACCGGGCTGATGTAGTGTTTGTGAGCGAAACCTTCCTGAACGATAAAGTGCCCCCAAACTATGCCCGAGTCCGTGGATACTCGGCTTGGGGTTGTTTTGTTTTTTTGTTTTTTTTACATTAAAAGAGTAATGGCTAAGGGAAAACAGATATAAGTAAAAAAAAAAACCCGCTTATCGCCAGACCCTGTAAAGAGGACAGTAGAAGAATAGAAGCAAGGGGTGGAGGTCCAGTTAACATTAGAGTCTTGACACTCCTCTTTTGAAAGAGTTTAAGTCATAGGCAGGTGGAAAAACAGACAAAGGAAGAGAGTTCCAGAGTTTACCAGTGTAAGGGATGAAAGAGTGAAGATACTGGTTAACACTTGCATTAGGAAGATGGACAGAATAAGGATGAGAAGAAGTAGAAAGTCTTGTGCAGCGAGGCCGCGGGAGGGGGGGAGGCAAGCAGTTAGCAAGTTCAGAAGAGCAGTCAGCATGAAAATAGCGGTAGAAGATAGATAAAGATGCAACATTGCGGCGGTGACTTAAAGAATCAAGAAAGTCAGTTAGAGGAAGAGAGTTGATGAGGCGAAAAGCTTTAGACTCCACCCTGTTTAATTAATAAAGCTATATGAGTTGAGCCCCCCCCAGACATGTGAGCCATACTCCATACATGGGCGGATAAGGCCCCTGTACAGAGCAAGCAGCTGAGAGGGAGAGAAAAATGGACGCAGACGCCATAGGACACCTAACTTCTTGGAAGCTGATTTAGCAAGAGTAGAGATATGAAATTGCCAGTTTAGATTTTTAGCAAAGGATAGACCGAGTGTGTTTAATGTGGAGGAGAGGGGAAGTTGAGTGTCATTGAAGAAGAGGGGATAGTTATCTGGAAGGTTATGTCGAGTAGATAGTTGTAGAAATTGAGTTTTTGAGGCATTGAACAAAACTAGGTTTGCTCTGCCCCAATCAGAAACAAGTGAAAGATCAGAAGTTAAGCGTCCTATAGCATCTCGCCTTGAGTCATTTAATTCTTGTTAGGTTGGGCGTCTGTTGTACGACGTTGAAAAATGCAAGGGGGTGTCATCAGCATGGGAGTGGATAGGGCATTGAGTCAGATTTATGAGATCATTGATGAATAATAGAAAGAGAGTGGGTGATAGGACAGAACCCTGAGGAACACCACTGTTGATAGTTTTAGGAGAAGAACAATGACCGTCCACTACAGCAGCAATAGACTGGTCGGAAAGGAAACTAGAGATGAAGGTACAGAGAGAAGGATAGAATCCGTAGGAGGGTAGTTTAGAAATTAAAGATTTATGCCAGACTCTATCGAAGGCTTTCGATATGTCAAGGCCGACAGCAAAGGTTTCACTGAAGTCCCTAAAAGAGGATGACCAAGATTCAGTTAGGAAAGCAAGAAGATCACCAGTAGATCGGCCTTTACGGAAACCATACTGGCAATCAGAGAGAAGGTTGTGAGCTGATAGATGCCTCATTATCTTCTTGTTAAGGACAGATTCAAAGGCTTTAAAAAGGCAGGAAATCAAAGCTATAGGGCGGTAGTTAGAAGGATTGGAGCGGTCACCCTTTTTAGGGACAGGTTGAATGTGAGCAAACTTCCAGCAAGAAGGATAGGTAGAAGTAGAGAGACACAGACGAAAGAGTTTGACCAGGCAGTGAGCGAGTTCGGAAGCACAGTTTTTGAGAACAACAGGAGGGACTCCATCCGGACCGTAAGCCTTCCGAGAATGAAGGCCAGAGAGGGCCTGGAAAACGTCATAATAAAGAATTCTAATTTTAGGGATGAAGTAGTCAGAGGGTGGAGGAGTAGGAGGAATATGCCCAGTATCATCCAAAGTAGAGTTGGTAGCAAAGGTTTGAGCGAAGAGTTCAGCTTTAGAGAAAGAAGAGACAGCTGTGGGGCCATCTGGTTGAAGTAAAGGAGGGAAAGATGAAGAAGTAAAATTGTTAGAGATATTATTGGCTAGATGCCAGAAATCACGAGAAGAGTTAGAGTTGGAAAGATTTTGACATTTTCTATTGATGAAAGAGTTTTTAGTAAGTTGGAGAATAGATTTGGCATGATTACGGGCAGAAATATATAGGGCATGAGTTTCAGCAGATGGATGGCTACGGTACCGTTTGTGAGCCGCCTCTCTATCATTGACAGCACGAGAACAAGCAGAGTTAAACCAGGGCTTTTTAGCTTTAGTATTAGAGAAAATATGAGGAATGTATAGCTCCATGCCAGAGATAATCACCTCTGTTATGCGCTCGGCACACAGAGAAGGATCTCTGACATGGTAGCAATAATCATCCCAAGGAAAATCAGAATAGTACTGCCTCAGGTCCTCCCACTTAGCAGAGTTGAAATGCCAGAAGCACCTCTGCTTAGGCGGGTCCTGAGGCTGCACTGGAGTGATAGGACAGGTAACGGAAATAAGATTGTGATCGGAGGAGCCCAACGGAGAGGAAAGTTTAACAGAGTAAGCTGAAGGGTTGGAAGTTAGGAAAAGATCAAGAATGTTGGGCGTGTCTCCAAGGCGGTCAGGGATACGGGTAGGGAACTGCACTAGCTGCTCTAGGTCATGAAGGATAGCAAAGTTGAAGGTATGTTCACCAGGTTGGTCAGTGAAAGAAGATGAAAGCCAAAGCTGGTGGTGAACATTGAAATCCCCTAAGATGGAGATCTCAGCCTAAGGAAAGTGAGATAGGATGTGCTCCACTTTGGAAGTCAAATAGTCAAAGAATTTTACATAGTCAGAGGAATTAGGTGAGAGATATACAGCACAGATGAATTTAGTTAGAGAGTGACATTGAAGTCTTAGCCAGATGGTAGAAAATTCTGAAGATTCAAGATTGTGGACACGAGAGCAAGTAATAATGTCGTTACGCACATATGCGCAACAGCCAGCTTTGGATTGAAAATGAGGATAGAGAAAGTAGGAGGGAACAGAGAAGGGGCTGCTGTCAGTAGTCACAGTTAGTTAGGAAGAGAAGATGAGGTTTAGTGGAGGAGAGATGGTGTTCCACAGATTGGAAATTAGATCTAAGGCCACGAATGTTGCAGAAATCGAGAGTAAAAGTATTAGAGGAAGTGTCAAGACACCCGAGGTCGTCAGCAGAGGGGCAGTCCGACCTGGGGACATTTGTGGTCCCCTTCCCAGATGGGGACTCCGAGGCTGGGTGTGGTGAAGCCATTTTTAAATTTTAAATTGAAGAGAGTGTAAAAGTGTAAGGTGTAGTAATGTTATGTAGGTAGTAGAAGAAGTTGTCTTTAGAGGGCAGGCTGCAGCTGCTCTCTTGTGTAAATGAGACACTAAGGGAACCGGGAAAAGGGGACACGGGGAATCACTCAGTCTGCAGCACTGCCTACATCCCCGTAAGTACCTCTCCTGGAGTATTCCACCGGGCGGCAGGTGTCTACTGCCTAGGATAGCTCCACGCACGGAGGGGGCATAGCATTCTGTTACAAGGAATGTATCAACGCCCAGGTAATAGTGCCACCCGTGCCCGTACCTAGTGAGCTGGAAATATTAGCAATAAAAATTGTTGATAATGATGGCAAAGGTTTACTGTGTATCGGGTGTTATCGTCCTCCCTCGCAGGGCACAGCACTGCTGGAATTCCTCACAGTGAACCTGGACTCAATGATGACCGCCAACCAGTGTGATAAGGTGTTAATTATAGGCGACCTGAACCAGCACATTGTTCGGGACGCTTTTAACACCTTGCTTATAGTCCACGACCTCCACAACTACGTCGCCTTCCCCACACACATCTCTGAGTCCTCCCTGGACCCTGTGGTGTCTGACCTTTCCCCTCGCAGTGTGCAGTGCGAGGCTCTGGACTTTGTGGGCACCTCGGATCACGCGGCAGTGCTCACCAAGGTTCACTTCAGGAGCCCGCGTGAGGAGAGCTACACCTGCACGCTCTGGAGGTGGGATGCCACTAACTGGGATGCCCTCAGAGCTGAATTAAGGGGTACGGACTGGAAGGACGTGCTGTGTGGTGACGTG
Organism: Metacarcinus magister; assembly: GCA_029783475.1. Taxonomy (NCBI): domain Eukaryota; kingdom Metazoa; phylum Arthropoda; class Malacostraca; order Decapoda; family Cancridae; genus Metacarcinus; species Metacarcinus magister. Next base: position 5,436,553 of record JAPQNM010000019.1, on the reverse strand, counting down.
GACCAGCAGGTGGGGCGGCTCACCGAGCTGCTCCTTGCCCTTCAGGAGCGCTGGGTGCCACACTCCCAGTACACAGGCAAGCCATCCGACCAGCCTTGGTTTGGTCCTGAGTGTCGCGCCGCCTCTGATGCCAAGTATCGTGCCTGGCGTGCCTACAAGAGGCGCCAAACAGCACGGAACAGGCGATGACACAGAGAAGCGGCCCAGCGAATGAGGACCACTCAGGAATGGGCCTCAGAGCACTGGAAGGAGGACCTCAAAAGAAAGATGAGAGGCGGTCAGGTGGGGACAAAGCGTTGGTGGAGCCTTGTGAAGGAGCAGCAGGGCGAGACGAGAGGGAACACCATTCCTTCTCTCCAGCGGGAGGATGGCCGTCTGGCCCACACTTCTCAAGGCAAGCCTGACCTCCTGGCCGGTTACTTCGCTGGGAAAATGTGCGTTCGTGACCCCGGCAGAACACCACCAGCACTGCCACAAATAGTTAAGGACAAGCTGGAGACAGTGATGACAAGTGAGGCGGAGGTGAGAGCAGTACTTTTGAAAGTGGACGTCAAGAAGACCGTGGGCCCAGATAATATCAGCCCTCGCCTGCTGCGTCAGTGTGCTACTGAACTGGCTCGTCCTCTTGCCTCACTGTTTAACTACTGTCTTCA
>JAPQNM010000019.1:5413400-5425900 GCA_029783475.1 Metacarcinus magister | reverse complement strand
TCATTATCTCCTTCTTAAGGACAGACTCAAAGGCTTTAGAAAGGCAGGAAATCAAAGCTATAGGACGGTAGTTTGAAAGATTGGAGCAGTCACCCTTTTTAGGGACAGGTTGAATGTGAGCAAACTTCCAGCAAGAAGGATAGGTAGAAGTAGAGAGACACAGACGAAAGAGTTTGACCAGGCAGTGAGCGAGCCCGGAAGCACAGTTTTTGAGAACAACAGGAGGGACTCCATCTGGACCGTACGTCTTCCGAGATTCAAGGCCAGAGAGGGCATGAAAAACATCATAATGAAGAATTTCAATTTTAGGGTTGAAGTAGTCAGAGGGTGGAGGAGTAAGAGAGATATGTCCAGTATCATCCAAAGTAGAGTTGGTAGCAAAGGTTTGAGCGAAGAGTTCAGCTTTAGAGAAAGAAGAGACAGCTGTGGAGCCATCTGGTTGAAGTAAAGGAGGGAAAGATGAAGTAAAATTGTTGGAGATATTATTGGCTAGATGCCAGGAATTCCGAGAAGAGTTAGAATTGGAAAGATTTTGACATTTTCTATTGATGAAAGAGTTTTAAGTAAGTTGGAGAATAGATTTGGCATGGTTACGGACAGAAATATAAAAGGGCATGATGTTCAGCAGATGGATGGCTACGGTAACGTTTGTGAGCCGCCTCTCTATCTTTGACAGCATGAGAACAAACAGAGTTAAACCAAGGTTTTTTAGCTTTAGTATTAGAGAAAGTATGAGGAATGTATAACTCCATGCCAGAGATAATCACCTCTGTTATCCACTCGGCACAAAGAGAAGAATCTCTGACATGGAAGCAATAATCATCCCAAGGAAAATCAGAATAGTATTGCCTTAGGTCCTCCCACTTAGCAGAGTTGAAATGCCAGAAGCACCTCCGCTTAGGCAGGTCCTGAGGCTGCACTGGAGTGATAGAATAGATAACGGAAATAAGATTGTGATCGGAGGAGCCCAACGGAGAGGAAAGTTTAACAGAGTAAGCTGAAGGGATGGAAGTTAGGAAAAGATCACGAATGTTGGGCGTGTCTCCAAGGCAGTCAGGGATACGGGTAGGGAACTGCACCAGCTGCTTTAGGTAATGGTGGATAGCAAAGTTGAAGGCTTGTTCATCAGGTTGGTCAGTGAAAGAAGATGAAAGCCAAAGCTGGTGGTGAACATTGAAATCCCCTAAAATGGAGATCTCAGCATTTGAAAAGTGAGATAGGATGTACTCCACTTTGGAAGTCAAATAGTCAAAGAATTTTACATAGTCAGAGGAATTAGGTGAGAGATATACAGCACAGATGTAGAGATGTTAGAAAGTAACATTGAAGTCTTAGCCAGATGGTAGAAAATTATGAAGATTCAAGATTGTGGGCACGAGAGCAAGTAATGTCATTACGCACATATGCGCAACAGCCAACTTTGGATTGAATATGAGGATAGAGAAAGTAGGAGGGAACAGAGAAGGGGCTGCTGTCAGTAGCCACAGACAACTGTGTTTCAGTTAGGAAGAGAAGATGAGGTTTGGTGGAGAAAATATGGTGTTCCACAGATTGGAAATTAGATTTAAAGCCACGAATGTTGCAGAAATCAAGAGAAAAAGTATTAGAGGAAGTGTCAAGACACCCAAGGTCGTCAGCAAAGGAGCAATCCGACCTGGGGACATTTGTAGTCCCCTCCAAAGATGGGGACTCCGAGGCTGTGGTGAAGCCATTCTATTAAATTTTGAATTGAAGAGTGTAAAAGTGTAAGGTGTATGTAATGTTATGTAAGTAGTAGTAGAAGTTGTTTTAGAGGGCAGGCTGCAGCTGCTCTCTTGTGTAAATGAGACACTAAGGGAACCGGGAAGAGAGGACACGGGGAATCACTCAGTCTGCAGCACCGCCTACATCCCCGTAAGTACCTATCCTGGAGTATTCCACCGGGCGGCAGGTGTCTACTGCCTACTCCTATGTATGCAGTATATGTATGTAGTATATGTATGTAGTATACCTGTAAGGAAAATAAAAGAAAAATAGTTGTAAACTAACAAGTACACACAAGGGTAAAAAGAAAATCCTACCATTGATACAAACATTTTTATTATTCACAGCTTTTTGAAATGACATCTCTCTCTCTCTCTCTCTCTCTCTCTCTCTCTCTCTCTCTCTCTCTCTCTCTCTCTCTCTCTCTCTCTCTCTCTCTCTCTCTCTCTCTCTCTCTCTCTCTCTCTCTTTTTCTCTCTTTCATTTTTTTGACTCATGTCGTGATACTTAAAAAAGTTTTTAAGCTTCATCATCCAAGGTATTCCTCCAGACAAGGTCATACTCTGTCCCATTCACACCATGCACCAAAAACACAGTAATGTTACAAAATTCAAAGTCTTGCTATGACAAGACTGAAAAAAGTGCCGCAGTGAATAACAAAAGCAGTGTTTTTCTTCCCACCAAAAAAGTTAAGTTAAGCACATGATACATTGGTGACATCTTGAACCCTCTAAAGTTTAGGTTGGGTTAAGAGGTTCCTTGAGGCTTCTTTCAACCCTGTATGTGCACGGGGAGCAGCCGTGGCAAGTGTTCACACCTATGATTCACAATGGTAGCTAGTATGTACTGAGTCTGAATAATCACCCCTCCAAAGTGTTTGAAAAAATTGAGTATTATTTTTTTTAAACTTTATTATTATAAACATTGCATGCTTGCTTCCCAACGCGCAGTACATGTGCCATCGGTGAATGATTAAATAAGTGTTAAATATAAAAAAAACAAATCAATAAAATACGATGAGGTGAAGAGTCTCAGCTCAATCTGAGCTTCACAAAAGCCCATCCTTCAGCTAGCCAATGGAAGCCAAATGAAATATCTAACCCTTCAAAGACTGTTCATTTCCTACATCAACAATGTTATTTTCCTTAACTCTTGAGATGTCTTCAAGCTTCTTGGGAAAAAAAAACAAAAAAACAGCCGCTTAAAATGACCACCATAATATTCACAAGGAGGCAGACCCACGCTTGCCTCCTTGTGAAAAATCTCAGCACCTTCATCCTACTTGACACACTGTTGGACTATGACACAGGTGATAAGGGAGTACACTGTAGTAGTACCACAAGCTTCACTTCCTGCTTTACACTTGGCTTCATGATGCTCCACATTTCTACACACAATAGCAATACACTACTGCCAAGTATCACTATTTAACTGGTCAGTGTTGTTCCTGGAGGGCTGTATTTTGTTCACAAGAAGCAAACAATGCTATTACATCTCATGTCATTACTGCAGATACTACAATGATTACTTCGCCGCCCACCAAATACTTCACCAAGAGTCGAGTTTGAGTACATTATTTGACGCATTTCAAGTGTGTATCCACTAACATTATCTGGACTGAACTATGAATTAGCATAAAAATAGATGTCAACTACTATATACATCTTACAACAATTAAATGCATTCAAGTGGACCTCATCAGATTTTTGTATGACTTATGACATGTTTAAACTGTACGAGAAACATTTTAGTCACAGGTTTCTTTTAAATCTTTTATGATACTACTTCTATTCAAAATCAAGTAGTATCTCACAAAATGGTTCTAACATACATAATATTTGAATACAAATAAATTGTAATAGATTTTCTTTAATATCCTTAAGCTTATTCACTCACTGTTCTGGTAGAAATTAATCATTCCAAACAATCCACACAACAGAACCAAATAACAGTTATATCAGCCATCCTGTGATGTCATGTGACTATAGACAGCAGTCATGCTACTCTATGTTTATAGTTCCTGAAATTGATTCTGATTCTGATTAACAATGTGCAGGGCACCAGTTTTGGTGCATATGACGCATAGAAACTGGTATTGTCATATTTGCAGACATTAACTAGAAACTTGTGAAGGATACATGCATGGATACATACATATTACTACATGGAGTGAAGACAAATGTAGTACACAACAGTGATGCACAAAGCTGTAATAACACGAGATATGCCAAAAAGTATATAATCTGTACCTGTACAACCAAACTGCAACACTTTGACTTCACTTGATCTTTAAGTTAACAAATACCTGAGATAAAATTATGTGACAGTGAATATAATTAGTCTGATATGGACTAGTCATTGGTTGCTTGTGATCAATGCCATAAAACTATAAACTAAAATAGGAGAGTGGAGGGAAGTGAAGAACAATTGAGTCGTGATTATTTCCTACACTTGAGTCACCAGTGAACACTACATCCATTACGAGTAAGTAGCTGTCAAGAGACCAATAGATTTATAACCAAAATTTATCATTAGTTATACACACATCTTGCAACACTAATATATTACAGTTGGGGAGGCGATGGTATAGTGGTCTAGCGTTCGGGTTCGGGTTCGGGTTCGAATCCCCGTTATTCGCTGACCACTTTTCATTCTTTAATATCACCGCCGAGTGGCTAAAGACTATCCAAATTGCTGCCATACTGTCCTCAGACGGGACTTACAATGTTTATATGCAACTGAGGCTGTAGTAGCAATTAGCCTCGCACGTTCTCAACATATTCAAGAGAGAACGTAAACATTTGAGGCGTCATTATAAAAAAAAATCTGAAAACCTACGCCAAATAACAGGCGAGGCAAGTCCATCTGTGCCTCCATAAGCCTACTGGTGCAAACTGTTAATGATATAAAAAAAAAATAGTTGAGAATTTTCAGGGATTTAGCACTGGGGTTCAAGGCACGGCAGCAGAACTCTATTGTAGTATTCAAGGAAGAGTACAATACATTCACTATCCTGTCCTCTGTTTGGCAACGTATGGTGGCGATAAGAAATTGTCTTGTAATATTATACACCTCTACTGCTGATTTATCTCAAAATTGATACCAAAATATTTTTAGAAATCTATATAAATATAGTCAACACCTCTGAGTCCATTAAGGTGATCTGCCTCTAAGCCTACTTGTGCAAGTTGTTCTGGATCCATAATTGACTTTGTTATTTAAATTTATATTTCACATTTACATCAACTAAACTCAACCTTGTTATATTTGCTTGTTTCATTAATGAAGACAAAATGTCTACTTCCCTAACCACAAATAAAATCATATTCATGAATATGAATTTTAGTCTTGTATATTTACTCTACAAAGCATCACAAAAGCAAGGAGCAGGATTTAACATTTTGCCTTAATCCTATAAGATACACTTCATATCTTACTCTAAGTAAAGTATATAATAATATTTCACATTACCTCTAATCTTTTTGATTTAATCTAATTGATTTAATCTAATTAAAATCACATTTGGGTAAAAACGTTGTTTAAAATTCAATTATTTATCCAAAAACTTTCTAAAATCACGAAAGCTGCACCTGCATAGAATATAACTAATGAATAAAAAATTCAGTTATCTCAATTTGCCTATAAATCTAAATCACATACATTTAGTATTCATTAAATATTCAAAGGTAAAATCTTCAAACTATAGATTCCAAACAAAATTAATACTAGTATGTAATATCCACAAGTAGATAAATAACTTAAACCTGGCAGGATGCAGGAAGGAGCAATTGCTGGGACATGGCAAGGCAATTGAGTGCTAATCAATATCTTGCAACAAGGTGTACACACACACACACACACACACACACACACACACACACACACACACACACACACACACACACACACACATACACACAAACACTTTCTAGGCTGAAACTCCCAAATCTTGAGAAAAGAAGAGAAAAGGGAGACTTTATAGCAGTGTATAGAGCCTCAAAAGGTCTGGAAAGAGGACACGAGAAGAAACTGAAAAGGACTATATGCAAGAGAGACATAAAGAATACAGCTTTCCATAAAGAAGCATAAAAGCCTGGAATAAACTTGATGCAGAAGTAATTAATGCAAGAAATATTCATGATTTCAAAAGCAAACTGGATAACAGTAGATTTGAAGACGGGACAGTACGAGCATCACTCTTTTCTTGTATGTTACAACAATGTAAACACACACACACACACACACACACACACACACACACACACACACACACACACACACACACACACACACACACACACACACACACAATTAGAAATTAAAAAAGGAAAGATGCTTGAATAACACAAAAAAATATAGCTTTCCACATAGAAGTATAGGCACATGGAACAGTTTGAAAGAAGTTATTGAAGTGAACAGTGTGCATAAACTGAAGGAAAAATTGGATCAATGTAGATACGGAGACAGGACCACACGAGTCTAGCTCAGGCCCTGTATACTACAACTAGGTAAATACAACTAGGTAAACTAGGTAAATACACACACACACACACACACACACACACACACACACACACACACACACACACACACACACACACATGTATGCCCAGAGGCAGACACAAACATCAATTCATGTAGCGTACAAGCATACTGCTATTAGCAGGAATGTTCCATTGTACCTCAGGTCATGAGTGTAGGTGCACCTGTTCAAAGTGATATTATGTCAAGCCTCATGGTATGGGCCACAGCCTCTACCACTCTACACTCTAGCCACTAGCATCCTCACCCTCACACCACCACATTCCAACACCCAACCCAGCATCACCAGTACTGCCAGGCTTACCTACACACTATACTACTAGTCAGAGTACTGCTACTTCAATAACAACAATTTTCTTTTCTACAAATTTCAAAAAACCCTATTAAGAAGTATTCTAATTTCTCCCTCTTGCTAAATATGAAAATATTCCAATAACAACTGCCAGACAACACTGAGATAACCCTGCTGTCCAACACTGACTGCCATCAAGCGAATATCGTGTACTGAAGAGGCTTACTGTCTACAACACAAACCCATTAATACCTTCTAAGAATCATAATGTCACAAAGTGTTAAGGTGGATGTCAATAATTTAATCAGAGGAAGACAGTTAATTACTTTTTTTTCAAACACTAGTCTGAAACTTTGCAAGTCAGCTAAAACTCCTTAACAAAAACAAAAACGTGAGTAACTAAAATAATCACTCCACAGCATCTGACAGTAAAATTCTAGCATGTAACACAAACAAGATAATTTTTACTAACAGTCACACTTTCTCTCACATCTTCATCTGTGTGAGGCAAACAATTACTGCCACACATCCACCCCCACATCAGTATAACCTGCACCACGCCTGCTTAGTCTCACCTTCTTGTGCCAAAATCTACATGAATAACCTTAAACACAAATCTCAAGAACAAATTATGGCACCTGCACTTTGCTTCCCAATTTTTATCTAGTATTACAAAAATTCTTATATATATGGCTGGACAATTTGCATAAGCATTACTAAAGATTAAATATACATTTGGATGGAACTGATGTGTTTATGAACCAATAATATAATATGCATAGTGAAAATCCTAGTTATGGGCTGCATGCAAAAGTGAATTGTCAATGTGAAGCTGTGGTGATGATCAACAGAGAATAAGTCACTTCTACGCCATGCCTTAACAGTAATGAAATACGAGGTATTGTGTGCCAGAAGTGCATTAAGAGATACAAGTATATGGTACAAAATTACAGCTATAGTTCAACACGGTAGGTTTCAAAAAGCCAACAATTCAAGTACATACATGCATTCACTTAAAAATATGATGAGAATACATAAAACTCAATATATCTTTCAAGGATCTAATCTAGACAACAGTTATATTAGATTAATAAGAATTCAACATACATAAACATAAAACTCTTTATAGAAAAAAGGATTCAGCATGCACAAAAAAAACTATGAGTTAGTGCAGATCAATAGATAATCAACAAATAAACAGATCAATAAATTCAACAAGCATTAAAAACTTCAACATGCAAATCAACAAGTGAAAAAGAAACTCAACAATTTAACATGATAATTCAAGGCATCTTCTCAAAGTATTGCCAGAATACCAAACACACGTGTGCACTCACAAACCTGAAACTTATATGGAAGTATTTTCAAGAGTAAATCTACAATTCTTTTATCCAAGCAAGACAAAGCATCGTTTTCAGCAACATTACACCACTCAGCCAGCACATAAATAACTAAGTGTTATGAGGCAGCAAACAAACATACATATGTATACATTGTTCCTGATTCAGACCCACATTATAGAATCTCTTCTCATACCAGCAAACTAAGCTAACTTTCCTTTATCATTTTTTCTTTAACTTTACCTTAAAGTACAATTGCCTTTGAGCCATATTTTTTTTGACATTTTTGCTATATTAATTTGATCTTCCAAGTATCAGTAAAAAACAATACAAAATTGATTAAAAAAGCCTGAGAAATGTACAGGAAGGCAGTGCTAAGTTTTTCCATGGCACACCTGTTCATGAGCATACTGATTAACCACCATCTGTGTTTCAGTCATTACAATATGCCTCCCAAGCACACACACAGTTCTCAGAATTCCTAAGTAAGCATTCACAACTACCAATAACTTTCTGTAGGAAATTACAGATAACCAGAAGGGCAGTGAGTAAGGACAAATACCTTCACCGCCACTGATAATCGTGAATTTTTCCTGACTTTGACCTTTAACATTAATATCTAAAGAATTAATGGAGTTGAAACTTTGGGTAGGGGGTCATGCTGGTGAAGTTTTGTGAAGTTGTGGTGCGTTTTGACGGTTATGAATTTTGAAAATCCTGTAGGTTGCCGTCCAGCTTTGTGTTGGTGGCGCCAAAAGTGCCACCCAAGATAACCTACAATACCAATACTAATGACAACTTATTTATTTCTTATGATCATCTTTACCTTCAATCTTGACCTTTCAACATTTAATTGAGTCAAGATTTAGGGTAGAGAGTCATGTTGATGAAGTTTCATGAAGTTGCAATGCAAGGTATTGTCAGGAAATTGCTAACATAACAACAAACAAACAAAGAGAGAGACAGACAAACAAACAAAGAGAGACAGATAAACAAACAAAATGAAAACATAACTATTTTACTTAACGTCATTGGCGAAGGTAATTACTTAACACAAGAGCTGTGTCAAACATCGCAACATCCTCCTCAATTATATGCACAATCAAAAAATCTAATGATAAAGCACTGAAAATGGCTGGTAATCCAAAGACTTGTGTACAGGTTACTCGTTCTCATGACCGATATGGTAAGAAAAATGGAGAAAATGTTACAAGTGTGAGTTGAGGTTCAAAACCAAGACCATGTTCCTATCCCCCAAAGCTCTGATCAAGGAAAAGGCACTTTCACTATGGAAAAGTGCAACAAAGAATATGAATGTTGCAGAATGTGAGAAAGTAATGAGACTAAACATTATTAGTCACCCAACCATTCATCACAATTTTCCTTTATATCTCAGAAGAAAAAAAAGAGAGAGAGAGAGAGAGAGAGAGAGAGAGAGAGAGAGAGAGAGAGAGAGAGAGAGAGAGAGAGAGAGAGAGAGAGAGAGAGAGAGAGAGAGAGAGAATGTACAGTCAGCCACAGAGTAGGCAGATCAACCCTTCAGGTGATAATGAGAGCACACTCTAGGAAGAGTACTCTAGCAATTTGCTTAGTTTCATTGCATAACTTTAAGGTGTACATGCACTTGTACAGTGTATGGATATTAAGTATTCTTAATTTTGATTATGTCTAAGTACAGAAGCACCTCACCGGTGCAGTGGTGAGCACGTCTGACTATGAATCCACAGGCCCGAGTTCGATCCCGGATGAAAGCAGTCAGCACACAGCTCACCCAGCTGTTCATCCTCCCAAAACGGATTGGTCGATAAATGGGTATCTAGGGAAACCTAGGGAAGGTAAACTGTGGAAAGTCGGACATCACAGTGACCCTGTGTCCCAAGATACCAGATTAATTTCCACCACAGGGTCAAAGGCCAATGTGATGGAAGATGAGCGCCTGCAGCTATGTACAGCTATAGCGTGTGCCCCACTTCACCTAAGTACAATATTCATGTACATTTGGATGCAAATTTCTGGTAATGGGAACAACTTTCATTTTCCCACGTTATTAATTTCACTATGCAAGATTCCACTATATAAACACTCTTGGTGGACCCAACTACTAGTATAATTACGACTTCCTTGTACTTGCTTGTATCATCTCCATCGTAATGCAGAACCAAAACTAATGTGGCTTTTTGATCTTATAGATAAAGATATACAATAGATCTTTACAAAGTCCTGCAACAATTATTACAGGATTATATAATTTAATGAAAAGTAAAGAGGCAGTTAATATCTAAAGCAAAGAAAAGACTTAATATTTCAAACACCAGATAAAACTTTCAATTGTAAAGGACAGAAACCTTCCATTTCTTTGTATGTGATTGCTCCTGCAAATATAAAAAAAATAAAAACATTCTTTAAAAATATTATATGTTCCTTAATCTTAACAAGACACATGCATTAAATGCATTAAGTTTGCGTGTAGTGAGCACCTTTCTATAACTGCTCCCCCTCTTTCTTGGGGTCAGTAAGTAGGGAAAATTTTAGTACACACATATGTGTGCACACACACACACACACACACACACACACACACACACACACACACGTGCACACACACCCACCCACCCATCCACCCACCCACCCACACACACACACACACACACACACACACACACACACACACACACACACATACATACACACACACACACATTGGTTCCACACAGTAATCTTTTTCCCACAACCTTTAAGCAGAAAATATTTTTGAACACTCCAATAGGTTGTGGTGAAGGTACCACCTTTGTAACTAATGACCATTGGTTTGTGGTAATCACAGTCCTTAGACCTCATCAAATATAGTGGGTCCTTAGTCTAAATGGTTCAATAAAGCCATTCAAACCAAAATCTTGAATCAGAACATATAAAGTGAAAGTTCTCATCTCCCATCACCTTCATGAAACACTAATGTGAACATGATCATGTTCCATCAACAACTGAGTAGATCAGATTACAATTTCAGGAATTCCTAACATTCAGAAGTTTGGTAAATTTCAGACCCTACACATTACATCCTAGCTGCTGGAGGCTGCACTTTTTCAGCGCAGATGCCAGCTTAACACATAATTATGGAAAACCACATAAAACAACAAAAAAACACATCAATTTGCTTTTTGACTCATGCTGCTAAATAACAATTATGATTAAACTTCTAAGGCAACTATTATCGTTCTTCATAAGGTCTCTTTGCAAATTATGACCAAGACACAGCTGAGACAAGTGCAACAACAAAATCAATAACTTAAATGCAGTTATGTAGCAGAACATCAAAATTTCTTCAATACATGTGTTTCCTGAAGACAATAAGTAGAATTCTTAATCACTTTAACCCTACTATGTGCACAGAGACAGAGAGTTATAACATTTACTGTCTGTCATGACAATTCACAGACTCAATTAATACTGGTAATATAAAATAGGAATAAGGTGAGAAATTAGGAATAATAATATCTACTATCAATTACACAGCCGTTATTACTCTTCACCTTCATCACCACATTCTTCTTCCTCTTCATGATCACCACCACCATCTTCCTCCTCTTCACCCCCTTCATCTTCATCACCTTCATCACCACCGTCATCATCACCTTCTTTTTTCTCTTCATGATCACTACCACCATCCTCCTCCTTTTCACCCTCATGACTACTCTCTTCCTCCTTATCCTTCTCCTCTCCCTCCCCACCCTTCTCCTCCTTCTTCTCCTCTCCCTCCCCCTCCCCACCCTTCTCCTCCTTCTTCTCCTCTCCCTCCCCACCATTCTCCTCCCTCTCCCCCTCCTCACCACCACTGCAATGATGGCCTAGCTTTTCTTCATGTTCATGTTCATGTTCATGTTCATGTTCTCCCTCCTCACTGCTGCTGCTGCTGCTGCTGCTGCTGCTGCTGCTGCTGCTGCTGCTGCTTTTGGATGACTTGTGGTGATTGTGATGGTGTATGATGAGCGGATCAGTGTCTCCTGAAACACAGGATCTCCATTAACTCACACACACCAGAAAAGTAACGAACAACAATATAAACAAAACAACTCAAACAAAACAAGAAGAAATAACAATATGTAACAAGGAAGATATTAATGAAGGCTAAAAGGTAAAAGATATTAAGTTAAGAGAAAACATAGACAATACTGTATATCAAATCAGATAATCCCATGAATCAGTTGGGGTTTACGTTGTAGTTTTACTTTGTGGCTGTGTAAGGGAAGTGGGGAAGGTGAAGGTGGGAACGGCACAGGAGGAAGAGATGAGTATTGATTTTTTTGTTTATTTTTGGCACCACAACAGCAGGGTCACTAAGGAGAGGATGTGGGTAGGATACTCCTCCATGCCTGATGTCACTCATTAAGGTGTAAGAAAGAGGCAGCATGTAAGGTGAGCTCCTCTACTTCCTGGAGTGTTAATGCACAATAACTAAGATGATAAGGAGCTCACATGCATGTGTATACTGGTATATAACTCTATGAGTATCAGTGTTATTTTGGGCTGGAGACTTTATAGTTAATGCCTATTCATGCACATCAAAGGAAAATGGATTTTTGTTC
>JAPQNM010000019.1:5378400-5408400 GCA_029783475.1 Metacarcinus magister | reverse complement strand
TAACATTATCTGCAATACAAATAAGCAAATTTCAGCACTGTCGACCAGCAGACAAAATCGTGGAAGACTCTGACATAAACTCTTTCTCCTGGTAAAGAGGAAATGGATTGCCAATTATATGTGTTGAAATCTCTAATTGTTTTTTTGATCAAGTGGCATTTCAATCCTCAATCATTGATGGCATATGCGAAGGGGCACGTCACTTAGCCCACCTTTCAATGCCAATCCCGGTGATCACCTCGCGCGACTATCCATGCAGGCCCACTTCCTATACCAAGTAACTCCCTACAGGAAGCATTGACTTGCCCCAGCCTTTCAGAGACAACCCGACAAGCAGGATCACCTTTTGGGTAATGTGCCACATGCCCATAAAGCAGGCGTTGATATTAGCGGACTATGCTGGTAATAGGCCTTAATTCAGTCTCACGGAGTAATTGCTGATCTGACAGCAATGCACTGAATCAAACGCCTTCTTGAGATCGACATAGGCTGCAAACATCCCTTGTCGAAACTTACGTCAGCGTTCCACCAGTACACAAAGTTGTTGATCTACCAGGTGTGAGCCCTGACTGTTCAGGTCTCTAATACTTCAGCAAGCGACTGCGAATTCACATCAGTAACAGATGGGCGAGCACCTTGCCTGGTATGCTGAGTAGCGTTATCCCGCTGTGGTTGTTGCAATCCTGACGGTCCCGTTTACCTTTCCAGATAGGGACAACCAACCCCCTTTTTCAATTCCAATCAGAAAGAATGATACCTTGGTGGACATTTTATATCAGTATCTCTAGTTGTGTGGAAGTATTATAAATAGAACACCTGTACATTGACTCAATTATTCAGTATTAATGAAAAAGGCACCAGTCCATTACCTCAGTTCTTCAACAATACAGTAATATTTCTTTGTGACAATGGCTCTTGTGTTTTCACACAAACTTTGTTATTCTCAATGCAGCTACATTAGTATATCAATAAAGCCCATGCAGCTAATGCAGCAGACCAAATGCTGTAGAGTTAGTGACTTGCCACCCATGCAAAGATTAAACTAGGCAAAAAACTATTTAAAACTTTATCATTAATTACCTAATCAAAATGTTGCAGACAACTCATGCTCTTCACTGCACCAGAGGTTGTGTATCTTCAGTAGGAGAAAGTGGACCGTCGTGAATATTTGAGACAAATTACAGATAAAGAGAAAATAAAAATTAAACATGAGCAGTAAATAAAACTTAAATGACAATTAATACCTTTGCTTCATATGAAAAAAAAATTACTGAATAGCAAATACTTACTGCAAACTCTTGTCCTGACTTTAAAATATGCTGATATTCCAATTGCTAGGAATAAAAAGTATATGAAAACCATAATGATAGTAATAAATAATAATATCTGTAATCAATGGACAATTACAAATAAGCCGTCAATACTTCCTTAATTTGGACACTTATCACAAATATTACACATGTTAAAAGGACTAATGTAATTTCCCTCAACAAACTCTTTTTCAGCCAAGACAGACAATGACCCTGAGTCATAAAATAATGTCACCTCTCACTGGATAAGTTAACTGCGATGCGTTGTTATACATACTTTGTGTGACTCTACTTATGCATATTATTCCACACAGTACTCCAAGCTGGACACTTCAACTCCATGTGTGTATTTACCTAATTGTAACATACAAGAAAAGAGTGATGCTCGTACTGTCCCGTCTCCAAATCTACTGTTATCCAGTTTGCTTTTGAAATCATTAATATTTCTTACATTAATTACTTCTGCATTGAGTTTGTTCCAGGCTTCTATGCTTCTATATGGGAAGCTGTATTTTTTTATGTCTCTCTTGCATGTAGTCCTTTTCAGTTTCTTCTCGTGTCCTCTTGTTCTGTCGTCCCAAACAAACAGATCATCTCTATCAATTTTTTCAAGACATTTTGATGCTCTATAGTACACTGCTATAAAGTTTCCCCTCACTCTTCTTTTTTCATGAGTTGGTAGTTTCAGCCTATAAAGTGTTTCTTCATAAGGTTAACTTCTCAGGCGTGTGTGTGTGTGTGTGTGTGTGTGTGTGTGTGTGTGTGTGTGTGTGTGTGTGTGTGTGTGTGTGTGTGTGTGTTTACCTAGTTGTATTTATCTAGTTGTAGTATACAGGGCCTAAGCTACACACTCGTATAATCTTGTCTCCATATCTATATTTGTCCAGTTTTTCCTTCAATTGTTGTACATTCTTTGCCATTATCACCTCTCCTTTCACTCCATTCCAAGTATCTATACTTCTCTGGGGAAAAAACTACTTTTTGAATCGTTCAAGCAAATTCCCTTTTACTATTTTTTCTTGTGTCCCCTCCTCTCCTTTTCTTTTCAATATTAGATCTTTTCTATCTGTTTCTTTCAGGCTGTACATCAATTTATATATTGTAATTTATATTTTTTCAAATTAATCATATCAGCTTATCCATTCTTTAGGGACTTTTCCTGTTTTAAGAGAACACTCAATTATATCATGAATTGATTCAGCCATTTCTTGTCTGCACTCTTTAATGATATATCCTGATACTCCATCTGGTCCTATTGCTTTTCTCTCATCCAATTCCTTCATTATTTTCTTTACCTTTTCTCTATTAGTCTATATTTCCCACATCTCATTTTTTATTCTTTTGTCTTTGGTTTTTTTAATTCAGATTCTATTGTAAACTTTTTCTGAAAATTTTTGTTCAGTACTTCACTCATTTCTTTTGAGTCTTCATATACTTCCTTATTTTCCTTCAACCGAGCTATATTTTCTTTGTTTTATTTTGCCATTAATAAATCTATAAAACAGCTTCGGTTCTTCCTACACTTGTCAACTATATCCTTTTCATATGTATTCTCTTGCTCTCTTCTTAATCATACACATTAATTATTTGCTAGTTGATGTTCTTTTGTTCACTGAATTGGTTTTCTTTTCGTTATCATCCACACTTCATCCCTTTCTTTTTTTACTCTTTCACTCTTCTCATTGAATCTACTTGTTTCTTTTTTCTTTTACTTTATAAACTGGACTGTATTCCTTGATTCCTTGTTTGTATATCATCAGGGAGAACAATTTTTTTTCTCTTGAACATCTTTTAGTTCCTTCATTTTCGTCTTGTCAGTTTCATTGCATAATTCCTCTTTTTCTTTTTAAAATAATTCCTCCTGCTTATCTTCCTTATCTCCCTTTATCTCAATTCTAGGACCACATGGTCACTCTTTCAAAATACACTGAAAATTTTTATTCTTTCCACATTTATTCCTTTGGTGAATAATAGGTCTAATATTGACGTTTTATTTTCTCCTCTATATCTTGTATTATCAGTTGCCCATTGTATCATTGTAATCATTGTATCATTGTATTATTCACTGTTAGTCCCAATAATCTATTTCTCCAAGTATTTTTAGTTAACCTTTCAAACATCTCCCACCTTACTTCATAGTTAAAATCTTCCACCAATGTTACCCTTTTGCTGCTTCTAATAATCTTTTCTAAAATATTTAGGTTATCTTCTATCATTTCTCTCTGCTCTTGTTTGGTTAAATTTTTTTTTTGGGGGGTAGGGGGTGTGTGGGGATTTATGCAACTACTATCTTTAGTGTTTCTCTATATTTTGTCATAATGTGTGCACTTATCAATTCTGCTTTTCCTTCTTCATACTCTATATTTATCACTTTCATCCGTGATTTTATCATTATCATCACATCTCCTTTTTTGCCTTTTATAGCCTTCATCATTATATCATAATAATTATCCTCAATGTTAATCTGGATATCCTCAGTTAATTTTGTTTCTGTTACACATACAATTTCTGTATTTTTTCTCTTTTAGATAGTCTGTCAACTCTAATTTTCCTGGTATTATTCCATCTGTTACTACACATTACTTTAATTTCATCACCTTTTTATTACTGTTCTATTTTTTCCTTTCTATTTTTATGAACAACTGTTCTTTATATACCAATTCTTTATCATGTTGTCCATCTTTCTAAAATAAACACTTTGTTTTTTCTTCTGTCGTTCTTATGATTATTTTCTGATTTGCCTCTTCCTTTAATTCTTACAATATTTGTCTCTCCTCTTCATTCATACTCTTTTAAATAAACATTTCTTTGCAGCCTTCACAATCTGAATATATTCTTGGTAAATTGCAGATGGACAGAAATGATAGCTGAAGTTAGATAAACCCCTAGTTTTACTCACTCTGTTTACAGGGAACTTTGAACACTGAGCTTCACTATCAACATAGTTTTGGTGAGCAATAAGCTATCATCTTTATCTTGGTTATGACACTTTTACCTGATCTAGTACTGTACACGCAATCAAAACTCATATAAAAGATGATCACGTGTCCAACTTGGGTACTGTACCATAACACACTTCATTTCCAAACATGCTATGGTCAATAAATAAAATAAAGAAGGATACACCCAAATGATGACCTCACCTGTACCAATTAACTCCATACTCAATTATTTGAAGTCAGTATGCAGTTAAGAAATAATAAATGTAAATAAAAGCAAATCCATTACAGCATGCATCTAAGGAACAGCAGAACCTCCCTTTCTCATTCTCTTTTGTCTTCCCCAAACAGAGGCGTGACTACTACCACTCCTCCATTAATAACTTTGTCACATGTGCCTTTCAATAACTCAAAACTAAATTACCTCCATCAAATTCCTCTCGTAACACCGACTTATTTTGTTTTGAATCAATTAGGAATATATTGCATAAAGTTTAATTTAAAAAAATCATCACACTAGAAGCAAATACTTAGTTGTGAATACTTCTGAAGTGAACTCATGAACTAAAACTCTTAATATTTAGCCCAGTAAGGGAGGAAAAATGGCAAATGGTATTGAATCAGAACATTACATGATTTTCCTTCATACTTTGCAGCAGAAAGTGAGGTTCTACTGTACATGCACCTTACTCTAATTTTGCAATAAAAGATTAAGTTCAGGACAAGGACAGCTAATTCTTGTTACACTTTAAAAAGTAAACACTACTTAGGGACCTGCAGTGTTCTTCATCTTAACAACAGAAGAGAAATTTCTGTATCATCAACTTACATATGTTGACTTTCTCTGCAATAAATAAATGTAATGTTTGGATAAAAATAGAGAAGTAAAAAGTAGCCCAAAAGATGATGTAGAAAGGACACAGTGCCTCACAATGTGTATAGATCTGTCTGGTGCATCGACTAAACTACATACAATTACTATTATCAAGATGTCTCTATATTGAACATATTAATGACATATTATTAGTAACTAATTATTTTCATTTTATACATACAGAAAAACTAAATCCCTCTGAACATGTAAAAGACTGTCTCATGAAGCAAATGAACTATACTTGTCTCTGTAATGGAAATTATTATGTACTAATAAGCTGATGTGACTTAATTACCAAATTACCACTCTAGTTCCATTGTGCAGGCTGCCTGGTGCATGTGCACACCACCCCTTACATATATATATATATATATATATATATATATATATATATATATATATATATATATATATATATATCATAGCTATGACTTTAGAGATCAATACCTGTGTAAGGAGGCTGCTAGAGACCAAGCAGCTTCCAAACTACATTGAGGTAAACAAAACTGAAACATGTAAACATGTACGGAGCATTTTAAAATGATGATGATATGACTGATAATGAAACAGACAGGTGTACAAGTTTACACACAACTGGATGATGAGGAAAACATTATAAGAAAAAGAATTACTGCAGGTCCCTTTGTTACTCATATGCATTAAATCATGACAAAAGTCAGGAGTACATGAATGATAAAACTCATCCATCTTTGAATTTGTATTATACAAAAAAGTATAAAAACATTAATGCTACTACTGCTGTTTCTAGTCCTTTGCAATCTTTGTTAAAGGAAAAAAAGTAGAAAACCACGCACACACCTACACCAAAGCATCCTCCCACCTCGTGCCTACTCACCTGCAGTGTTATGGTAGTTAAAGTTGCCACCGCCACACAGATCCGGAGCGTTCTCCATACCTGTAACAGTTACAAGAATGGACCATAACAAACACATGTGCATCACCCACCATAGACATAATTATCACCACACTGCTACCTCTCATCCAAGCCTCTAAATAGTATTGAGGTTCAATAGAATAGAGGTTCAATTATGTGGTTAATCCATACATTGGTTTCCATATTATATTTCCCTATACTGAGAATATAAAATGCTTTGTTGGAGAAAGAATCAATATCGTTTTTTCTACTTTAAACATTAATAATATAACTAATAAAAGATGTCTTGTCTTTGCTAACCCTCTTTAGGGGTATAACAGCCTGGTATATAGATAGAAAGACTACTGTATAAAAGAAATCTTCATTTTAACCAATAGTAATTGATATTTCAATGGTCAAAATTACTCACCTATCTGCACATTACAAACACATGCTATGGGAATATCAATTTCATTGATCAGAAAAGAACAGTATAGACTTAATTTATATGTGTTTAATATAAACAAATCTTGAATATGGCATTTCTAAAATTCATCAAAAATTATTCAAAATGCAAGTGAAATCTAAAATAACATGCAATGCAACCTCAAGTTTTGTTGATTTCTTATATCATATAACTTTGAAGTTGCTATTTGATTAACACGAAAGTCAATTTATGTGTGTTTACTCAAAAGGCATCCCTCACATATATCAAGAACCTATCTATCTACCTATATACAAGTGTGTTATTCTCATAAAGACGGGGAAGGCCAAGACATGTCACGCCAGGGTTCATGGAAACATTACTCTCCCCTCCCCATCTGCACCTTGTCTTTTCGTAGAAGAGTATACAGAAGAGGGGCTTCCCAGACCCCTCACTCCCTTCCTTTTACAAACCACAGGAATTAAGTGGTGGAATTCTTGTAGCCCCCACCACAGGGCTAATATCATGAACCTACTGTAAGTATATCAGAAATGGATGAGAGAATGTATATATGTGAGGCCCCACCTGGAGGAGGACACTGATTGGAGCCAACCAGTGCGTAGGAAACATATTGTGGAGCGAAGCCACTGCCATGGCCTTGGTTTTCATCATCGCTGTCATGCTCATCAAAGGTTGTCACTCCAAACATGCAGGTGTTGTATGTGGGCAGGGCTGGGAGGGGAGGAGAAAAAACAATATTCAATGAGTTAAAAAAGGCAAGTGTATTATAATGATTATAATGATGGGAAAAAAGAAAAATGAGCATGACTTATTTTATCTTTCAGTTCGTCAGCACAAAGACCCACCACCACCACCGCCACTACCGCTACTCACGCATGCCAGGGTACTGCTGCATGCCAGGGAAGCCCGGGGCGCTGGGGGCTGGGGCGCCAGCATAGGGTGGAGGCATTGCACCAGGGTTATAAGGTGGATTGGGTCCCATGCCACCACCTGCCACAAACCCTACAGCAGGGGGAGCACTGGGGTTATAGGCTGGCTGATCCGGGTATCCTGTCATGGGCATGGGCTGACCAGGAAAGCCTGGTTGAGGTGGATAGCCAGGATTACTGGGGACCACACCAGGGAAAGGCATAGTAGGGGGAGGTAGACCAGGCATGAAAGAGGAAAAGTACTGCTTGAGAGGTATTGAGCCAATTATGATAGGCACTGCAAAGTCCAGGTCAGTGTGGCAACCCGATGGCTCCATCTCAAACTGGAAAGAAACATGTGCTTAATGAATCACCTGTTCATGGATTCATTTCTAGGACACTCAGTTTCACTCACATACACTTTCTTCACAAACTCTTCACTCTTCGTTCTCTCAATATGACCAAACCACCTCAACGTATTTTTTTTCACCCATTCCACTACACCACACCACTCCATTTACACAAGGTCCCATGCTACATCTTTCATACATGCTTTCCTTGATAAGTTGGTTTCTCTTTTCTTCTAGTAAATGTTTTGTAAATAAAACTTTAATTTTCTGATGGACGTGGCCCCAACTTCCCCCCTTAGAACACTGATTGCAGGGCACTTATCTCTTTCTCATTGCATTGCCAGTTTGCTACCGAGGCATATACCCCGGCAAATTATAATCCCCAGATAGTACTGCTACATACTGAATATCAAAGTAAAACACGGTAGTATGACTGAACTGCACTTACTGGTGCCCTCAGCCATTTGTATATGAAAATAAAAACAGCCCATGAAGCCACCAAACCCACTCGGCCAACTGTGAAACTATGGGTCTGTTACACTGCCGACACTCAGCTTAATGAACTCTTATACACTGAACAGGCCAACAAGGCTTACTAAGCCACTGGAGGCTTCATGCTCTTGGCAGCATCCATTCAATATCCACCTGCTATCCACATGCCAACTTGACAACACTGTGGGTGCAAATGCCATAAAACGTCTTCTCCAGTTGTAGCTGTTCAGCAGGGAATAGTTTATCACCATGACTCCACCAGCAAAAAGAATAAAATACGATGCTAGTTCCAAGCTAAAAAAATTGTTTTTGTGTTTGCAATCTCTTCAAACAACAGTGCTGCAGTGAGGAAGTATAGAGTAAATGAAAAGCTGGTGTGTGATCGGAAGAGAAGTGAACCCTCCCTGAAGTTGATGCCTAAAAAGAAATGTGCAGCAAGAACCAGCATCTGTCACTGGCCAGAATTAGAAAATTACTTAGAAGGTTGGATCAAAGAAAACCGTCAAAATGGTTATACAGTTACCCGAACTAGCATACATGTTCAAGTCCTTCAGTCCTGTAGCCAGTAAGAGTGTTGCAGCTTTCTCCTCACAGGCAGCAACAAGTAGAAGCCACCCTCCTACTAAGCCACGTACACTGACCCTGTGGTAAGTGTTTTGTTACTACCTCTTCCCCGGGGCCTCAGGGCCTCTCAGCATCCCGGGCAAGGACCTACACAGGTGTGAGGGATGTAGATTTTACGATCACAACATATCTGTAACACTGTACCTAAAACATGGCACGGGAAGGACTGGCCAGCTGAGTTGTGTGAGTTTGCTAATGAGTCATCAGAGCGCTACGATCAAAAATATATACCAGTAGAAGCTTGATACGCTCCAGCTGCTTGGGCTAACGATCGAATACACAAGTCCACCGTAATCGTAAATCAAAATAGGGTAGTAAAACAGATAGATTGTGTATGGGAACTATCGTAAAACGAGGAATTGTATAATGCAGATTAACTGTGTACACACGCACACACACGCACACACACACACACACACACACACACACACACACATATATATATATATATATATATATATATATATATATATATATATATATATATATATATATATATATATATATATATATATATATATATATATATGTATATATATATATATATATATATATATATATATATATATATATATATATATATATATATATATATATACTTATGACCACAATTAGTTCCGACCGACCAGTCTTAAGTTGATCTGGTCGTAAGTCAGTCTCATTGTTTTGTTTATTCTATGCCATTTGCATCATCTCTACACATCGTTTTGTTTCTTATTTTTACATTTATCAGGTTTAAGTCAAACACTGCATACTACAGTACAAACTAGTTTAATATTTACAAAACATACAAAAATACAAAATAAATGTGCAAAAAATTAAAAATAAACGTTTTAGTTGCAAGACATAATAAAATTCTGTACAATAATAAAATATCTTATTGACCACTGGTGCTTGGCTGTGGATGGTTGATGTTGTCAGATGGGCCAGCAGTTGGGATTGTCAAAGTTGTTTTTTTATCATAAACATTGTAAGCTTTGTCTGAATTGTTTGTTTCTTTTTCTCCTCGTAAATTTCATGATATAGACGGAACACATCATGTGTCACCCGTTCAATCTTTGCAAATCATTTGATGTTTGGGTCCATTGCTTTAAAATATGCAAGAAGTTTATTCAGTAGAGACACTTTCTGGTAATCCTTTTGTGGTGAATTTCTTTTCTGGCTCTTCCTCCTCCTCTTTTTCTTTCTCCGCTTCTCTCCTTTCTTCCTCCGCCACTCTTGACTGTAGTGTTCTCCGGCACACTCCTTCAGTTTCAAATATACTTCTAGCCTTCATCTGCACAATAAAAAGGCTTAATGGTTTCCGTTTTTTAATCTGATCTTCCATCCAAATATTCAACAATTTCTCCATATCGATGATGGACCCAGTCTGTTACTTCATTATAACTGTAGATTGCATGGATGCAGAATCTTTCACAGCTTTATGAATTTTTTCTTCATCCTTCAAAATCGTTGACACAGTAAAGTGTGATAACTTCAGATCATGTTCACTTTCTTTCCCCCTTCGTACTGATTAATCAGTCATTTTTGTGTTGAGATCAATGGTCTTTCTTTCCTTCTTGGCAGGTTGAGGAGTAGACAATGACAATTTCCTCTTGGTAGAGGGGAGCTTTGAAGAAAAATAGCAAAGACACAAGACACATGGACACAGAGTAAGTAAGCTATACTGAGCCAGGGGCTAACACTGAGCTTGGTGTGCATGTGTAATGACAGCCATCCCTGCCGGGATCTGGTGCGCAAACTGCCGTATGCCCAGCTGGGCAATGCTTGCATTGTCAGATGCAAAACAGTAGTGGCCAAGTGGCCAGACATACCAGTCGCGGTCGTGGTCATAAAGTTAATCAGTCATAAGTTGCACCAGTTGTAAGTCAACAAAATACTGCATAAAGTATATTAAGAAAGCCCTGTTGTGGGGGCTACAAAAATTCTACAAATGTAATCCCTATGTTTCGTAAAAGACAACAAAAGGGACGAAGCGAAGGTCATCCTACAGAAGGACGAGGATCAGAGGGTGAGGGGAGAGTAATGACTCAACAAACCCTTCCTTGCCTTGTCTTGGCTACCTGCCTTTAGGGGGATAACAGCCAGGTATATAGATAGATTGATAGATATTGAAAAAAAATATTGAAGCATAAAAATTTTTCCCTGCCCTCGTCCCATTTGTGGTGACAGAATTGACACGCTGTGTTTGGCCGAGGTGCACCTCTCTTTTTCCTCTGGGACCCTAGAGGATAAGTGAGTGATGTGTATATGCATGTATTTACCTAGTTGTATTTACCTAGTTGTGGTTTACGGGAGGGGAGTAATCTCATGACCCGTCTCTACATCTTGCTTTGTCCAGCTTAGCTTTGAAACTATGCACACTGACGGCATTAACAATTTCCTCATTCAAAGCATTCCAGGTGTCCACAACTCTGTGAGGGAAACTATACTTCTTAATATCCCTTACACACTGCTCCTTCTTCAACTTCTTTCCATGTCCCCTTGTAGTTCTCGTGTGCATAGGTGTGTGTATGCATGCCTTGTCTTGGCTACCCACTCAGCCAGGTATACATAGATAAATATTGAAAAAAATTTCAAAAAACAAACTGAAAAAATGAGAAGAAAACCACAAACCTGAAACTCGTAGTCGATGTCAATAATGCGGCAGAAATCGAGGTTAGAGGGAGGCAGCGGGGGGATCATCATCTCCACCCCAGACCATATGTCATCATCACCTTCCTTGATGATGCCGTGCTTCAACTCAGCCACCTTGCGCTTCTCCTTTTTGGTGCGGCCTTCAGCATAGTAGCTGATGATCTGAAGCAAAAGAACGAGTGGTAAAGAATAATAGTAGTAGTAGTAGTAGTAGTAGTAGTAGTAGTAGTAGTAGTAGTAGTAGTAGTAGTAGTAGAAGTAGCAGTAGTAGTAGTAGTAGTAGTAGTAGTAGTAGTAGTAGTAGTAGTAGTAGTAGTAGTAGTAGTAGTAGTAGTAGTTATAGTAGTAGTTATAGTAGTAGCAGTAGTAGCAGTAGTAGTAATATTATTATAATTATTACTATTATTATTATTATCACAATTATTATCAATATTATTATTATCATCATTATTAGTGATTGTTGTTATTAATATTATCATTATTATCATTATTATTATTATCCTTATTATTATTATTAATAGTGTTAGTATTATTATGATTATTAGTATAATTTTCATTATTACTATTATCATTATCATTATTACTATTTGCATTATTTCACTATTTGTTCTTAGTTTATGACGTATTTTTCATCCCATGTGATGGAGCAGTGATCCAAGATGAAGGATGGATGACTCAAAACACAATATAGGCAATAATTCAAGACATGTGAAATGGTTTATGGAGGTGCTTCTATATCTCAATAATTGCCCTGAACTCCGTCAACCAATCAGAAGCAAGCAACTGACAAGCCCAGAGTAGCTCCTCCATAAACAGGGGGGGATTTTCACCACCTTACATTGGGGCGAGTATAGGTAGGCTTGTTTACATCCATCAGCAGTCATTGCCGCCATTGTGTGTAAGTGTGTGTGTGTGTGCGTGTGTACACACACACGCACACACACACACTTACACACAATGTGTGTGTGTATTTTACCTAGTTGTATATTACAGGGTTCGAGCGGGGCTCATAGTGCCCTGTCTCCATATCTATATTTATCCAACCTTTCCTTGAATATATGTACATTATCTGCTGTAACGATCTCTTCACTCAAGCCATTCCACACATCCACGGTTCTATGTGGAAAACTAAACTTCTTAATGTTCCTTAGACATTGACTCTTCCCGATCTTCTTGGAATGCCCTCTTGTCCGTCTATTTCCATCCTCCTTCAGCATCACCAAATCATATCTGTCAATTTTTTCTATGTGATTTACTATTTTATACATCGTTATTAAATCTCCTCTCTCTCTTCTTTTTTGCAAAGTCAGCAGTCCCATTTCCTTTATAGTCTTTCTTCATAGGTAAGGTCTTTCATCTCTGGCACCATCTTTGTAGCTGTCCTCTGAATTCTCTCTAACTTTCTAATATCCTTCTTCATGTGTGGAGACCACACAACTGCTGCATACTCAAGTCTGGGTCTTATCATAGTGGTTATGATTTTCTTCATCATGCTCATATCCATGTAACTGAATGCCAGCCTTATATTTGTTAGTGTCCTATATGTTGAGGCAAATATCCCACTTATATGTTTATCAAATGATAGGTTGTCCTGAATAATTACTCCCAGGTCTTTCTCTTCTCTGCTCTTCATTATAATTTCTTCCCCCATTTTATAGTCCCATGTCGGTCTTCTGTAACTTTTACCCATTTCCATTACATGACATTTCTTTGCATTAAACTCTAATTTCCACTTTTGGCTCCACTCCCAGATCTTATCAATATCTCTTTGCAGCTCCAAACAGTCATCATTGCTCCTTATAATTCTTAACAGTTTCGCGTCATCTGCAAACAGATTTATGTAACTTCTTAGACCTTCTTGTACATCGTTTATATAAATTTGGAACATGATCGGTGCCAATACTGACCCCTGTGGCACGCCACTCGTTACTTTACTCCAACTGGACGAGGTGTCTCTGATCACAGTCCTCATTTCTCAGTCATTTAAATAGTCACTCATCCATTTCAAAATCGTTCCACTTAGTCCTCCTATGTTCTTCAACTTCCACAAGAGTCTCTTATGAGGCACTTTATCAAAAGCCTTTTTGATATCTAAATACACTGCATCCACCCATCCATCTCTTCCTTGTACTTCATCAATTACTCTCGTGTAAAAACTTAGTAAATTTGTTACACATGATCTTCCTCTTCTAAATCCGAATTGGCTGTCATCTATAACTTCATTTGCTTCCAGATATTCCACCCATTTTTCCTTGATTACAACTTCACATAACTTTCCCACAACACTGGTCAATGACACCGGTCTATAATTCAATGGCTCAGTCTTCTTTCCTCCCTTGTATATCGGCACTATATTTGCTCTTTTCCACTCTTTTGGTACTTTTCCTTCCTTTAAGGAGCTGTTAATCACATCCCATATCGGCTCCACCAGTTGCTCTCTACACTCCCACAGTGTCCATCCTGACACTCCATCCGGTCTCATTGCTTTCCTGACATCCATTTTCTCCAAAAGTTTGCCTATTTTCTGTTTATGTACCATGACTTCTCGCAGCCCCTCCCGCTGCACTTCATTATCTGGTTCCGTAAACTCTCCTTCTAAATTAAAAACCGTTCTGAAGCTCTCATTCATAAGTTCGCTCATTTCTTCTGGTGTTTCAATTATTCTTTCCTCTTTAATTAACTTGTCTATAGTCTCCTTGCTTGTCATCTTTCCATTTATGTATTTATAAAACAGCTTGGGCTCTTCTTCACACCTCTTCACCACATCTCTTTCAAAATTTCTCTCTTCCTCCCTTCTTATTCTGACATATTCATTTCTTGCCTCTGTATACTCTTTTCTATTGCTTTCATTTCGTTGCTTTCTCAGTTTCCTCCATGCTATATTTTTACCTTTCTTTGCCTCCGCACATCTAGCATTGTACCATACGTGCTTACTATCCCTCGCTTTGTACACGGGAACGTACTTTTGCACCCCTTCATTATACTTTTCTAGAAACTTTTCATATTTTTCTTGCACTGATTTTCCCTCCAAAATCCTTTTCCAGTCAATACTACCAAAGAATTTACTCATTCCATCAAAGTTCGTCTTGGCATGATTTAACCTATCTTGTTTATAATTTTCCTTGTATTTTCTAATCTCCCACTCTTCTATTTCAATTTTTAATACTACGTGGTCACTCTTCCCCAACGGACTTTGATATTCAATTGTAGGACTTGTCTCTGTTTTTTTTGTGAACACCAAATCAAGTACAGATGGCTCCTCTTCTCCTCTGTACCTTGTAAAATCCTTTACCCATTGGTCCATTGAGTTTTCCATAGCGAGCTGTAGTACATCTTCTCCCCACTGTTCAGCATTTCCCTTTACATCCATCTCCTCCCAGTTTACATTTTTGCAATTAAAATCCCCAACCAGCAGGACTTTTCTGTCTCTTCTTATCATTTTGTCCAAGCATGCATTTCAGCACTCTCTTTTGCATTTCCTTGTGTTCTTCCATTCTCCATGTATTAGTCCTCGGTGGCACATATGTTGTTATGATCGTCCTCTTCTCCCCTCCACTGGTCCTGATTACTACACTCAAAACTTCTTCCATGTCCTCTCCGTGCTTCACCTCTTCCACATAAATATCCTCTTTTACCATTATCAATACTCCTCCTCCTGCTTTTCCCTTTCTGTCCCTCCTCCAGACATTATATCCCTGTTCTTTGAAACTCAAATGTATTTCCTCCTTTAACTTCGTTTCCGTTATACACACCACATCTGGTTTGTTACTTAATATATAGTCACTCCTGACATCAATCCATCTATGTTTGTATACATTACCCTTAGTGTTCCCCTTCTCCTTCTCGGATGTACCATTTCCTCAGTCTCATGTCCAAAACTCTCCAGTAAAATTTCTTCTTTTCGGTCTCTGTCCTTCTCTCGTTTTCTTCCTTTGCTTCATTTCTCAGCTCCTTCTCTTTTTCCCTTTCTTCCAGGTTCATATCTCTTTTTATCCACATGATTTTGTACTCTGAATTCCCAGCCAGTTTTCCAGTTCTCGCTAATATTTCTTCTGTGTGTATGTGTGTGTGTGTGTGTGTGTGCATTGTCTTGACTACCACCCCTTTAGGGAGTTGTCACCCTGGTACATAGATTGATACACAACTAGGTAAATACAAACAAGTAAATACACACACCTGTTCAATCTTGGCCTTGGTGTGTTTGACTTCGTTCCGTGTCCTGTTTATACACTCAGCATTGATGCACATCTTTTCGCCGGGCACAAAGCCAGAGCGGTCAATTCGCAGCACCAGGGACAAGGGACCACTACGGCAGCAGAAGCAGCATATGAACTTTTCCTCGGTGTAGTTGATCGGCATCTGAAAGGGTGAGGTTGATGTACAGGGGCACTCCTGCTGCTGGTAATGTAGTGATGTGTGTGTAAGGGTTGTAGTGATGTGTAAGGAAGTGATGATATTTGAGCAAAAAGTTATTGTACAAAGGAGTAGTAATGGTAGTGTTTTATAGAAAAGTTTTGGTCAGCTAGTACAATGAAAAATCAGTCTTCAACTTCTGTCAAATAATTTGAAATGATTTTCATAATTATCTTTTATGCATTAAATAAATGTAATTCAAAAGCTACTGTTGTCATGGCAGATGTTCCTTTCATCTACACTAACCCACAATCTGGCACACCTACTACCAACTTACTTTTTTTATAAAGCCTAAAAATGATAACTGAATGAAGGGGAAAGATGGTAAGGTTAAATTTCTCTTTCTCTCTGATCCCCACTCCCCCCCCCAACATTTATCATTTATGCATACATACACACACAAACACACCGGTGCCTGAGGGTTAACATTGAGATCCAGGAGGCTGTTGACAGAATAAGGCCGAGTGCAAGACTTGTCAGTCTTCCAGGGTATGTCCATCTTGGCCTTGCACTGGTGCCGCACCTTCCCCACGTGTGACTCAAAGGATGATGGGATCCCATTGGGTAATAAAAAGTTGAATTGAAAGACATGCTGGCCTGGGGGCAACTCATATGAATCCTTGCCTGTAGGGTCGAAAAAGCTCTTTATACTCTGCTGTCTGGGACACTGCCATGCTTACATATTATACTTCATTCTTATTTGAATTTAAGACAGACATAACATTTCAGTTTGGTTATCAGTTATGATTTTTTTTTCATGTGTAAGGATAAGAATATGGCAGGTGATCATTTCAGGAATAGTGACCATAAGATATGTACAAAACCATGAGCAAAAGGTTTATCTGCATTAAGTTGGTGCTCTGTTAAGTAGCTATAACATAAATCAACCATTTAATAAAGTAAAGCGTGCAGCAACATATCTAAACAAAGTCCCCTTTGGGGGACGTTCCCAGAGGAAATAAGGCGTCAGACTATTGATATAAATAAATTCTACAAAAAAAGAACTTTTATGAAATAACAGGATAATCACAAAATACTTTAACACATAACGCTGAGCATTCAGGATGTAGCAACCTTCTGGATGTAACAAGACTTTCTACTTCTTCTCATCCCTATTCTGTCCATCTTCCTAATGCAAGAGTTAACCAGTATCTTCACTCTTTCATCCCCTACACTGGTAAACTCTGGAACTCTCTTCCTTTGTCTGTTTTTCCACCTGCCTATGACTTAAACTCTTTCAAAAGAGGAGTGTCAAGACACCTCTAATGTTATACGAACTCCACCCCTTGCTTTATTCCTCCTACTGTCCTCTTTGCAGGGTCTGGTGACAAGCGGGATTTTTTTTAACGTTTTTTTTTTTCCCTTGGCCAGTGCCCTTTTAATGTAAAAAAAAAAAAAAAAAAAAAAAAAAAAAAATCTCAGAAGAAAAAAACAAGTATGTTCTCATTCTCTGCCTGGTGAGGGGGACCAACGAACACAACAGAATAGACTGTAACCTCACCCTAGACATGTCCCAAAATACACAAGTGCACTTTGCCAGCATTAGGCTCCAACATGAGTGAGTAATTAAGGTGGGGCGTGTCTCAAAAAAAAGGAAGGTACTCAAGAAACTGAGAGAAACTTGGATGACAGCTAAAGAGGAAGAAAGTGTTAGTGAGGTATTCAGGGTGTCCATTAGTGCAGTGAGTACAGTAGCAGCAGAAGTGGTTGGGTATAGAGCTCAGAGGAGTCAAGAGAAAAGGAAGTGCATGGTGAACCAATGAAATAATGGAGGCTACAAAAAGGAAGGAGAGGATATAAGAAAATTATTTAAAGGAATGTGGAAGAAGAAATAAGAGTGAGAAGAACTGAGTGCAGGTTGTTGAATAGAAAGGTAGAAGAGTTGGTGGAAGAGACCAAAAAGAAAGTGGATGAAGTGTTTGGTATAAGGTCGAGTGAGAAGTTTAATGAAAATAATAACAACTAGGCATCAGAAACTATAGATAGATAGATAGATAGAGGGAGGGAAGGGGGTGGTGGCAAACTTCAAAGACGAAGATTGTAACTTGAAGAGCCTTCTAACCTAACTTTGATAACAATGAAAAAGCTAGTAGCATAATTAGAAAAGGCATGGCATGAAAAAAAGGGAAAGCTGTTCAGGTGTTTGGAAAGATCTAAAAAGCATGGAACAGGATAAAATTTAAAGAAACAGCACCCTCCCACACTCTTCATGAACGGAAACACCTACACTGGTTGCTGCACCCTAAACACCTGGCATCCATCCATCCTCCGATCACCCACCGTTGCCCCACACCCAGTAGTCCATTTCATAGTACTTCTCCTGGCTGGTGTAGTGGTGGGTCTCTGTCTTGCGGTCGTCCCCTGTCCCAGTGGTTTTCCTCTCAGTCCAGTGAACTTTTCCATATCCTTTGAACTCAACCTCAATACCTGATGAGTAATAAAAGACATTCACACATAAACTAAGAGCAGAAAGAACAATTTGTCAGAAAAATATTATAAAAAAAACAGGTGATATCAGGTATACAGCAAATCACATCACACCTCATTCAGTACCTGTAACAACCAAAAAACAACTGTGATGGAAAATAATTTTGAAGTTATCATAGCATGCCCAAGACATGTGCCTCAATACCAAACAGGATATTGGAGTGCTAATTCAATCCACTAAAATATGGCTTCAATGATCAAGGGCATGATTATTTAGAGGTTTAAGTTTACTTTTAATGTGACGAGTGCAGTGGATTGTACTATGATATGTGCAAAAAATTTTATGTACTGAAATTATTAGAATTATATTTTATCTATTTTTAATTTGAAATGGCTACCTTCTTATGTGCGAAAGTTTTATGTACTGTATCATAAATTATAAAGTACAATGTTTAATGACATGTGTATATCGTGTTATGCAATGTTAAGAAAGACTTTGATGTACTGTGGTGGGCTGTGCTGGCTCCTCTGTGGACTGTGTTGCCTTAAAACAGGAACTCAACTGAAAATAAGTTATGAAACTTTTGTGGGCTATCCTTGTAAGAGTAAGCATACTTTACTGCAGTTTATGTTTGCAATTACATATATGGAGGCAGTATACATGTTTTATGTAAATGGATGCACTAGTTCTTGCTAAATAAAGTCAATCAATCAATCAATATCATGTAGAATATTAATAAAATTGCATCTGTCAGCTACTTTCATACATAACATAAACTGTAGCAACACAAAGGATAAATTACTGACCTCTGCACTTCTTGGGTTTATCACACGTCACCTGGACATGGCCAGTTATGGTCTGGCCAGTGAAGAACACCGCCGAAGGATTGTCAAAAATCACGACTACAGTGGTCGGCATTGTGGATCCTGTGGAAAGCAGTACAGTCAGCAGCAGTGTCCCACAAGCAACACATCACAATGAAGGGAAATACCTGACTCTCTCCCCATCCTTTGGACACAAGTACTACTCCTACCTAACACACCAAGTCTTACCCTGGGCTAGTATTCTTCATAGTATGTACTTCAAAATTCTTATGAATATCCTCTCACATCCACCTTCTTGATCAGGTATGAGAAGTTTTGATTTTATTCATCAATGTTATCAGAAAACTTAATAATCATCACTAAGAGCAAAATACTAGTGAGACCAGTAAAAAAAAAAAAAAAAAAAAAAAAAAAGTGTACATTCCATAAATATTAAAACTATTGCTCGTCAAGTGAGAACTTAAGACCACTTTTTATGATTACTTAACAACTATGAATACAAGTAATAAGCATATTTCTCCATAAGAGTTGATTCTATGAAAAATATCTGAACAAATTTAGCTAATGTAAGCTTTACAGGTAGAAACTTATACAGTATTATATTGTGTGAAGCTTTACCATCCTTGGGAGGGTAAACATGCACACACGTCTACAATAGAGAACATTCAGCCCTCCAACCAACAACAAAAAACTATATTATTTAGTAATCTTATTATGTGACCCAGCTCATCCCCAGGCTTGAGGACTTTTTTCCCCATAATTGAGGAACTCTGTGAAGGGTAACAGTTCCATCTTGTAGAAGGGCAGAGGTGAGTAGGACCCAAGCAGGAAGCATTACAAATCTTAGAGTACTACAACACACCTTCAATCCTTTCACCTCGCCTTGCCACAATCATTTTTTTCCCTGTTTCTATTTTGAAGTTCTCAATCAATTAATGTACTTCATGGCTGTAACTAAGATTTCTTAATTAAATATATTAAAGCAAAGATTTTCAAGTGATCAAATCAGACTTGTAGTTTTGTAATGTACATGGGTGTGGAGTCGGATTCAAAAAATTCTGACTCCAACTTCGACTCCTGGAAATTTCAAGGTTGCGACTATGATTCCAACTCCATCTTTACATCATATGTATTATTTTCATCAGCCAACAGCTATAACAACAGATATTCAATGATCTTGCCTTAAGTAATATAATACTGACAGTCGGTGAGTGTGGTCTATCTAACTCTGGTGAGTGTTCCTTGTCACCTGGTGAACAGCTTAGCCCAGTCTTGAGACTTGACAGTGCAGAGGTATACGGGTAGTACAGAAATTAGACTCGTCCGCTACAGGACGTATCAAGTGCCATTGAGTACGTCTTCTACATCATTGTCTAGTAATTTATCTCAATGATCTACAGATTCATTTATGCAAAACATCACAAAATACAACATTTCCACAAAAAATTCACATTAAAACAATATTCCCACAAAAACTTCCACAAAATTCAAATGTTCTCCTACAAGAGCAAATTTTCCCCCAATTTGTGAAATTTTTTCACAAAGTGACAACATTGGCCTAGAGAACAACCAAGTATTTTACACGAGAATTGATCACATAGAGGAGTCGGAAATATTTTTGCAGACTCTGACTCCAGCCAGAAGTGATAGATTCACCAACTCCTGAATCTAACTCCATGACCCTGGTATTTTCAACTGCATTGTATATTCTATACTTCATAATTGTGATAAAGACTACTAGATTAAATAAGTAAAAACAATATATATAACTATATCTCTAAAAAGTTGTTGAATGCTGGCTGATATCTACCTAAAATAAAGAGTCAAGTTTTCAAAAATGACCCTTAAATTAATAAGGTACATTTATCAAAACTCTGAAACATTGAAATGGCATTCTGAAAAACTTCAATAGTGGTTACACATAATTGAACACTGAAAATTATAAAAATGTTCCATTCTTAAGCCTACATTTGTTGCTCTGAAATAATTACTTCAGGCTTGCAATAATTAGCTATATAATGCACATAAGTTTTACATCAATCAAATAGACCAACAAGTAGAACAGAACTAATTATAGCTACATTACAGAAGTGCTACAATGTGCATCACAAGTTAGTTTTGTTTGGTTTATTTTTTTTTTATAATATCCATTTTTTCAAGAAATATTAAGTAAACTTTGGAATAGTTTAATGTCCACTTAAGGTGGTGACTATTACAGACACCACAAGCATCACGATTTCCAGTTATCACACACTTATGCTGTAAACAAAATACAGAAAAAAAACAATAATAGAATTATGCAATATTACTTTTTTTTCAAATATGAATTAGTTCCTCTGCCAGCACCACCACACCTATAAATGTTGCATGGATGTGATCGAATACATAACAGGGTGGACCCAGGACACACACAAAACACTGCTTCCACTTATTCCTTGGTACATCAGTCGTGTCCGCTCTATTTTTAGTATATTCTTATTTGTTATCATTTATGGTATTAGTTTACTTCTTCACAATTATGTTCTAGAGTTGAATGATATTTTTTTCCATTAACTTCCTGATAAGTTCTGAGGTTTCTACACAGGCTCACTAGCCTCTTCCAGAAGACTTCTGTAAGTAGACTTCCGTGGCAAATCCTTATTTCGGAGATATTAAATGTTTTCTATGAGCACATATCGGAGATTTAGCTAGGTTCATATGCTATTTTTTTCCCAAGCTTCTACCTTCGGTTAGGTTTGGTCAGGTAAAATTAAGTTTTGAAATGCCCTTCACTGTAAAGTAGCAGTTAGGAGATTGCTACATCTTTTGGGAGGTCCAGTGAGGTGAAGCCTCCCCGATTAGGTTAGGTTTAGTTTTTAAATGCCACTCACTGTAAAGTGGCACTTAGTGTGTTGTTACGTTTTTGAGGGCAGTCTAGACCGTTACAACTAAACTGCAACACTATAAATTATGTGGTAGTTAGATTGTTACGTGGTAATTACATTGTTACGTGGTAGTTAGATTGTTACGTGGCAGCAGTATTTCCGCCAGATCCCTTAACATGCTGGGGTGTCTAGGGATTGTCCCTAGACGGTATTCCATTACTTTAATGGTTTCTAATTCTGATTCAGATTCATGGTACGCAGGGCACCAGTGTTGATGCATAACACGCATGGTTCATTTGACCTTGAAAATTTTTATTTATTTCAACTGGAGCTTCATTACACTGTATTTCGTTTTCCACACCCAAGTACCCTGCATCCCCACAGGTCCCCAGGCTTGTTGGGGGTGATGACGACATTTAAAAATATATGGATTTGCGACGAAAATTAATGTCAAAATTGTTCGAAATGCATCATAATCTAATCTATACAAGTGTGTTATTTTTATCAACCTGCGTTATTGTGAAGTTATAAAAAAAAAAATACCATATTTACTACCACCATCACGTCAGAGGCAACTCACATACTACTACTACTACTACTATTACTACTACTACTACTACTTGTCTTGTTTATCCAACTACAAGGATTTATCTATTTATTTTTCTTGATAGAAGGAAGAAAGTGTCACGACTGAGAGGTGTTTGAGTTGAATGTAGTGTAAATAAATAAATATTAAAAGTAGAAGTGCTGAGGTTATTTTGAAGTTGTACTTAGCGTTAGTCAGACCTCACCTCGACTATGCAGTGCATGGATATAATTTTGTTAGAGTAAGTGCAGAGAAGAATGACCAAAATGATAGAAGGGATTCGTAATTTTAGCTATGAAAGGAGACTAAAGCTTTTGAAATTGCACTCACTGGAGCGACGTAGAGTAAGGGGAGATCTGATTGAAGTATTTAAGTGGGTGAAGGGTTTTAATAAGGGGGATGTAGGAAAAGTTCTTACGATCAGTAGTCAGGATAGAATAAGAAATAACGGATTCAAACTAGAATAATGTAGATTTAATAAGGAAATAGGCAGAAATTGGTTTACAAATAGGGTGGTAGATGATTGGAACAGACTCAGTCAGCAGGTAGTTAGTGCACAGACAATAAGGAGTTTTAAGAGAAGACTAGACGACTTCATGGATGGAGATGAGAGATGGGTGTAGGTAATAAGGGGTATAGGATTAATAGGAACTACCTAGTGCAGCCCTCCGGGCCTTTTGTAGCTTCCTTATATTCTTATGTTCTTATGTAATAGTGATAACATTGCAATGTGTTACGCCCGCCAGCCCGCCTGCCAACACTTCCACTCCTCCCACCAATCCCACAGCCACTCTACCCTTTGTCACACACTAGTACCTTGTTTTTTATGTAAGTGCTGAATCAATTAGTCACTCCACACAGGTGTTCAACGGTATGTGCGCGGCCGTAAGCGTACAAATGATTGGCGAAGTACCGCGCCCTTACTCGTCCTTCCTCCCCTCCTTCCGCACTCGGTAACCTTCCCTACATTACCCAACACTCCGCCGCCCTCACTTTAATATCAGTCATCATTGAAGTTTTTGTCAAATATGTAAAGTTCATTCATAAATTACTTTCCATTCTTATTAAAAAAAATTTTAGTCCAACAGCAACCTTCAGTTATGCACCAAAAACTCTGGTACCCTGCACATTATTAATCAGGATCAGTCAGAATACACTGACGTACAACACTATACTGTACTATTTCAGCTGCAAATATAGTGTTGCGGCGACGCATTTAGCATGTAAATAGTGTTGTAGCGATGTAGTTATTGTGTAGTGTAGTTGTGTGGAGGCAGGGAGCGGTGGGTCACTCAGGCCTCCCTGGGGAGTGAGAGTTGACATGTGTCAGAGATAAGGCGACCTACGTATCTGTGTTTTCAGCGATACGGAGTCGTGGTGGGGTGTGTTTGAGAGACGTGGCTGGTTGTTGGGAGGAGAAGGAGCGAGGGAGTGAGAGAGTGAGGAGGGTGAGAGAGACAGAGACAGAGGGACACAGCGGAGGAAGGCCGATCCTGGGCGAGTGAAGGGCAGGGCCTTGGATGGAAGTGGACAGGGTGGCCGGAGAAATGGCATCCCTGGCTTCCTTAGGCCTGTCCTCACTAAGGGAGTGGCTGACTGGCTGTGTGGAGGTTGTGGCCTGACTCCTGGACGCGTGAAGGGCGTGGTACCTTGGAGGGAAGTGGAGAGGGTGGCCGGAGATGGCGCCCTTGCTTCCTTAGGTTTCGCCTTCGCGAGGGGGGTGGGTGGCCAGCATGGCTTGTGGAGGTTGTTGTGTGTGGACTTGTGGAGGCTGTGTGTGTTCTGGGTGAACCTCTTGTGGAGAACTCTTTGTGCCCTGAGTCTGTAATGTTGTGCTGTACCCTGTAAGCGTGTTGTTTGTAAATATACCAGGAAAGGAATAGTGTGGTTGTGTGTGATTTGTGTAAAAACACCCCTTTTCCCGTCCCGCCAACCCCCGCTACACGAGCCCCAGGAGAGGTAACGTGTTTTGGCGACACCCTGCCTTGGAGGGGAAGTGAAAAAGGGGGGTGTGCCGTAACAATATAATATCTTCGTAGATGTTTAAAGACATTTTATGTTATAAATGTGGGTTAGGTACTAGGAAAATATTACAATAGAAACGAAAAAAAATAGGTGGTCGCGCTTTAGCTGTCAAGTTTGCCATGGGACTTTGCATCTTCTTTCTTCTTTACTTCGCCATTAACGGTCTCGTTTGCTTAAGAATTCTCATCTTGTCTCCAGTGACGATCTGTAGAAGAAACTGTTTTTACTCTTGTCAATTAAGGGTTCCTCCAGAACAGCAGGGTTTTCCGGAGTACCGAGTTTTTTGCAACCGATCACAGGCTTGTTGTTGCAACACTCAAGCTTCATGTCAAGTCCAAAAGAATATCAAGAAGTATTCACAATATGTTTCATCTTGAGAAACTTAAGGACTTGACATGTGCTCATGAGTATGCTGTGAGTCTCAAATCGGTTCGAAGTGCTCGGCGCCCTTCAGGACCCGGTACAATTGTGGGATACCTTCAAACGTGAGGCTCTCGAGGCTGCCAAAGGGTGCATTGGAGAGCGCCCGAAGACACAGGGTGGCTTTGTTTCGGTGGAGACGCTGGCCAGTATAGAGAAGAGTCGCACTGTCAGGCTGGCTGGGAATCGGGACTAGTACAGGACTGTTACGTATGACTAGAACTCTTCTGAGGAGAGACAAGGAGAGGTATGCCAGGAGAATGTTGAAAGTCATTTAATTGCTTATAACCACTGACGTGCCTATCGAATCCTGAAGAAGCTCCGCTCCAAGTCTACATCTCGGGTGAGTGCTATCCGGACAGCGAATGGGTAGATGGTTCGTTGGGCTGAGTACTTTGAGCAGTTGTTCAAGGTTAACCCTCCAAGCAGAATGTTTCAATCCATTGGGTTACAGGTGGTGGATGCTGATCCACCCATTAATTAAACTGCAATTTCTCTAGATGAAGTCAAAGAGGCTGTGGCACTGTGGTGCTGACGTGAGTTTCGACAGGGGATGCTCCCAGCCTATGTCGATATCAAGAAGGCGTTTGATTCAGTGCATCGTGAGTCACTCTGGGATATTCTGCGCCTTCGTGGCATTCCTGCAGGGATTAATGGTCTTCTGACTGGCCTGTACTCTGGGACTGGGAGTGCTGTGAAGTGTGGGGGAGGCGTATCCAGCTTCTTTCCTGTAAATACAGGAGTGAGACAGGGATGCATCAACACCTGTATGGCTTGGGTACTGGGCAGGGTTGTGGACCAAAGTCACTGTGGAGCTTATGTAGGTAATACCAAGACCACTGATCTTGTTTTTTGCTGACGATGCAATAATCTTCGTTGAGTTGCTGGAGGTTCTGGTAATGGCTCTTGAGGCACTGCACGAGGAGGCGAAACCTTTAGGACTTCAGGTCTCCTGGCCCAATACTAAGGTTCAGGTGTTTGGAGGCTTATTAGATAAAACAGTACAGTCTATGCATGCGTGTGGCGAGGACATTGATATCTTGGACAGCTTCACATACTTTGGTAGCGTGGTCCATAACAATGGTGGCTCACGTCAAGAAGTCTTACAGTGGATTGGCTTGGCCCACGGTGTTATGGACTCGCTCATCACGAGTATCTGGCGTTGTCGGTACCTGTACAGGCGGACAAAGATTCGGGTCTTCAAGTCGCTGGTGATCCCTGTCTTATTGTATGGATGTGAGACATGGACATTGAACACTGACCTGAAGAGGCGAATTGATGTCTTTGGTTAAAACCTTTTAGTGGCTGAATGTTGAAATTTCCAGATCTATGTAAACAAGTTCCAACTCATCATTCCCGGTCTCTCCCGACATTGAATTTTTAATATTCTAGCGTTTGCCTCTTATTCATAACGACAATAAATATTTGATTATTAGGTGTTTTAGATCATTCGAAGACACATTTCTTCCATATTATTTCCGTCGCAAATACAGCGTTTCCGAGATTCACTCTACCCATTCTACTGATGCATCCCATAATGCCTTGCCTTGTTCTTGTATAAGCAGCATCTTATGCATCTGTCTGCTGTTGGTGTATGTACTCATATCTTGTTCTGAAAAACAAAGTCATAAAATATGTATCAAGATAAACTTTATCAAAACTGTAGGGTCTTATTGCTGAGCCAGGAAAACCTGCTTAACAAAAATCCCCTTAATTTCCACACATTGCCCGGAGGGGGGTGGGGGGAGGGGGGGGGTCAACCCCCAGATTCACCAGCCCACCACAGTGAGGTCTGCGGCAGTAGTGCTGGGCCGAGGGGTTACTCGTCCAAGCTGCAAATTCTAAAACTGTACCAGCCATGCTAACCTGTTACACTGAAATACCAAACATTGAACACCGGGTAGTTACGAGGCTGCTGCCCGGCAGTACTTTACATCTCTCCTATTCTGTTCCCGAGGGAACAGAATATGTCCATCTTCCAGAAATGGGTGCAAAGGCAAAATGGTGGCTGGGTCATACCCAAGGGCACCGGAAAAGAGCGCTAGAGAAAATGTGGTACATGCCAAGTAAAAAGTCGTTGGTAGCCACGAGGGTTACCGAAAAATTCATGCAAGCACAGGTAGAGAAAATTGCAATAGTTTTTCCCCTGGACTCAAAAGATAACCCCAGGGTTTTTTGGCCTTCCTGTGAGAGGACAGTGTCCACCCACTTAAAGCCAGTTATCACTGCAATGATAAATAAAAATATAAAAAAACTCATAAAAATTGTAATACAAATACTTAGTAATAATTAAACTATTCATCAGCATCATTATAATTCCCTCTTCACCACCAAAATCATTATCACCATCTTCATTTCCACCTCCATCCCCTCTACTCTTCCCTATCATCATAACTGTAAATCTCCTCTTCATCCACTATGTTTTCTAACCATCAGTGTCACTCATTTCATTCCTCCGTGTAATTGTCTTTGTCTCCATCCCCATCACTTACGTCATTCATCTATTCCTCCTTGACCACATTCCAATACCCTTCCTCATCATACTCTACGTTGTCTTTCCCTTTAAGCCATTGAATTTCCTCTCCATCTCCACTGATATTTTCAATTTCATGCATGCTTTTGAATTCCTCATTTGGCTGGCCATCTCAAACGAAACATCCACCTTACTATATATATATATATATATATATATATATATATATATATATATATATATATATATATATATATATTTATATATATATATATTTATATATATATATATATATATATATATATATATATATGTATAAATAAATATATATATATATATATATATATATATATATATATAAATATATATATATATATATATATATATATATATATATGTATATATATATATATATATATATATATATATATATATATATGTATGTATAAATAAATATACATATATATATATATATATATATATATATATATATATATATATTTATATATATATATATATATATATATATATATATATATATATATATATATACATAATATTTCCTCTTCTCCAGTACAATCCTTATCATCATCTTTATCTCCGCCTCAGCTTCCTAGTCACGCGTACCATTCATTTAATTCCTTCATGTAATCCTTCTTGTCTCCATCCCCATCATCTGCGCCATTTCTCTATTCATCCTCGCCCGCATCAACATCCTTCCTCATCTTCTGTGTTGTCTTTCCCTTTCCTCCATTTAACCTCCTTTCCATTCCCACTAATATTCTCAATCCCATGGCTGGTTTTGAATTCCTCATTTTGAATTCCTCATTCCTCTTTGTACGAGAAGTATTGGCTCAGAGCTCCTGAAGTGATGAATGCCCCGGTGAAGGGACATTGGTAAGAAACACACCGTCAACAAAGTGATCACAGAAGCTGCATAGAATGTCATGATGCGCCACCTATGGCACTGAGCTATCAACTGATTGCACATGTCCACTTTAGGTGTCAGAGGAGAGTGGAAGGTGGTGGTGGACTAGATATGGTGATGATCCAAGGGTCATAGCTAGCTGACCTCTGTACCAAAGGGATACTCTGTCCTCCGAAACAGCACATATCAAGCGACTTCCTTCAAATAGACCCAAAGAGTGGGAAGAACATTCGCACTACATACAAGGAGAGAAAGCCTTGCATGCAGTCGATTTGAGTATAGCCGGAGTAGATGTTGGCGAACTATGCTGGTAATAGGCCTTGATGCAGTCTCACGGAGCAATTACTTATTTGGCACAAAGTCATTCCAGCTATACCCCATGATTCTGCGAAGGCACTCACCTAATTATAGTGACCCTTATCTTGATGCAGCAGCAGTTAAGAAAGTCAGAGGAAAGCAATGTAAACCACAGAAGTATTCAAACAGATTCTGCCATCCCCTCTGTGGTTAAATGACGTCGATTACTTAAGTATATTAGAAATAATGAAAAAACAAATTATACGTAGGATTGGAATGGGATAGGGTTAAAAAATATATATTATGATATTACAGCACAATTCCTTGTTTTATTTGATGGGTATCTATCCCATGAAAAATATTTATTCACTAAAATAATGATACCATCAATGATAATGAATGATGATTTGTGTCATTTTCTCTCATCATCGTAAGGGGACTTGTTCTTGCTGACGATGCAGAGAAGAGGTGACAGCAAGTGCGAGCAGGAGGAGGAGGAGGAGGAGGAGGTAATGATAACGTAGGAAAGAAAAGTGAGCGGGTCAAGAAAGGTAAATATTGGATGTGAGGAAAATAAAGAGAAGGTAATGGAAACTCAGAACTACTTCTTATTTGATTTATAACGTTTTGTGATGGTGATTGTGATAGTGTTCAACGTACAGTATAGTGCAGCACAGTAAACTGAACACGAATCACTGGGATCACTTTACTCAACTAGATCTTTCTTTTCACGCCTTGGAGAGCAATCTTATAACACCTTTGCCTTCCCTCTACGATCGGTTTGTGTGTGCCCCAATGATATACCTACACAGTATTAGCGGCGGGTTCGTCTAATGAAAATATAGATCCATAAGAGCCGTGGGAGAATGTGACAAGTTTGTAAAAAATGTGATGAGAGAAAAATTGGGTCTTCAAAGCGCTCAAATTAATCAGATTAATTTCCGCTCCGATGGGAAATACTAACCAGATCTGGGGATTCCCGAATGAGGGGAGAAAGAGGACTGTGGTGATCAGCATATGGATGAATCGAGAGAGAGAGAGAGAGAGAGAGAGAGAGAGAGAGAGAGAGAGAGAGAGAGAGAGAGAGAGAGAGAGAGAGAGAGAGAGAGAGAGAGAGAGAGAGTTATCATTAGTCCATAGAGCTTAGCCTTATTTTTGATCTTGTAAAAGCTGATCACCACACGAAGGTCAAACGGACGGTGTGGTCTGTAATTTGGTGAAAATTTCCATCTGTCGTGTATAATATTAAGACCCACATCTCCCCTTCTACTCCCCCACCGGTGCCGTCA
>JAPQNM010000019.1:5330900-5333400 GCA_029783475.1 Metacarcinus magister | reverse complement strand
CTCTTCCTCCTCCGTGCCATCGTCTTCGTGGGTAAGATGGAGCAGTCGACGGCGGAGTCAGTGGTACTGGAGGGCGTGACGGAGGAGACATCTGGAGTGTTCAAATGTGAGGTGATGGGTGAGGGACCCTCCTTCAGGACAGCCGTTGACACCAAGAGGATGACAGTCGTGGGTAAGTAGGGGGAGAGGGAAAGGAGGGAAGGAAGGGGAGTGATAGAGGGAAAAAGGGAGAGGGAGGGTGATGGAGGAAAGGTAGAAGAGGACAGGAAAGCCAGAGAGATCGAAGAGATGGAGAAGGAAGAGAAAAGCAAAGGAGGAATGACTATGGAATGAAGAAAGAAGAGAGAGAGAGAGAGAGAGAGAGAGAGAGAGAGAGAGAGAGAGAGAGAGAGAGAGAGAGAGAGAGAGAGAGAAAAAAAAATAATAATAATAATAAAAGATAGACAGATAGACAGAGAGAAAGACAGAGGAGGAGGAAGAGGAGGAAAAGAGGGTGGAAGGAAGATGTGGAGGGAGGCGAGGAATGCAATTGAGAAGCTATTGAGATAAAGTTACCAAAGGAGGGACGAGAGAACGGGGGTAGCGAAGAAAAGAAGAAGAAGAAGAAGAAGAAGAAGAAGAAAGAGGAGGAGGAGGAGGAGGAGGAGGAGGAGGAGAAGGAGGAAGAGGAAGGGCAAGAGGAAGGTGTAACACAGCTTATTACATGTACACGAACAAGGCGGAGAGAGAGAGAGAGAGAGAGAGAGAGAGAGAGAGAGAGAGAGAGAGAGAGAGAGAGAGAGAGAGAGAGAGAGAGAGAGAGAGAGAGAGAGAGAGAGAGAGAGACTAAAAAGTAAACTAACGAAGGGAGCAACGAATATAGGAGATGAGAAAGAGCCAATTACGAACACAGAGAGAGAGAGAGAGAGAGAGAGAGAGAGAGAGAGAGAGAGAGAGAGAGAGAGAGAGAGAGAGAGAGAGAGAGAGAGAGAGAGAGAGAGAGAGAGAGAATGTTTTGGCAGAAGTGTCTGAGCAAGGATTAGAAAATAGTGACAAGGAGAGACGGAAGGAATACAAGCTGGCGACGGGTAGGAGGGTGATGAAGGGAAGGGAAGGGAAGGGAAGGGAAGGGAAGGGAGGGGAAAGGGAGGGGAAAGGAAGGGGAGGGAAGGGAAGGGAAGGGATGTGAAGGGAAGGGAAGGGAATAAAGGAGAGAAGCGGGATAAATATTTGAAGAGGGTCATGGTTTGGTAAAAGAATAAAAAAAAAGAAGAGAGGAAGTACAGATCAGGGTAACAATGGCAGTTAATGATGAAAGTTGGAATAATGGGAGAGAGAGAGAGAGAGAGAGAGAGAGAGAGAGAGAGAGAGAGAGAGAGAGAGAGAGAGAGAGAGAGAGAGAGAGAGAGAGAGAGAGCTAATAGCTTGAAATTTTGTACCACCGTCCTGGATCAAGTAGGAGGAAGAACACAAACACAAAGGAACATAAAGGAAGAACAAACAGCAGCAGAGCTGTTGGCCCTTAC
Organism: Metacarcinus magister; assembly: GCA_029783475.1. NCBI lineage: Eukaryota > Metazoa > Arthropoda > Malacostraca > Decapoda > Cancridae > Metacarcinus > Metacarcinus magister. The sequence continues at coordinate 5,331,895 of JAPQNM010000019.1, read as the reverse complement.
AAGGCACAACAAATTTGTCTGCATTTTTCTGTAGGACTAATATTTATTGAAACTTGCAAGAGTGAAACCCGTAGATTTTTTTCAAAAACTATGTTTTATTGAATAACTCAAAAACTATGAGGTTTACGTAAAAGACACACGAAATATTAAATAAAGAGCAGGAGATGCCCGTTCTTTTGAGCTATAGTACACTGAAATTGGATTGTTAGTAATTGAAATATAGCACACTTTCCAAAAAAAATAATTGTTTCCCAAATTTATCAAATACTATTAGAGTTATTTAAAAATAAATTACAGTTTCAGATAGAACTTTTTAAGCGCAACAACTTTGTATCTATGTATTTTTCTGCAGGACTAATATTTATTGAAACCTGCAAGAGTGAAACCCGTAGATTTTTAAAAAAATATATGTTTTATTAAATCACTCAAAAACTATGAGGTTTACGTAAAGGACACTCGATATATTAAATAAAGAGCCGGAGACGCACGTTCTTTTGAGCTATAGTACACTGAAATTGGATTGTTAGTAATTGAAATATAGCACATTTTTCTAAAAAAAATTAACTCGTTTCCAAAATTTCTCGAAAACTATTAGAGTTATTTGAAAATAGATTACAGTTTCAGATATAACTTTTTAAGCACAACAACTTTGTATCTATGTATTTTTCTGTAGGACTAATATTTATTGAAACTTGCAAGAGTGAAACCCGTAGCATGAAAACGAAAGTAACTATATGGAATTTCTTTTAAAACAGCCAATGGTATTCGACAAGGAGGGATCTTGTCTCCCTACTTGTATAATGTGTACACAGATGATCTCAGTGCCACCCTTGGTGATACTGGTATCGGCTGCCACATACATGATGGTGCATCAACTCACTGAGTTATGCTGATGATATGGTGCTGCTGACACCTTCAGCAGATGTTCTGCAGGACCTTATCAACGTGTGTCAAGTGTATGCTGCCAAGCATTACATTGTCTATAACACCACTAA
>JAPQNM010000019.1:5308400-5310900 GCA_029783475.1 Metacarcinus magister | reverse complement strand
TGCTCCACTCCTGTCCCCTTCTGCTCCCCTAAGATGATAGGGACTTCACTGCTCTGATCTATTTTCGCTTATTACTAGTATTTCTTTCACAGAAATCTCGAACACAATGCAGACAACGTAGTCATACTTCCTTTAACCATTGATGGTTATTAAGCCATTATTCAAGAAGCATAACTCAAATTCTGAAATTTCAAGCTTTTCATACATCAATTTTTTTCAGTGGGCTTATTGACTTGAGTCAAAATTTTCAACATAATTAGCTTTTTCTAAAGGAAGTTGTTTTAAACAGCACACAGAGATGGTTTTCAAACAAATTTATAATAAACGTAACTCAGTTATTGAAATTTTTATTTTATAATAAGTCTATTATTTTGTCCACAATATCTATATGAGAAATAGAGCAGGGAACGGATATGATAAAAAAAAATTATCTTTTCCTCTCCTATTTATTTATTTAATATTTTTTAGAATTTCAATCCGCTTGTTCAGCTCCCGATAATGGAAGGGAAGGAATGAGCTGAGAGCGGGGGCGTACAAACATTAGTCCCACCACTGATAACAACACTTACTCATGTGTCATGGGTGGAATTTTGGGCCTACGTGACAGAGGAGAGCTACGTCATGGCTAAGGAATGTAAGGTCCTGGAAAATTTCCTGGGTGTCTACGTGACACGGCTGGGGACGCTTCGGCGTGGAATATTCCTTGGGTACGTCATAAACAAGACATGCCAGAACCAATCAGATTTGCTCATCGAGACAAGGGACGAGTAGAATCCAAATTGCATTATATCCATGGGGGGTATTATCAGGTTGGGAGACATTTTCTGCATGCAAGCAGGACTACTTAATTGTAGGGATAGTTGCATGATGTGTAATATTTATGGCCTTGTGAGAGTAAGGTTATATTATACGAATTAAGTCTTACCAAAGACTTAATATGGCGGCGTATGGCAGGTCGGTGACCCGGGCCAGGTAGCACGTGACCCAGCCCGCCCCATGCCGCGAGACGGTCAGTTTACTCAGGGAGTCTACTCAGGGAGTCTTGGTGGGGTCGCGGCTGAGACAGGTCAAGGTTGGGGGTGAATTTCTTTTTCCACGTTGTTTCTCGCATCGCCATTGCAATCTTGCATAGTCTGGTGGACTGCAGTTGCAATGGTGAGGCGAGGGATTGCGTGGAGTTTCTTTGAGAAGAAACTGGTGGTGAGTGGAGTAGAGGTAAGTGGAGGAGTCTACTCGGCGAGCTGTGTGAGTGGAGGCTGAGGTGGAGTTTCTCTGACCTAGCTAAGTGGAGTTGTCTCTGAGTGGAGGCTGAGCTAGCTAAGTGGAGTTTCTCTGAACTAGCTAAGTGGAGTCGTCTCTGAGTGGAGAGGCTGAGTCTAGCTGTGTGGAGAGTCCAAGGTGGACGCCACGTGGTCTCAGGAGAGAGCTAAGTGGAGTTATCTCTGAGTGGAGGCTGAGCTAGCTAAGTGGAGTTGTCTCGGTGGAGGCTGAGCTAAGTGGAGTTGTCTCTGAGTGGAGAGGCTGAGTCTAGCTGTGTGGAGAGGAGTCCAAGGTGGACGCCACGTGGTCTCAGGAGAGAGAGCTAAGTGGAATTGTCTCTGAGTGGAGGCTGAGCTAGCTAAGTGGAGTTGTCTCTGAGTGGAGGCTGAGCTAGCTAAATGGAGTTGTCTCTGAGTGGAGAGGCTGAGTCTAGCTGTATGGAGAGAGGCGGAGTTTCTATGAGCTAGCTAAGTGGAGTTGTCTCTGAGTGGAGGCTGAGCTAGCTAAGTGGAATTGTCTCTGAGTGGAGAGGCTGAGTCTAGCTGTGTGGAGAGAGGTGGAGTCTCTTGGAGTTTCTTTGCAGAAGAAACTGGCGGTGGAGCTGAGGTGGAAGAGTGGTGGTAAGTGGAGTTGTCTTGTGAACCCACGTGAGCCGCCCACGCCTGCGCACGCCCACGCCCACACCTACGCGCACGCCCACGTTTGCACCTACGCGCGCGCCCACGCCTACTCCCGCGCGCGCCCGCACCCACACTACATCCTTAAGAGTAGGAAGTTCTTAAGTGGAGTAAGGAAACTCGTAAGGCTTACAATTAAGTTTTATAGCCAGGTTAGCGAGTGAATGGTGTGTGAGTCTTAATGATGACTTCTTTTTCAGGGTGAGCTTATTTAAATAAACTAAAGAAGCTTGTCTTAATTGTTTACTTTGCCAAACACTCTGGGTACATTAGATTTAAAACTTAGGTGATACAGAGCCTCCCGAAGGTGAGTGAAAAGAGGTTGGTGTCGGAAGGCTTGTAATTATCCTACAGATTTATCATCACGAGTTCTACACAATAAATAAATTATTGTTACTAACCAGAACCCCCCGTGACATCATGGATCAGTAGTCTCTATGAGCTCTTTCGGGAAGGGTAATAGCTGACGATCACAGGTCCAGCGCGATTCTCAAGAACATGATGAATAATAAAGTCACACACACACACACACACACACACACACACACACACACTCACACCGA
>JAPQNM010000019.1:5275900-5298400 GCA_029783475.1 Metacarcinus magister | reverse complement strand
AAGAATAACTCCATATCAAAAACTTTAAATAGGTAAACTGATTAATCAATTAATTACATGTACTATTTTCTCCCGCAGGCAACCAAAATGTGGCAAGTGTGGTGGACAGAGTGGTGCCATCAACAATAATAGCAGTGATGGTGGTGGTGGTTGTGCTATGCGGTTGGTTTTATGAAACTTTATACAATAAGAGTCCAACATCATTATAAAGGGAGTGGAAATGGAAGCTAATAATTTTAAGTACTTAGAAGCAATCTATCGATCTATCTATCAAGTCTCTGTCACCTTGTTCCTTCCTGGAATATCCCTGAAGGGGAAGGACACAGCAGAAGAGCTTCAACCTCTCCCCATCCAAACACTCCCTTCTTGCTTGCTTAAGCCCTCCCCCTCTATCTACAACTATTTCATGCATATGCATGTGCTGCCAGGGGAGTGTAGGGCAAGGTGCTGCTGCCTTGTGGAGTGCTGGTGATGGGGTCACTTCTGTACCAATGGGGGGCAGGCCTGTCACTTCTAGTGGTGGCCCCACCACTGGTGGAGCAGTAACCTTCATTCACTCGGGTTGCTGGGCAGCCTCCCCTGGTGGAACCACCACACCCTCCCGCTGCCATGCCTGATGCTGGAGCTGCTGACTGGGACAATGGCTTTGTGCAGCCAAGGAAGAGACATCACAAGCACACCTCACGGGTGAATGCTGCCACACCCAGTCCTCCTACCACACCCAGTCCTTCTACCACACCCAGTCCCCCATCTCAGCAGGATTCAGGGAGGGGGTGGGGCACAAGGGACAGTCACCGCCTGGGGGCCTTCGCCTGTCAGGTGCTGGTCAGGTACCTCCCGCGGGACTATCTCACAGAGCAGCTTACGGCCTATGTCCATGAGATGCTCCGTAACGACCAAGTGAACCTTACCATCTGAATGTGTCACCAAATATTCTATTTATATATTTATATATGTGTGTGTTTGTTTGTAATAGATAAAAAAATCTGTGATAATATAATATATTTATCTTAACTTACATGTAAAATTGAATGTAATATCCTGAGCAAGTTTTACAATACCTGGTCCCTTTGTCATTCTCTCTCAAACAGTAACTGTGATTAAGGCATTTCTATATATGTAATTTTTTTTAGTAAAATGAATACAGTACATTCCTTTCTTTTAGGTAATAATATAAACACATCATCAAAACAAAATAGCTTCAGCATTGATGTATGAAACTTTTAAAATATCTGTAATTATGATATAAAATCTTAAACTACATAAATGTGTAAAATATCTTTAACCAATAAACAATTTTTTCAAACAGATTCTGAACAATTCAGTATCCAAACATTAAGTGATTATGAATAATATAAGTTCATAAGGGTTCTTATGCAATTTTTTCATTCAATCATAATATTGTGATGGAGGGAAGAAAGAAGGATTATGAGAATCCAGTGCAGGACATGAGGTAGAAAAGCAGTGAGGTAAAATGGAATGGACCATACTAACCCAAACCATACATGAGCTGCTATGTCATCATGTTTTGTATTGGATTAAACAAAGATGAATAGGGAAAGGCAGAGCAGCAGAAATTAGGTGCAGGATATGACATAACAAGTGAGACCAACATTAGCTGCCTTGATATTACTTTGCTTGATCAAAACAGTAAAGGAATACAGAGCTGCAAAACACATGAAACACAGTCACTGAGACCAACATGAAGTGCTTTTTCACCAATCCCCTAATGAGGAAGCATATCACAGAAGCAAGAAAGCAACTAACTGAAAGCAACAGGCAGCATCCCACACTGGTGAGCGGGTGGCAGGTTACTGGGCCTCCATGTCTTCACAACAGGAATGGGATGATGGCACGGCGGTGCTTAGGGTAGTCCTTGAAAGTGTCCTGGTACCATCTATGATTCATCACTGCCACTTGGACCTGATGGTACACACACAGGACATTTGTTGTTTTCTATTTATTAATATCCAATTCAACTCGGTTCATATGAATGATGAAATGCATGTGAAAGTCAACGATAAATAAGAATGACAGATTTTTTTATATATAGTACAAGTGTTTGTTCCACTTTACTGGGCAATGAGGATATATATATATATATATATATATATATATATATATATATATATATATATATATATATATATATATATATATATATATATATATATATATATATATATATATATACATATAAATACAGCATCAATAAATTTAACATTCCTTACCTTTACTCTTGATACTCTTTATTCATTATAGAAAAGCTAGTTATTTGTGATGATAATGATGATGATGATGATGATAATGACTGATGACAATAATTGTGGAAATTATATGAAAAGACAAGAGCTTATCTATTCTAGATATGTAAAACAAAATATGCATCTTCCATTATCCAGCAACATCCAGCTCATAAACATCTGCACAAAATGTTAAATATAAAGATAAACACACATGTGAATAAAGTGAACAAAACCAAAGTTGAATAATAATTAATATAAAAAATAAATAAATAAATAAATAAATAAATAAAATTACAGTAATGACATGCAGTAGCTGCAACAGATACATAAGAGTACAACATAGTACAAAGGAAGAACTGACAGCAAGTCCTACTGGACCTAACGAGGCTATCCGTGTGGCTACACACTAATTATTAAACAGATACACTCATTTCATCACAAAGTTCCTACATTAATCACACTTCCTTAAACAAAGACTAATACCAATGAAACAAAAAATCATCAGTAATAAAGATATAAAGTTGTCTTTGATGACTCCTGAAGTGACAACTCACCTGATTGGAGAGTACCCAGAGTGCAACCCAAAGCCAGTCACACCCACAACCAACAACGGTGAGCAGGCCAGCATAGAGCACCACTTCTGCCAGCATGTGAGGGCATGACACTACCTCAAACAGGCCTCCCTCAGGCAACATGTACTTCTCCTTCATCGTTTTCCCTGCTGGGAGGGAGAGAGAGGACAAACAGTTAAATTGTCTATGGTGGTGGAGGCAGATTATGGGGTAAGTTGAAAAAAATACCTGGTGATGTCACCTATAAAGGCATGTAGTTGTAGGATAAACACTGAATGAATAACATCATATAAAGTATCTAGAAGATTGGTTGTTAACTTCTTTATATAGATAATGGCACGGACTACCAATGAGATTATTATAAAATCTATGACACCTCATCCCAGAGAAGATTCAATAAACACAAGCACAAAAATAACTACTTAACTTAATACTAAACGACTATAACAAAACAAATTCACTGTAGCATGATATTAGCTGACCATGTACAGTGCCACCCTATAATACCTCTATGTCAGAATGAAACAAAATGCCTTAATATACAATATTACATAAAGGGTGATGTTTCAGGGGTAATTTCCAAATTAAATGGAAGACACTTATGAATAATGGTAGTTTTTCCAGGTCTCAGACCTTCCTGAAGACCTATCATGGACCTCTCAGAGGTCCCATGGACCCTAGCTAAGAAACTCAATTCTTAGTAAGTAGGAAAATTGCACATCCAATATCAATCTCAGTTTCACAAGTAACGTAATAAATCAATAATCATGCATAACTCTTTTACAACAGCCAACTAGCTGCTGTACAGACTTAACTATGTTTGGCCATCTACTAGAAACAAAGTGAATGTGGCACAAGTATCTCCAAGAACATGACTTAATGTTACAAAGGGCGTGGGAGCCTAGGGTCCCGGGTTCGAAATCCCGATATCCGCTGACCACTTTTCAATATTTGATATCACCGCCGAGTGGCCAAAGACTACCCAAATTGCTGCCATACTGTCCTCAGACGGGACTTACAACGTTAATATGCATCTGAGGCTGTAGCAGTAATAAGCCTCACACGTTTTCAACATATTCAAGAGAGAACATAAACATTCGAGGCGTCACTATAAAAATTCTAAAAAAAAAACCTACACCAAATAATACGCAAGGCAAGTCCATCTGTGCCTCCATATGCCTACTGGTGCCAACGGTTAATGATATAGAAAAAAAATCTGCTTTTTGGTAAAAAATAACAGCCCAGGGCTAATGCAAGACATACACATATGTATCTGTCGGCACAAAAATTTCACAAACAAAATAACATATAAAGCTATTCAGAGAAGTATAAAAATGCAATGAATGAAAAAAAAAATTCAAAATAAAACCAGGTGTAGTAAAATATAAAATCACAAAAGATGCATTAATGAAATTTCTGACCACAAGAAACTAGGAGGGAAACTAGCAACATCAAAGTAATTCTTCCTCCTCATGCTTACCGACATTCCTAAATCAACATTCTTTTTTTTTTTCTTTCTTTACTGATCCAGTGAGCCTCACCTCTGTTCTTCCTGAGTGTGGCCAGCAGACAGAGGCTCCAGTGCTGCACCACAAATCCAAACAGGAACATCAGAGTCCCAGCAATGTGCTGCACCTCAATACCAGAGAACACAATATGGGACTCTACAAAGACAACAATAATTCAATTTAATACTAGAGGACACTGAGATAGTTAGAGAAAAATATTGTCAACACTCTATTCTATCATTTTCTTGTAATTAATCATCGTCATTTGTAGCAGTTATTACTATACAGAGCAAGAAAATGGTTATAAGTTTATTCAAATTCCTACTTATTCAAGTTCCACAAATGCCTCTTTTTGGGGGGACCACTCCAAAGATATGACATTTAATTCCAGGGTCTTGAAAACCTTTTCTAGGGAACATAACTACTCCAACAATATTGGAGTCCTTATGACACTTCAACCTTATTATCATTTACATTAAGTTCTCACATCATATAGTTGTACAGTATCAACAAATTTTACAATTCTGAATACAGCAGGTTAGATTTAATCTTTCAAATAGAAGTTAACAAACTATTACACTCCACAGTCAACAACACAGCTTTTATCTAAAGTTCCATTGAAATAAATTTTAAGACTCTCGATGGATGAAATATCAGTAAAACCAATCATATTATTGAGCAATGAGTGATCACAGCATAACACAACACCCAGTGGTAGAGGAGCGACTAACCTGCAGAGGCAAAGCCTGGGGCCTGTGAGAGGAGGAGTGCCACTGCCCCAAGGTAGTGGGTGTGACCAACAATATAGTGCAGGATATTCATGTGGCCGGAGCTGAACACACTCACAAACAGGTTCTCATACAGTCTACGGTATATCTGGAGGGCCAGCAAGCACAGTGCCAGGGCTGCACTGGTAGAGCTTACTGTTGAAGGATAAAACCTAGTAAATAATATGATTCTCAAGAAATTTAATAATCAGGTCTGCATAGGTATTCCAAGGCATCTTCATTTACTTTTTATTCAAGAATTATATATATATATATATATATATATATATATATATATATATATATATATATATATATATACAAGTTTCCCAGTACAATAGTACAAGAATAATTCACTGATCCGAAACCCTGCTTGTCCTTTTCCAAGCAAGGCAACAACCCTACACAGCCTCCCACCTGCCTGTGTCCTATGTGGTGTGGTGAGCACATCAAGAGTGGTGGCAGCCCAGGGAGGGAGACTGGCTCCTGACACACACGCACGCCACATCAGGGAAAGTGCCACTGTCACCACTATGGATGCCGACACATAAAAATGGACGAACCATCTGGAATTAGAAAGTACAACCAATTATGACAACTCCATTCCAATAATACTTCACCACCTCACTGCTGGGTGTCCCAATGTACTAATACACTAAATTATGCACCACATCATTTTTCTTTTATATCCCAGCATGATTTCTTAGCATTCCTGTATTTAATTATAAATACTTTTCATCAATATTTCTCATATAGCAAAATAATAACTAGCTGGTCTTCAGAATCCCAGTCGGTTTTTCCACCAATCAACAAGACAACCTAAACGATAACTACCTCATCTTTAACTAAGTACTAGCTCCACTATCTATAGTTACCATTCTTGGGATATCCTTCTCTTAAATGAAAATATTGCATCTTAACTTTTACCATATTAACTTCTGAATGGTTTGAATACATTTTTTCTCTAATTCCCATATGCTGGTGCCATGCAGGCCCCACACTTGCCTACGATGCATACCTCTCATGTTTGTGGGGTTCAGGGTGTTGCACTGAGGCCTCAACTATCGGTTCTCATTCTTCTATTCAATTTAAACATACATACGTGCATACATACACACATATATACATACAATGTCCAATGCTTACAGAGCTCAGCCACCTACCAGGATTTGTCCTCAATTTCAAAACAGAAACAAGATGGAAAAACATGACATATTGAAAAGCCCTCCAATGACTAGGGAAATACATCTATCTAAAATTAAATCCAAACTTTCCAAACTTAAAACCTAAAAATTAAATTGAACCTTTCCTAACGTTTGAAACCTTAACTCCCTCTGGCCACCCACAATGTCCATTTTCAATTTAACAAAAAATTATATCAAACCTATCCTAAAGCTCCATGCATAACCGCTCATTGTTAATAGTTGAAAACATATCTTATTTGTGTGTCGTAAGTTACCTCTTTGTAAAAATATAAGCCATTGGAGAGCAATTATATATTGAAGTGCTTACAGATACAGCAGCTGTACCCCGTTGTCATCCCCTATTCGTATGGCATGCGCCGGCATCACCCATCGTGTTCACATTAAATTCAACATTTTCATCGTATAAAGTTTCAAAAACACCTAGAAAGTTATCAACAGAATAATCCGCTATTCGTACAGCCTGTACCTTATCATTTACTTGGTAAGCATCTTTCAAGTTATGTTAGGTTGATTATGTTATTTTAGGTTTGGTTAGGTACGGTACGGTTTGGTTCGGTTAGGTTCGGTAAGCTTTTTACCCAAAAGTTAGGCACGTGCCGTATCTATAACCGAGCACTATGAGGATATGGCTTATGTTAGGTTATGGTTAGATTAGGTTATGTTAGGTTAGGTTAAGTTATCTTAGGTACTGTTTGGTTCGGTTAGGTTCAGTTATATAAGCTTTTTATATTTTATTATTCAAAAGTTAGACACTTGCCGTATCTATAACCGAGCACTATGAGGATACGGCTGCCGTACCTGTAAGTCTAATACATAGAGAATATTTGGGTCAGCTCAGCATGAAGTCCATTCTAAGGATTTACCTTTTCCTTTTGTATTTTGCTACCTTTTTAATAAAAGGTTTTAGCTACATAACAGAAAAAAATAGGTACAACTGCAGAATAACCACTCCGAAGCAATCAGTATGATATTTCAGTACTGAACAGGATACACATTGTACTGAAGATACATGAAGGTTTCAGTGTGCGGTGTACTTTACACATGCCAACCACAGTTTAAGAGGAAATATGTCTGAGGAGTATCCTCCAAGAACATCCTTCAGAAGGTTGTTGAACACATTAATTTTGGGCCATCCACAGGTTGGCAGCAGGCCAAGCAGCCTCCTAGGTAGCAGCCTTCTTCAAGGAGAGAATTTTAAAAGGAAAAATTAACTTCCTAAAGAAAATAGAAGGCCTAAATGAGGACAGATGGGTAAAGCAGGTGATGAAAGAAGAGGGCTCAAACTCTTCCTGGAAAAGAGAACTAGAGGTGGAAAGGTGAGAAAACCTGGAAGAGGACTGGCATATAATATCAATGAATGCAATCAAGGAAAGAATTGAAGAAAGTGGTAGAGCTAGATGGCAAGTAGGAATGGATGGCAAATCGACCCTGAGGTGATATAGGAGGAAGGAAAGACCCGAAACACTCCACTGGCACTCCAGAGACTGGGGCAGCAAGCTTTTAGTGAAGGCAAGGACAGGAACACTGGAAGTAAAGGCCAGGAACAGAGACAAACAGGATCAAAGGTGTAGCTTCTGTAGAGGGCAGCGGGAGACCATTGAACACTTCCTGGTATAATGTGACATACTTGATACTTGATACTTGATGTTGTCTAGAGGACTATTCTTCAGAGCCGTAGTGTTCTACCGCTGCAGCCGGCCCCAGCATCCCTAAGCTGTAGGGTCACTTGGTCCGGTAAGGAGTTGGTGGGTGCTCTGCAGAATGAGGTGTAGCCTGGTACTGGTGGTTCATCTGGGACTGTCCACATATATTTGTCCAAATTTGACTTTAATTGGTCCACAGAGCAGTCAGTGATATCTCTGATTTGTCTTGGGAGGCTGTTGAATGTTCTGGGGCCACTGTAGGGTAGGCTTGCTGACATGAGGGACTTCAGCCTCGCTGATGCCTGGGCAGGTGGGGCTCTCCTAAGGCATTTCCGTCCTGTCCTCTTGTTGGTGTGTGCCTCCACTTTGTTGGTGTTGGAAGGGTTCGGTACATTTCCTTCCAGGATTTTCCATGTGTATATTATAGAGTACCTCTCCCTCCAGCGTTGTTGGGAATAGAGGCCTAGTCTTCTCAGTCTTTCCCAGTATGAGAACTCTTTCATGCCTCTTATTTGCCTGGTGTATGACTGCTGTACAGACTCTAGGGCTTGGATGTCCATAGCCTTATAGGGAGACCACAGCTGGCTGCAATAGTCTAAGATGGGCTGGACTAGTGCTCTCCACAGGGTCATCAGACACTCTTCTTCCCTGGAATAAAATGTTCTTAGGATCCATCCTGCTATCCTTTTGGCCTTCTTTGTAGTTTCCTCGATGTGGTGCTGGAAGGTGCCATCAGCATCAAGGTTTATGCCCAGGCATTTTACATGTTGGCTGCTGGCTATCACCTGTTTATCACTTGATAGCAGGGAGGTGCTGTCGAGGATCCCTTGATTTGTTCCACTTCTGAGTAGTTGGAATTTACGGTCATTGAATGTCATATTGTTTATTTTGGCCCAGTCGTAGATTTTACATAAGTCTTCCTGAAGAAAGGTGACATCTTCCCTTGCCCCGATGCTTTTGCAGATGTTGGTGTCATCAGCAAAGGAGGCTGTAGTTGAGTGGGTAACATCTTTATCTATGTCCCCTATCATTATGAGGAAGAGTAAGGGCCCAGTACAGACCCTTGAAGGGTCAATAATAGGGATAGAGGAGTGGTACAGAAGGCTGGAGGAGGACGGGGGCATCAGTATTGCGTTAGGGCTGTATGGAAACAAAGTGGAAAAATAATTGAAGATACTAAACTGTTTCTTGTACAAGCGTGGGAAAAACGTAAAGAAAATGTGGGTGATTGAAATGAAGACTATAATGGCGATCTAAAGCGGAACAGGTCACAAGATGAAGAAGAGGCAAAACTGCTGAGGTGTGTAATATCCATGACTAGTGTGACCGACTGCCCAGTTTTAGCTTCCTGGCTTCTTATATCATGACTAACGCTACTTAACAGTAACTTGGTTTACTTGGTGTTGTTTAGAGGTCTATGCCTCACAGTCGTGGTGGTCCACCGCTGCTTCCCACCCTGGCGTCTCTAATCATTAGAGCACAGAAACTTATTGCAACTCTCTTTCTCGCGACATATTTCACTCACCTGCGTGGTACTTCCATCGCTGCCAATAGTCTGCTCACCTGGCTGGTGTGGGCCATTTTTCCGAACTTAAATGCCTGCAGCAGGAGGGGCGGAGCGGCCACCACCCCGCTCAGGAAGTTAATGAGAAACCCACCCAGGCTTATCAACACGATGTACATTGCAAACATCACCTTACACAGGTTGAACTGGTACAGCAAGTCTAGTACAATGTACATGACAGGGAACACAGTCATGTTGCCAGCCTGCTCTGCCATGTGCACACTTTAACACAGCCCGCGCCGGCCGGTGTCATTCGGTCAACACTCCACCCTTGGTCCCTTCTTAACGGTGCGGTGCACCACCACCACCACCACGGTTCCACCACAGGTACAGCCAGCTGGTTTTAGCGGATCACTTCTCTCTCACAAGTAACATGCATGATTTTCACTCAAACATGAATATTTACATATTCTACGACCTTGATCATGGCCATCAAGTCCTTTAACACATTATTTACCACATATAAGTATTAGCGAGGTGCAGCGCCTCGATCAGCTGATCCACCTTTGTTTACAAACAAAGTTAACTCCTCGATAGAAGAGGCTTTAACAATCATGTGTTGAACAATCGAGTAACAGTTGACCCAAATAAAAGATAATATCTTAAATAAGAAAAAAAAAAACTCATCGGGGAACTGCATAGTGATAGTCAAGGATCTTATACAGATATGTACAAGATCCTTGGTGATAGTAGTGTAGATAAACAATAAACGAGAGGGGGATCGCATCCACATTCTAGAATTCCTTTTGAAATATTGGTTTCAATGGTTTGTAACTTTGTCAAAGCTAAATTCAGTACGTGGACAGTTATATGACAAACTTGATGCATAATGGTGTTATAGTTTTTTTTGTGCATCATCACATAGTGGTCATTTAAACATGTTTCCATCCAGCTATTGTGTTGTGCAGCGGGACGTAATCACAAAATACAATAATCATCACACAGGGTAGCCAGCAGAGCAGTCCATCTCCACCTGAGAGGTGAGTGGTTGCACCTGTAAACATATCTTATGAAATTAAGAGTTAGAAAATAGTGCTGTTTAATGATGTCCTATTAGGCACATTATTTATTGTTATCTTTACGGTACTCCAAGGAATATATGATCCTTACGCTACCCTTAACTAGAGTCGAGTTGTATCTGGTGAGGTATAATAATAATAATAGTAATAATATTTTTTTATTCCAAACACAGAAGATATACAGTATAGGATATACAGTAAGACTTAATGGTCCATATCACATACACTTCTCGTGAGAGTACTTATAGGATACACACAATATATATATATAATATATATATATATATATATATAATATATATATATATATCGCTGTAATAAAGAGACAGCAAAACACACATACAATACAGTATTTGAGGAATACAGGGAAATATTTTATATCTGGTCTTCACGAATAATGAAACTTTGGTCAATCAGGTTGAGATAGGAGCTAGATTTGATGTTAGTGACCACCACGAAATTAGATTCAAGATTAATGCAAAGAGGGAGATAGAACAAAACACTGCTTTAGTACCAGATTTTAGAAAAGCCAATTACCAGGGCCTCAGATACCACCTCCAGAGTATAGATTGGGAGGGAATGGGAGTAGGCAGAGAGGAGGATCAAAACACTGAGATAGAATTACATTATAATAGCATAGTTAGGGAAATTCATACAGGGCAGGAACAGTATATACCTAAGAGGAGGATTAGGTCAAATAGAAATGATCCAAAATGGATGAATAGCAGCATTAGAAGGGAAATTGGATTAAAAAGGGGACTCTATAGGAGAATTAAAAGGGGAGAAGTACAGGTAGTAGGGCAGTATAATGACCTAGCTAGGAAAGTTAAAAAGGATATTAGGACTGCAAAGAGGAATTATGAGGTTAGGATAGCTAGAGATGCCCAGAAGGATCCAAAGGAATTCTATCAGCTGTACAAGGCTAAAACAAAGGAAAGAATAGGACCTCTTAAAGGAATGGATGGCAGCTTGATAGAAAATGGTGAGGAAATTAGTAAGGAATTAAATAAATACTTCTTGTCTGTATTTTCTCAGGAATAGTCGGGTAGGGAACTGGAGCCAGTACAGATCTTTAGGGGACAAGAGGTTGATAATTTAAGCGAAATAGTCATAAGTAGGGAAGTAGTTAGCAAGGAAATAGATAGACTTAAAAAGACTAAATCGCCAGGACCAGACGACATTTTTCCGAGGATTCTTAGGGAATGTAGAGAAGAACTCGTTGAACCCATTGCGATGATTTTTAGAAAATCCCTAGACACAGGAGTAGTTCCTAGGCTATGGAGGCAGGCAAATATAGTTCCTATATTCAAGAAAGGAGATAAGGCAGAAAGTAGTAACTACCGCCCAATTAGTTTAACATCAGTGGTAGGCAAGATGTTAGAAGCTATCATAGCAAGGGCAATTAGAAAACATTTAGATGAACACAAGCTAATTAGACATAGTCAACATGGTTTTAGCAAGGGGAAGTCCTGCCTGACAAATGTATTATCCTTCTATAGGAAAGTATTTGAAACCATAGATAAGGGGGACGAGTATGATATAGTTTATTTGGACTTCAGTAAAGCCTTTGACAGAGTACCCCATAGGAGACTGCTAAGTAAAGTCAAGGCTCATGGCATAGGTGGGAAGATACTAGAGTGGATTAGGGGATGGCTTACTAGTAGGGAACAGAGGGTACAGATTAATGGGAAGAAATCAGAATGAGGTAATGTCACTAGTGGGGTACCACAGGGATCAGTACTAGGACCATTGTTATTCATAATCTATATAAATGACTTAGAGACAGGAATAAACAGTGATATCAGTAAATTTGCCGATGACACAAAGATAGGAAGACCGGTAAAGAATTTAGATGATGCTAGGATGCTGCAGGATGACTTAAATAGGCTGTATGAGTGGTCAGAGAAATGGCAGATGCAGTTTAATATTAACAAGTGTAGCATTATGAGTGTAGGTAAAGGTAATAGGCCTGTAGACTACACATTAAATGACAATACCTTAGGAAAGTCATATAGTGTGAGGGACTTAGGAGTTCAAATAAGCAGTGACTTGCGCCCCAGGGAACAGTGTATTATAGCTAGAAATAGAGCCAACAAGATAATGGGATTTATTAGTAGGTGTGTGACAAATAGGAGTTCTGAGGTCATTCTGTGGTTGTATTTAGCGCTAGTAAGACCCCACTTAGATTATGCAGCTCAGTTTTGGTCCCCTTATTATAGGAAAGATATAGGCTCCTTGGAGGCAATCCAGAGAAGAATGACCAAGATGATTCAGGGGCTGAGAAATTTACCCTACAAAGATAGGTTAAAACGTCTTAATCTCCACTCCCTAGAGAGAAGGAGAGCAAGAGGGGATTTGATTGAGGTTTTCAAATGGGTAAAAGGAATTAATAAGGGAAACATTGATCAGGTTTTAGAATTTAGTAGTCAGGATAGGACACGTGGAAATGGGTACAAGCTAGAAAAACTTAGATTCAGGACAGACATAGGTAGATATTGGTTCACTAACAGAGTGGTGAACGATTGGAATAGGCTGGGTAGACACGTAGTAAGTGCTGAGTCAATAGATAGCTTTAAAAGACGGTTGGATCAGAGTATGGATAGGGATGACAGGTGAGATGGCTAAATATTGGATTATTCCAAGGGTAGGGGGCAAGGAGCTGCCTCGTGTAGGTCATTAACTGGCCTCTTGTAGTCTCCTCATTTCTTATGTTCTTATGTTCTACAGCATAACATTACATTTTGTTGGATTATAGCTCATTTACACAGATAGACTAAGGCTATTGCTCAATGTTGGTTAACACCTATTGCACAGATCATTGCTCAAAGTTCAATTAGACCTATATATTACTGTACATACTATGTGTGCAGCAGCCTATGCCAGTGAGATATAATACGGGATTCATATAAATTATCACTAAACCAAAGAGCTACGATCAGTGTGTTAGTGGAGGATCGCAGTCGCTGTGAAAAGCTGTACAGCTGACAGCCCGGCAGCAGTGCACATCCAACAGTGTGCACACCATACTAGTGTTCATATATATATATATATATATATATATATATATATATATATTATATATATATATATATATAATATATATATATATATATATATATATATACCAAGAGAGATCAATGAACATTTTTAGGATATTATGATAGGATATACACAGTCCACTTATGGTGGCTCTCCTGTACTTCCACCACAAATGGGCCGTGTACATAGAGGAACAATATGTCCGAAACAAAAGTTACTTTTCCAATTACACATGTGGAATTTCCTTAAGATGGTGTTACCACGTGCATAGAGGTGTCTGCGCTGACGGCCGATATTTGCATCATCTGAGCAATCGTTTGAAATAATGTGTCCCAGGTATTTTATTTTGTTTACTTCTTGAATATTTTGATAATTGAGTGAGAAATTATGTAGTTTACTTTTATACAGTAATTTTGATCTAAATATAAGAATAGCACTTTTCAGTGGGTTAAATTTAATCGCCTCTGCTTTGCCCTTGCTGGGTGGTGGGTTGTGGCCACTTGTTGCACCTGGTGGCTAGTACTTAACGCCTTAGCGAAGTTAACCATGAGGGCCAAATGAGGAGGTAGTGTCCCTACTCGCTCGTCCACACGGCTCCGCGCACTGCCCGCCATCAAACAGCGAACCACCTGTTAGCGCTGATGCAGCTGATCAGTTGTTAGTCTGCCTCGGCAAGTATTACATATTCTGACACTGCTGTGAAGGGTGGTGTAGGTGCAGTGAGGTGTGGCAGATACTCGGCGCCAGTTGGAGAGTGGAGACTATGCCATAGTATAAAAGCTGGTATCAACAGTCAACCTCGGTCATCTTGGGAATTTGCTTGAGCTTTGCAGAACGTGGTGCCACAGTCTCTAGTGCCCCAAAAGTGTAGGTAGCAGATGGATCGGTGGATCAGATCCTGTGGAGTTGACCTGACCTCGGTTAATGTTGCTTAATTTTCTCAATTGCATTCCCAACATTCTAATTGACAAAACGGTTCCTTAATCACTCGATATCTCTTTACCTTTATAATGCACTGTAAATTCAGCCCCAGAAACTTGTTTAGATCACCTTAAACAATCATGAAGCTGAATAACAGAGAAAAAATATGAATATTTAATATTTCGTTAAAATATTCAAAAATTTTAAACTAGCGGCAATATCAAGCCATTGGTATGGCCAAACCAAACCTAACCAACCTAACTTAACCAAACCTAACTTACCATAAAGAACAGTATAATATGCTGATGGGGATTTCAGGGTTCATGTGGGTGTGTAATAGGTACAAACCAAGTTATGAAAACGTGAAGGAAGAGCACCAGGCAATGTACTGTGAGTACTGTTCCAAATGGTTCCACATCGAGTGTGAGAATATTAGTGAGGAGAAAATACGTTTTACTGAAGGAATTGGAAGAGGAAAGGATTAATTGTTTCTGCAGTAGGTGTAACAACAAGGCAGTTGATGTGCTTAAATTAGTGAATAACCTGAAAGAAAGTAATGATAAGTTACACCTGAGTAGATGAAATGGAGGTAAATCTTACTAATAGCGGCTCCTCACGGATCACCAAAATATTGACATAGGTGATAAGGTATGTAATGTACCACACATTTGTGGTGGTTTTATTTGGGGGATGGCCTTAGTTTGGCCACATAGGCTCTTTAAAAATCTGGAAGCTGCCTCAACTTCTAAGTCCACACAGATGTTAAGTTATGGTTAGGTTAAGGTTGTTAGGTTAGGTTACGTTTATGTTATGGTTAGGTTAGGTTCGGTTATATAAGATTTTTACATTTTATTACCCAAAAGTTAAGGTTCTCAACCTTAGATTTTTTTCTGGATTTGGGTAATAAAATGTAAAAATCTTGTATAACCGAACCTAACCTAACTTAACCTAACCATAACATAAACGTAACTTAACATAACCTAACAACCTTAACCTAACCATAACTTAACATCTGTGTGGACTTAGAAGTTGAGGCAGCTTCCAGATTTTTAAAGAGCCCAAAATAAAACCACCACAAACGTATTGTACATTACATACCTTATCACCTATGTCAATATTTTGGTGATCTGTGAGGAGTCGCTATTGGTAAGATTATCCGAAATGGAAGATCGACTGGACAACATTGAGAATATGAAGAGTGAAACATTCAAGGAAGAAACTAGAAAAATGGTAAGAGCAGAAGTGTATGAGATTAAGGACAGAGAGACCAGAGAATGTAACCTGGTTATTAAGGGAACAGAAGAGATTGGTTAGGTTGATTTAGATAATGATCCATTGGGAATAGGACATATGCAAAGTGACGAACAGGTGGTGGGGTATCTTTTCAAAAATATATTGGAAATGGAAAATGTGGAGATAAACAAAATTGAAAGAATTACGGTAACCCAGAATGAAGGTAGAAATAGATGTAACCCAAATTTGATGATAGTGAAAACAGGGAGCACCTACCAGAAGCAAAAAGTGCTGAATAATGCAAAGAAACTTGGAAACAAAGGGCCATGGGAACAAGTGTACATAAATAAGAACATGACCAAAACCCAATGTTAGCAAGACATTAAGTTAAGGATGGAACTAAAAAACAGAAAAGATCAGGGAGAAAGAAACCTAGTGATATGGAGAGGAAAGATTGTGACCAGAAAGACGGGACTGCAACGTTATATGCGCGAGGAGCTTTCATTGGCAGCATGAGCCTATCAATAAGAAGAAACAAGGCGTCACTTAAAAAATCTAACCCGCGCTACTAACGGGCGGAGGCCAACCATCTAAGGTCTCCCTGAAGCCTACCGGCGCCATGGGTAATAGATAAAAAAAAAAAAGAACCATAGTCACCAATACACCAAATGACAACCAATGTACAGTTGTAAATAGAACCATAGTCACCAATACACCAAATGACAACCAATGTACAGTTGTAAATAGAACCATAGTCACCAATACACCAGATGACAACCAATGTACAGTTGTAAATAGACAAACTACATCAGGGACAGATATAAATAAACAGTGATAAGGTATTAACTTGTAAGCTTATGAATGCCAAAAGCATTGTTAACAAAATGTTGGAACTGGAGGAAATGGTTTATGAAGAGGATCCAGATATTATATTAATAACAGAGTCATGGACAAATAGCTATATCCCACTTGCAGAAATCAACATTTCTGGTTATGAAATTATAAGGAAGGACAGAGTAAATAGAAAAGGTGGTGGTTGTGTAGCATGTTTTAGAGAAGGCATAAGAGCAACAGTTTTGGAGGAATTAATGAATGATAACACGGAATCAGTGTGGTGTGGTGTGAGAGTGGAAAGTGTTGACATTGCAATAGGTGTGTGTTACAGCTACCATAGTACATCACCAACAAACGAGGACGAAATTAACTTATATAGGAAAGGAATATTACTATGATTACAGGAAAGCCAGGTACAAGGAATTGAGAAGAAAATCTGCAAAGATAAAATGGAAAGAGGTATTTCAAAGCAAGAACGTATCAGAAATATGGAGAATATTCGTGGAGGAATACAACCAAATAGTTAAGCTGTATGTACCTACAATCAGCTGTGACGGAAGAAAGAGGAAGCCACTGTGGTAGAATAAAGAAATATTCAAGGCCAGGAAAAACAAACTGAGATGGTGGAAACAATACCAGGAGACTGAGTGTTGCACAGACTACTTGAAGTACAAGAAGGAAATTAATAGAGCAAGGAAACTAATGAGAAAAGCTAAAAGGAGATGTGAAGAAAGGATGACCAGAAGAGTTAAGGAGGATCCGAAAGCATATTATAAATATGCCAACAGCAAAATTAAATCAAAAGTTAGTGTTGACCCCTGGAAGATGAGAATGGAAATATTATATGTGACGATAAGAAGATGGTGGAGATACTGAACAACTATTTCTCATCAGTATACATGATGGAAAGACTAGAGAACATAAATTATCCCAGGGTAATGTTTAATGGAGAACACATGCTAGAGGAAGTGGACCTAACAACCAAGGGAGTAATGAAAAAATTACAGGAACTAAACTCTGAAAAATCACCTGGTAATGACAGTATCCATCCTGCAGTACTAAACAATATATGGGGAACTGTGGCACACCCTCTAAGTCTGATATTTAGGATGAGTTTAAAAACAGGAGAGGTGCCACAAGATTGGAGGATGGCAAACGTAACACCTATATTCAAGAAGGGATAAAAAAAACGTACAAGCAATTACAGAGCAGTAAGCCTGACCTCAGTAGTTAGCAAGGTTATGGTGTCATTGATTAAAGATGCAGTTCTGATAAAGGAGACACAACATAGTTTTATACCCGGTAGATCTTGCTTCACAAACCTACTAACCTTTTTGGAAAGAGTGACATCCTACATAGTCTCCGGTTTCCCAGTGGATGTTATATATTTAATTTTTTTTTTAAGTCCTTTGATAAGGTGCCTCATGAGAGACTATTGATGAAAGTAAAGGCACATGGAATTGGAGATAACATTCACAGATGGATTGGCGAGTGGTTGAAGGATAGGAAACAGAGAGTGGTTATGAGAGGACAAATGTCAGAATGGAGTCTGGTGAAAAGCAGAGTACCCCAAGGATCAGTATTGGGACCACTCTTATTTACAATATATATCAATGACATCCATGATAATATTGCCTCACATCCTCAAGTTTGCTGATGACACAAAGATTTTTAGTAAAGTTGCAACCCAAGAAGAAATTCATCACTTACAAGAGGATTTGAATAAGTTATGTCATTGGTCAGAGGAGTGGCAAATGTTATTTAATTTGGACAAGTGTAAATGCATACTTATAGGACACTGGAACAATAACAAAGAATTCAGACTGGGAGGGTAAGAGATCACAAGTATAGACCAGGAGAAGGACTTTCGAGTGTTTATTTGCAACACATTGAGTCCAAGTGCCCACATAGCAAAGGTAGTGTCAAAAGCCAATCAAGTGATGCGAAGTATAAGGAGGACCATAGAACTCAAGAGCAAAGATAATATAATAAGATTATATAAATCCCTGGTAAGACCACATTTAGAGTACTGTCAGCAGACCTGGAGACCATACAACCAGAAGGACATAGATAACATAGAAAATGTGCAGGAAAGAATGACGAAGATGATCCCCAGCCTGAGGGAGGACACCTATGAAGAAAGGCTCACCAAGACTGGACTGGTATCTTTGGAAATGAGGAGAGGGGTTCTATCCTTGACTGTTTAAGTATATAGCTATCTTTTTAGTCCATTCACAAAGACACCGCTAGATTTTTTTTTATTTGATGTCTTTCCCATGGTTATACATTTTAATTCCAGGAAACGCTGACTGACAATGGCTGTCAATGCATTATCAAGGATCTTCTCTTTGACTGCTGCCCAGAAGGTCCTCTTGCAGTCTCCCCATTACTGCCTGCCCCTTCGTGTACCTACCCACCCGCCTCAGTCTCTCCCCAGACTTTCAGGGAAAGGAACATTCTGCTTCCAAGTGAGTCCTGGTATCAGAGTCAAGAGTGCTGAAAAGTATTATCAGACTATTGTCTCATGTAGGAATGCCAGGAAAAATCTGCTGCAGGGCATCCACAAAGCCCTCAGGAAAGGCCACAGACTGAGTGTGAAGAATGGCAGAATGGCATGGTGTAGTATGTCACTTGGCATGGCATTTCTTGCTCCATCTGTTACATATGAAACCCAGAAGGAGGTGCCTGTTCTAACTGTACAGCCAGAAGTGAAGCGAAAGAAGAGGAGTTGGTGGTCACAGGTACTCCTTAGTGTGTATGAGTTCCTGAGTGTGTGTCTTCGGGCTATGCGGCTGCTGGCAACCTTTACACCCATCCTAATGCTGTACCCCATCACCTACCTGGGCAAGACGGCCACTGATGCCTGGTGGGGTCTGCTTCTGACAGGTGAGTGGCTCAGGGCTTGTCTCACTTGTCCTTTAACTTCATTGTTTGTATGAGTCTTCAAGTCAAGCACATAGGAACTTATGGTGAGATCATATTTGTAACAAAAGCTAGGAATGATTGAGTAAACTATTTTAAGTAATCATCAGCCTAAGGTCATTGATAATATCACCTTTCTTCTTTTGTCTGATGCATTATTCCTTCACTTAGTGGCCATGAAAAAAATTCTTCCATTCTACCCTGTCTCCTGATCATTTGTTGAACATCCACCATCTCGTATAGCTGTCACAAATATTTTTTCACTCCATCCATCCACCTCATCCTCAGTTTATTTCTCCCTCTTTCATCCTACACTTTACTCTCATACACTCTTTTCCAATCTTCAACATTATAAAGTAACAAAGTACAAATATTTGACTGTACTATACTCTATGATTTTTTTCAGTATCAGCTTTTTAAGAAGTTCTGAATTTTATTTTAGTGCTTGCACTTATACTTAGATATGGTTTTCTATTACTTTAACTTCACTACAATTGAACAAAAATAAGTTGTTACTTGTTCCACTTCCAATTTAGGGAATTTTCCATAATATAACCAATTACAAGATAAGGAACAATGTATACATCTCCAAATAAGGGAATTATTATTTTGGTCAATCACAACACATGGAATAAAACAAACTTGGAAGCTGACAAATGACAAGTGTTCAGGCCAATCACTTACGTCCTTTCATATTGTCCAAGCAACACGGCGAGGCAGTTCACAGCTCTACGGCTCCTTTTCTTTTAGTTGCCTTGCTGTAGTCATCAAAACCATTACATGAAAGTTGCAGTCATTCCCACTCATGGAGGCACTAAAAAAGATATTATCAAAAACAAGAAGGGTGTGGGAAAATTACTGAAGCTACAATGTTTATGTATCCCAAATTCACGAAGTTAACTTCACACAGCAATTTCCTATCAAAACTGAAGAAATACATGAAATATTTAGTACGTACTTGTATGTCTTCCCTTTAAATAAAGAATTTGCGTCATTCATTTTAGTTTTAATCTATATTTTATCAGTCTACCTGTAAAAAAAAAAAAAAATTGAGAAAATGTTGGGAATTTTGGAATGCATTATTTTATATACTTACTTAGACAGATCCACTTCTCAATTCATCCCCCGTGTAGCCTAACATGCATCACTCAACTCCCTTTCACACTCTTAATCTTTGACGTGTGTCTTTCAAGCTTGGTCCTTGTCTTAGGGTCGTACCATTAAACCTTTCACCAGGCAATCACCAGCCCAGTGAAAGGCTTAATGGTACAACCCTAAGAGTATAAGGGTTGTACCTTTATACCTTCGCTAAGCAATTACCAGCCCTGGTGAAAGACTTAAAGGTACGACCCTTAATCATATATGTTAGAGCTGCTATCACAATACTGTCATATAAGGTCCTCTATATTTCATTGTTTACTCTTCTGTTTCTTGTCAGTAGCCTCAACGTTTCTATCACCCTCTTCACTAGTAAGGATTCTCTCTCTCGCTCTCTCTCTCTCTCTCTCTCTCTCTCTCTCTCTCTCTCTCTCTCTCTCTCTCTCTCTCTCTCTCTCTCTCTCTCTCTCTCTCTCTCTCTCTCTCTCTCTCTCTCTTTTTTCATTGTCCTTTCTACCATCCTTGCTTATCACACTTTCCAATTACTTGAATGTTCTCATACTGTTCATTTCCTGGCCATGTAACCTAATTGTACATTCAGTATTTGAGTTTCTTTCAAATACTTATTAATCATTATACACTTATACACATTGAACAGCTATAGGGACATAATGCATTCATGTTTGAGCCCAATAAGTCACTCAAATTATCTCTCAACTGCATGGATATATAATAGTAATCACCTTAAGTCATGGTTGCATGCATGATACTGTTTGTTGTTTCAGCAATAGAGTTTTCTGGCCCAATCTTTATGAAGTTGGGCCAATGGGTCTCCACACGCAGGGACCTTTTCCCTGACTCCTGCTGCTCCCAATTCTCCCGGCTGCAGCGGTGCATCAAGCCCCACTCCTGGCGCTTCACCACACACCAGATGAAGAGAGCCTTTGGGTCCAACTGGAGGAAAGTTTTTGTCAAGTTTGACAATGATGGTAACCCCATTGGCTCAGGCTGTGTGGCTCAGGTGAGTGTATACCTATAGCTGCCAATTTGCCTCAAAAAATGGTTTACCTAATTTACCACTAATGTAGTATGTACCTTCTACCCTCCAAGCAGACAGCTTCAAACCACTGGGTTACAGGTGATGGATGCAGATCTGCCCATTAATGGAGCTGCACCGTTTTTAACATCAGTGTAGAGTTGCTCAAAGCTGGAGGTGAGGCCATGATCCGTGGTTTGCATGCTGTCTTGACTGTTGTATGGCATTCAGGTACCATTCCTCCTGACTGGAAAAGGGGCTTAGTTGTCCCTATCTGGAAAGGTAAAGGGGACCGTCAGTACTGCAACAACTACTGCGGGATAATGCTGGTCAGCGTACCAGGCAAGGTACTCGCCCATCTGCTACTGATGCAAATTTGCAGTCACTTGCTGAAATATCAGAGACATGAACATTCAGGGTTCACACCAATAAAGTCAACAACTGACTGTATCCCAGCGCTTTGTGTACTAGTGGAATGCTGACATGAGTTTGGAAAGGGGATGCTCACAGCCTATGTTGATCTCAAGAAGGTGTTTGATTCAGTGCATTGCGAGGTACTCTGGGATCTTCTGTGCCCTCGTGGGATTCCTGTAGGGATTACTGGTCTATTATCTGGCCTGTACTCTGGGACTGAGAGTACTGTGAAGTGTAGGAGGGGGCGTGTCCACCTTCTTTCCTGTGAATACATGAGTGAGACAGGGATGCGTCCTTGCTCCATCACTTATCAACACTTGTATGGACTGGGTACTGCGCAGAGTTGTGGACCAAAATCACTATGAAGCTATTTGCAATAAAGATCACTGATCTTGTTTTTGCTGATAATGCAGTAATCTTTGTTGAGTCACTGGAGGTTCTGGTGATGGCTCTCAAAGCATTGCACAAGGAGGCGGAGC
>JAPQNM010000019.1:5268400-5270900 GCA_029783475.1 Metacarcinus magister | reverse complement strand
TCTCTCTCTCTCTCTCTCTCTCTCTCTCTCTCTCTCTCTCTCTCTCTCTCTCTCTCTCTCTCTCTCTCTCTCTCTCTCTCTCTCTCTCTCTCTCTCTCTCTCTCTCTCTCTCTCTCTCTCTCTCTCCTCTCTCTCTCTCTCTCTCTCTCTCTCTCTCTCTCTCTCTCCTCTCTCTCTCTCTCTCTCTCTCTCTCTCTCTCTCTCTCTCTCTCTCTCTCTCTCTCTCTCTCTCTCTCTCTCTCTCTCTCTCTCTCTCTCTCCTCTCTCTCTCTCTCTCTCTCTCTCTCTCTCTCTCTCTCTCTCTCTCTCTCTCTCTCTCTCTCTCTCTCTCTCTCTCTCTCTCTCTCTCTCTCTCTCTCTCTCTCTCTCTCTCTCTCTCTCTCTCTCTCTCTCTCTCATTTATTTATTTATTTATTCTTATTTTTAGTTTTTGTTTTATTGTTTTGATGAGTGTGTATGATAGAAGTGAATGAAGAGCAGTGGTGAATGCATAATTAATGACGCAGCCTTGACGATCCCTGGAGTAGGTTCTCGTGCATCAGGTGTGACCCTTGGATCATATCAGGTGCAGGGAGGGAGAGGGCATGAGTTAAATATGAAGTGGCAGGGGTTAACCTTTGGACTC
This sequence comes from Metacarcinus magister, assembly GCA_029783475.1. NCBI lineage: Eukaryota > Metazoa > Arthropoda > Malacostraca > Decapoda > Cancridae > Metacarcinus > Metacarcinus magister. Next base: position 5,270,275 of record JAPQNM010000019.1, on the reverse strand, counting down.
TGATGTGGAAACAACCACTGTCCTCAGCCCCATTTGCATCACTGACCTGACGCACTGTGTTTGGCTGGGTGCACTTCTCTTCTCCTATGAGGGGCTAGGGTCTAGGGGCTAAGTAAGAGGAGTGTATATGTATGTGTGCATGGGTGTGTGTGTGCATGCCATGTCTTAGCTACCCACTTTTAGGGGGATAACAGCCTGTTATATAGATAGATGGGTTGTTGTTGTTGTTGTTGTTGTTTGTTGTTTGTTTTGGTGTTTGTGCGTGTGTGTGTAATATAGTTCACACACCTACACCATGGTCAGGGTACCATTCAATGTTCTGACCAGCCAAACCTAACCTCAGTCAACAATTGTGTCAGGTGTGCAGCCAGTATCAAGAGTCTTGGGAAACACTCACCTTGTCATATATGTGGGTCTCCTGTTTGCTTTTAATGTAATGATAGAACAAATAAGTCTGGCAGAGTTTCACCTTGGCTGGTGACTTATTGCTCTAATGGTTAAAAGCATTACATATTGATTGCTCTGTCAAGCAATCAAATTTTTTTTTTCCAACTGTAAATATTTAACCTCTCATAGCTGACCTCTCTTTCTAGCTGCATATTAGTTGTTTCAGTTTCCTATGCAATGTTGTGCATTTTCCTGGGTGATGTAAGCTGATTCCCACAACTACTTCACCTCCACATGGGAATCATGGGAATCCCACCCATGTCATTATTTCTGCTGATGGATTTTGAAACCGAGAAATTTATCTTGACCCAGTCATGAAAAAAAACATTTACAAGGGTAGTGAGGGATTTGATTCCCTGACAAAGCAGCCAACACTCATAAAGTTTGACCAGTTGGGTCAGCCTTGTTTCTTGTATTACTACATTGAAAATAATATTAGATGGATTCTTTGTAATTATTATATTCTTACCTTCTTAGTGTAACATGTTACGACAAAACTGATCACCCTGATACATCAAAGATGTGTGTGTTGTAAGAAGACTCTCTTCTCCCACAAATCAGATATGCCTCACCACATTTCCCTTCATTGACAATTTTGTTCTGCTTTTATTAACATGTTTTCCAGTGTTCATTTTCAGGCATCAGAATTTTGCATTGTTATTTTACCTTCTACTGTTTACCTCTCAGGTTGTTTTAGAGAAAGTACCCGACACACACACACACACATATGTATACAATATAAACTTGGAGAGGAAGAAGTAAAGAAGGTTGAATGTGAAAAAGATCTGGGAGTACTCATCACAAAAGACATGTCCCATGACAAGCAAATAAACAAAATTGTTGGTGAATCTTACAACTTATTGAGATGTATTAGAGTGGCATTCACATACTTGGATGAAAAAATGGTGAAGAAGATATTGGTCAGGCTAATAAGGCCAAGACTGGAGTACGCAGCAGTAATGTGGTCACCCAGCACAAAGAAGAACATAAAAAAGATAGAGAGGATTCAGCGAGCAACAAGAAGGCTGGCCCCAACTTTATCAGAACTAACATATGAAGAGAGGCTAGACAGACTGGGGTTGTCAACACTTGAGCAGAGGAGAGAAAGAGGAGACCTGTTGGCCATCTATAGAATTATGAAGAATATGGAGGTGTTGGACCGGGAGGATCTATTAAACTGGGACATGAGAGATTCAGGAAGACATGGGAAGAAACTAAGAAAGGATAATTATAGAAGAGACTTTAACCCTTAAACCGCGGGGATGTTTTGGCGTGCCTAGCCTCCCACGCGGGCATATTCACGCAAAAACATACCTCACTTCAACCTCCTGTAGCTTCTCTCCTATTAAACTCACGTTACTGAAAGAAGTATCATTGTAAAGTCCATACCCTTAGCTGTCTTTTGACTTTAATTTGAACGCTATATGA
>JAPQNM010000019.1:5260900-5263400 GCA_029783475.1 Metacarcinus magister | reverse complement strand
GTTGCGGAGTTTTACCTTATGTCCATTCATGATATCGGACACACGGTGAGGTCCGTCGAATAGTGGATCGAGCTTAGAGTGGCGGTCTTGGATCCTTGTGAACACGATGTCACCGATTTCGATTTCGTGCGTTTTGGCACGCTGGTGCTGTTTATTTAGCATAGATTCTTGAGAGTCTGCAAGATTGTCACGGACGGAAATATGAATTCGCTGAAAAGCTGAGACGCGATTTCTTATATAATCGTCAATGTTGTAGAGCGGACGAGGCTCAGAAGAGAGGAACTCATATGGAAGTTTCTTGTCCGAGCCATATAATATGAAATGCGGTGACTCGTTGATAGCTGAATGAATCGCAGCGTTGAGAGAACACGCGACAAATGGAATGTGTTCGTCCCATGAGGAGCTTGAACCGGCAATGAAACGTAATATGTCGAGGATCCGACGGTTTGCTCTTTCAACTTTTCCGTTCGCCTGAGGAGAATATGGAATGATGTTACACTTTTTGATATGAAATGACTCGCAGACAGCCTTCAGCATGGCATTGTTGAATTCTGTGCCATTATCCGACAGTAGCACCTTAGGGGACGCATATCTGCAGATAACTTCGTCTATTATTGCTCGTGCAATTGATCGTGCAGATTTGTCCTTGAGAGGAACCAAGATACTGAAACGTGAAAAGCTATCAATGCAAACGAGCAAGTAGTTGAAACCGTTTTCAGTCAAAGGAAGTTTCAACACGTCGACTGACAGACTGTCCCATGGCGCATGAGGTATAGGATAAGCGAGATTTGGAGATTCATGATGGAGAGAGGGGCGATGCTCAGCGCAAGAGGCGCATAAGAGGCAGTGACGAGTGATGTCTTTCCTCATGGAAGGCCAGAAATACGACCTTTGAGCTTGTTTGAATGATCTATCTTTGCCTGGGTGACCAGCAAGAGGTGAGTCATGAATGTGATACAAGATAGTTGGCACTAGGGCTTCTGGAATGACAAGCTGAGAGGCATGATGTAAATCATCGTCCTCAGATATGACAGTACTAGATTTATAGAGGACGTCATCTCGAAGCAGAAGGGAGTCTGGAGAGAATGGCAAGCTTGGAAGGTTACTGGCATCACCTGATTCAAGGTAGTAAATGAGACGTGAGCAGAAATGGTCAGAGCGTTGAGAGGATCTGACTTCTTCAATAGTAGGAAGTGACTGTGATGCTGTGAGCAGCGCAACAGGAGCGACATGACGGGACAGAGCGTCAGCGACAGAATTAGCTTTACCTGGGATGTACGCGAATGAAGGATTATATTCTTGAACGGTGAGTTGCCAACGGGCAAATTTTCCAGTTAAGCTGGTTCCTTTGAATAATTCTGTGACAGCGAAATGATCGGTCAGAACGTGGATGCGATATCCGAGTATTATGTCTTTGAAATGACGAAGAGACCAAACCACTGCGAGAGCTTCGCGGTGTGTGACGCTGTAATTGCGTTCAGCAGCATTGAGCAAACGACTGGCGAAAGCAACGGCGCGTGATTTACCGTTGTCGTCATGTTGCATGAGGACAGAGCCGATACCTATGTTTGACGCGTCAGTGCAAAGGGTAAAGTCCTTGTTGAAGTCGGGAAAAGCGAGGACGGGAGCGTTGCATAAGGCTTGTTTGAGGGTAGTGAATGCATTCTCGCGCTCGTCTGTCCATTCGAATTCTATGTTTCTTTTAAACAGTGATGTGAGAGGTTGAGCGATTTTACTGAAATCCTTGATGAATTGGCGATAAAATCCTGCGAGACCAATGAAGCTACGAACGTCGTCAGCAGAATTAGGAGTCGGAAACTGTGATATTGCATGAATTTTGTCATCAAGGGTGTGGATACCATCTTTGTCGACTTTATGTCCTAAGAATTTGATTTCGCGTTTGAGGAACTGGCATTTACTGAGTTTTAGCGTTAAACCGGCTTTCGCGAAACGTGACAGAACGTCTGATAAGGTATCGAGGTGCTCAGGAAGGTCTTTTGACGCGACTATTACGTCGTCCAAGTAGCAAAACACCGAATTACCTAAGAGGCCAGAGAGAGTTGAGTTCATTAGGCGCATGAAGGTTAAGGGTGAATTTCTGAGACCCATGGCCATACGCTTGAAGGCGTATTGGCCAGATGATGTGGTGAACGCTGTGTATTTCCGTGAACTTTCTTCCAGTTCGACCTGGAAAAATCCAGACTGAAGGTCGAGGGTAGAAAATACACTATTTGAATCACCTATTGACTGGAGGAGATCAGATAACACTGGCATTGGAAATCGATCGGGAATCGTCGCGGCGTTTAAACCACGGAAATCGACGACGACTCTCCACTCACCATTTGACTTGGGCACGAGGAACAGCGGGGCATTGAATGGCGAGGCCGCTGGTTCTATAATGTCCTCGTCCAGCATGGCTCTGACAGCGTCGTCTATCAACGTCCTGCGGCTATGCGGGATGCGATAAGCCGGGACGTATGTAGGAGTCGAGCCTGGAGTG
>JAPQNM010000019.1:5200900-5255900 GCA_029783475.1 Metacarcinus magister | reverse complement strand
TGTTTATTGAGTGCAACTGCTAAATAAGCTACCATGGAGCCAAAGAAAGTTTTGAGTGCCAGCCGTTTGATAAAGAACGAGAAACATGATAGAATTCAAGAAAGAACTCGTAGCAAAGTACGAAAGTGGCGTACGCGTGGTCGATCTCGCCAGGATGTACGGGAAGTCTGCATCAACGAACAGTTCCATCCTAGCGAAGCTGATATTGCGAAAGGGGTAAATGTGCTAACGAAACAGAGATCGCAAACAATCGAAGATCTTGAGAAGTTGTTGTTGGTGTGGAACAAAGAACAACAGTTAGCGGGAGATAGTGTTTCAGAGGCGATAATTTGTGAAAAGGCAAGGCTGCTGCATGCGGATCTCGCAAAGAAATTGCCTGGAACGGGTGCTGCTGTTAGTGAATTTAAAGCCAGCAGAGGCTGGTTCGACAAATTCAAGAAGCGAACTGGCATTCACAGTATTGTAAGTGATGTTAAATGTTCATTTATCCATTTCATTAGTCATTTATATTTATTTCTCATTGTTTTCTGTACATCAAACTATAGTAATTCTCTATAAAATGTATTTTTTGTTAATATTTTTGGGTGTCTGGAATGGATTAATTTGATTTACATTATTTCCTATGGGAAATATTGCTTAATTTTTCGTACAATTCAGTTTTCGTCAGACTTTTTCTAACGGATTACACTAATTCCTCGTTATATCGCGATTCACTTTTCGCGGTCCCGGTATTTCGCTGTTTTTTCTGTAAGACCTATTATTTTTTATATCGCATATATTTTCGCCATTTCGTGGCATTCCGCAGCATTGTTTATGAGTTTAAATCTCGCGCGTCACAATAGAATAACCATACGTACTGATTCAGCCAATCAGAGTGTCGGTATTGTTTTCTCGGCCACTGATTGGCTGTTGTGTTCAAGGGGCTGATTTCACAGTTGCTTCCTATAGTTGTGATCGTTACCAATGAGCAGTGATCTCCACCACCATCAACAAATCCGATTTCACAGTCATCTTTCGCGGTGTTGTTTGTTGTATCAATACCCAAAATTAGAACCTTTGGTAACGCAGGCTTGAGAGCTGGGGGACCTCCCCAACGAAGCTTAACAAAGCAATTTTTTTAGCAAAAAAAAAAAATTTCTTATCCCCATATAGTTATATTATTTCCTGAAATATATGTGAAAAATTATTTAACAATTCAGCAACACGTTGTAGGGGTGTGATGATGCTATGAAAATTTTTTAGAAAAATGTGGATGCCGGCGTGAACGCATCAGTCAACGAGGGAGAGAAAAAGATAAGCTTTGGAAAACAGTATCCTCTTATTTACAAGACAAAACTATATTATTCTGATGGATTTCGATGTGTTTTAAATTAATATGATAACCGTTTTTTCGGCAAAATGATCAAACCAAAAATAAATCAAACCTAACCTAACCTAACGTTCTAACCGGGGGTGTCATTTAGATTTTAATATTACGGTTATTTCTTAATTTGCTTACCTAGTTCAACTAACTAAATACTCAGAAAGATAAAAGATATACACAATGAAATAGGTAAGGATGGCTGGAGGATGCAATTCACCGAAATACTGAGACAAATAGTAGTTGGGTTGATTCATTAATGTGGCAGTTATATCAGCGTCAGGAAACCAGTGCAGGCTGTGAACAACCTTCAAGGTAAAAGTTATCCATTGCTCTTGCTCTCTCTCAATACCTTTTATGTGTTTAAATGTGTTTCTATTATTTTAAAAGTGTGTATAAAGACCTTAAAATGCTTTTAAAAGTACCGTAAAAGTTATTAAAACATGTCTAGGGTGTATTTAAATAGGGTATTTCTATTTTACGGATTTTCACTTATCGCGGGAGGGTCTGGAACGTATCCCCCGCGATGGAGGGGCCACTAGTGTAATCACAAAAACCGAGGTTCCACTGTACAAGCAAAGTTGTAATAAGGGTGATCATTATTTTCTCATTTATACTGTATGTGTTGTAGCATTAGATTTCACCAACATTTATGCATTCTTATATGACTTTTTCAAATTTTCAGATAAACTTGAAGATTGAAGCTGATAATATGGAAAAATTCTCTGAAAACTTTTCTGATATCCCTTTCATCAAGTTTCCTCGGCCACTGAGACCATTTGTGACTACCAAGGTGGGTGGAAGGGGTTGTGTGCACAGCTTCAATGTAAACACTAGTTGGTAGGGAGTCAGAGGACTGCTTGGGATAAAGTAGTTGTGAGCCAAGAATTGCCAACCATAGTTTACAAAGCATCACCGCTCATAAGATTGTGGTGAAGAAGAAAAATCAGAAAGCTTGTAGTAGCAGTTTTTTTGCATGCTAGTTTTCTTCATGATCACGATACCAGTGCCATTTTCTTGTACCTTTCTGTGTTTTATTATTGGCAGCAAAATGTACAAGCATTTACTTATCTGATACAAATATTAACCATCATAAGAAAAATATAGCTTTATCAGAAATGCTTCTTAAATTCAAATATTTAAGGGACATAATTCACCTCTCAGAATCTATCAAAGTACCATAAAGTTCATTGCTGCAAGAATTACAAGTGTGCATCCTAATGAAATAGCTAGCTAGAGAATCCTGTGGTGCCCTGCCCTGTCCTGTGCTGGATCACAATGTGTGCCAGGCCTAAAGGCTGAACATACTAGTTCCTAGTCCTTTTTGTACAAGGTACACTACCAATTGAGGCATGAAATTTTTGAACTTTGGTGTATAGAATGCAGGGTGGTTTTGAGGCTCGTTTTTCTGGAAAATAGAGTGCATCATATACACTAAAAAATATGGTACTATAGGGTCTTGATCTGCATATTTTTTAGATATGTTTTCAAGGAATCATGTTATAACACTCGCCTGATACAGAATCATGTCCCACCCAAACCCAGTGTAGTGACAGTTTGGTATGCCTGCAGGTATTAGTGGAGACCTTTGAGGAAGGGGAGGCCATGCTGGAGGTGATGAGGGCCTCGGAGGAGAGTGACACCAATCAGCTTAAGAAGCGCCTCGCAGAGATTGGTGTGGATGCCCTACTCAAAATGGTGGGTGATGCTGTGTTTGTTGGAATTTTTGGTAATCTTGACTGGAAGACTTGCTAACATTAATGTGTCTTTAATAGTCCCATTCATTGGTGGTGCCCATAGGATCACATGCCTTGTGGTATTTTATGCATGATCACCCCTTAATGGGAGCTCCACAGATGAGAACAGGCATCAAACATGATACTATAATAAACAAGTAAAACTTAATGAACAAAGTTTGCATGGTACTAGTAGACATTGTCATTTTCAGGTATTTGTGGACAACCTGGTGCATGGGGACCTACACCCTGGTAACCTGCTGGTACAGAACATCACCTCAGGGGCCACCACAGGGGACCAGGTGAGGGTGATGATGGTGGACATTGGCTGTGACACCTTTGTGATGGACGTGCAGCCAGACCCTAACCCACTGCGCATCTGCTTCCTGGACTGTGGCATCACCTCCAGACTCACTCAACAGAACCTGGACAAAATTCGGGCTGTCTTCAAGCAAGTTGTCCTTGGTGATGTAAGAAGACAACATATTTAAGATGAATGTGGTATAGGGAGGCAATAGAGGGTGTTGATGTGGAGATGGTCACTTCTATCTATCAATGTAGCCCTATGACGATTGATGCAAGAATACTACCAGTAATCCCTGTGGGTTGTAAAAGGCAGCCAAAAGGGACGGAGAGAAGGGTCTGGGAAGCCCCTCTGTATTCTCTCCTGTAAAAAAACAAGGCACAGAGGGGGAGGGGAGAGTAATGTCTCCCCGAACCCTAATCACCTTGTCTTGGTTACCTCACTTTAAAGGGGATAGAAGCCAATATCCACTGACCACTTTTCAATATTTGATATTACCGTCGAGTGGCCAAAGACTACCCAAATTGCTGCCATACTGTCCTCAGACGGGACTTACAATGTTAATATGCATCTGAGGCTGTAGCAGTAATAAGCCTCACACGTTCTTAACATATTCAAAAGAGAACGTAAACATTTGAGGCGTCACTATAAAAATTCTAAAACCTACGCCAAATAACAGGCACAAGGCAGTCCAGTCCATCTTCGCCTTCATAAAAAGCCTACTGGCGCCAACGGTTTCTGATGTAGGAAAAAAAATAAATAAATAAATAAATATGTGGAAGGAGGAACAGAGGATGAGGAAGGAAACATCTGGGAATGAAGAAAGGGTGAACACAGGATGGTACAATGTTGGTTAAAAAGGAAGCAGTTAAGGAGAGATGGGGTGAGTACTTTGAAGGTGTGTTATATGTGAAGTAAGATAGAGAGGCTGAGACTGTTGCAGGTGGAAGAGGAAATAGTGAATGTGTGAGGAGGGTTGAATAAATCACAGATCATGAAAGAAGAAATGCAAGGATCGGTAAAGGAGATGAAAGCTGGAAAAACTGCAGGGTTGGATGGGTGTATTTACCTAGTTATAATATACAGGGCCTGAGCTACACTCTTGTGGTCCTGTCTCTGTATATATATTTATCCAATAGTTCCTTTAGTTGTTGTATATTTTTTGCCATTATCACCTCTTCCTTCAGTCCATTCCAAGTATCTATACTTCTCTGGGGAAAACTGTACTTTTTTGTGTTGTTCAAACTCTTTTTTTGCAATATTTTCTTGTGTCCTCTCAGATATCCAACTTTTCCTTTTCTTCTCAATATTTAATTTTTTCTGTTTCCTCCAGATTGTTCATTATTTTATATATTGTAATTAAATCGCTTTTCCTTCTCTCTTCAAGTGTAGTAAGTTGCATTTCTTTTAATCTTTCCTCATACGTTAGGTTTTCAAAATCTGGCACCATCTTAGTTGCAATTCTCTGTATTCTTTCTAATTAAAAAAAAATATTTCTTGTGAGGGCACCATATTATGTACATAATCCAGTTTTGGTCTGATCATTGTAGTTATTATTTTTTTCTTCATATCCTTATCTAGGAAGTGAAAAGTCATCCGTATATTTGTTAGCATCATGAATGTGTCGCCAAATATTTTATTTATATGTTTCTCTGGTGATAAGTTGTCCTGTATTACCACTCCCAAATCTTTCTCTTCTTTTGCTATTGATATGATAATCTGTCCTAACTTATATATGTCAATGTGAGTCTCATTTCACTCTTCCCCATTTCCAATACATGGTATTTTTTGCATTAAATTCCATTTCCCATGTCTTGCTCCATTCATATATCTTGTTTATATCATTATGCAGCTCTAAGCAATCCTTGTGGTTTCATATCTTTCTTAGTAATTTTGCATCATCTGCAAACAGACTTATGTAACTGGTTACTCCTTCTGTCATGTCATTTACATATAATCGGTGCCAAACTTTATCCCTGTGGTACTCCACTTTTCACTTCCCTCTATTCAAATTCTTCATCCTTTACCATTTCTTATTTCTCATTTCTCTTCCTTTCAGGTAGTCTTCCATTCAGTTGTTAGTGTTCCTTTCAGTCCTCCAATGTGTTCCAACTTCCATAGTAATCTCCTGAGTAGAACCTTACCTAATGCTTTTCTTAAGTCTAAATATATGCAGTCCACCCATCCATTACGTTCTTGTGTTATATCTATTACTCTTGAGTAAAAACTTAATAAGTTGGTGACACATGACCTTCCTGTCCTGAATCCAAAATGTCAATGTTATTATTCCTTCTCTTTCTAAGTATTCAGTCCATTGTTTCTTGATGACCTCACATATCTTACATAATAAGAACTAAAGGAAAGGAGTGCATGTGTATTAGTGTGAGAACCTTGTCTCAGCTACCCCCTTTTGGAGCCTGGTGGCCTGGTATATAAATAGACATTAAGGTATGAGAATACACATAGTTATAGTAGTTAAGTTGAGCCATTTTTGTGTTTTGTCCTACGTACTAGGGTGAATCAGTGGCTGAGCTGTTCCTAGAGCACAGTGAACACCAGTGTGCTGACCCTCAGGCCTTCAAGGAGGACGTGGACAGTCTGGTTCAAGCAGCTCGAGAGACTACTGTATCACTGTCCCAGGTGAGTGACAACATCAACACTAGTAGTATCAGGTTTCTCTCGCACGCTGATTCTTCTTTTATAGTCCAGTTCATCATATTTAGAATTAAAATGTTTGAGGTTTTTTTTAATATTTTGAATTCGTACTTATGAAGCTCATTTGAGTACTAACCTTTCCAACAAAACTTTAGCTGCCCATTGTCCAGTTGTTACACTCAGTCAGATTTCATAAGTAGCTGATGAGATAATTGACTGCCAACTCCTGGCAGCCAGTGTGACGCTGCCTTCATGATATGAGGGTTGTTGTTGAGACCCTTGGTTAAGATTAAGTGATGGTTGTTGCAGGTGGATGTTGGGGTATTGCTGCAGCAGGTGCTGAGCATGCTGCTCAAACACAAGGTGCGGCTAGAATCTGCCTTTAGCTCGGTGGTGTTGGCAATATTTGTATTGGAAGGCCTTGGCCGTATGCTGGACCCTGACATGGACATCTTGGAGAGGGCACGACCCATCTTAGTTACCAACACTCTCCCATGAGTGTCCTGGTCCTCCCTCATGCCAGGTGGAGTGTTGATGGGTATGTGGTGTGTACCAGTACAGTACTAGGGTGCACTCAGAGAGTCACTTTTCCTTCCCTTTAAATAGGCAACTTTCTCATGTACCCCAACAAGATGTTTTATTGAGCTTAGAAAAAAAAGGAAAGGAGAGAGGAGATTGAGAGTAGTAGAGCATGTAAGGACAGCAATAAATGGAAAATCTTCTGCCATAGCCATCCCTTGGGGGGAATTCCTAGAAACAGGTGACACACAGATAGATAGTAATACTTCACTAGTGTGTTTCCACATGTTAAGTTTTAAAGGAAAAATTTTACTTTGGATTGCAGAGATGCTTTCAATTCTTTCATTGCGTTTTAATACAGTCTGGATGCTGCATCAACACCATATTTAGAGTCTTGTAATATTTCTCATAACTCGGATTTCAGTAATTACCAACTTTATTTTGAACAATACATGTGTCACTCCACTTGTTTGGTAGAAGGCCAGTTGTATGAGAACTTTTGAATCATCAAGTACTGTACTGTATTTCATTCATGGGTTTTAAATTAAATTTTGAAGGATTTGAATTTAAGTTATTATATTTCTATCTATAGATTCTCACGCCTCATTCCCTCAGGAAACATCCCCCTAGGAGATGGCTATAACAGAAAAGTTTCCACCTCTCCCTATCAACACACTCCATCCTTGCTTATTCAATTCCTCTCCCTCTATCATCACTTTCTTTCATGCATGTTCTCCTTTACCCTATCCTTCCATCTTACAACTGACCTTCCTCTCCTATGACCCTCAATTTTGCTCACATACACTTTCTTCACAAATTCTTCACTCTTTCTCTCAAGATGACCAAACCACTTCAAAAGTATTTCTTTTCACCCATTCCACTACACTACACTACACTTCATTTGCACAAGGTCCCATGCCACATTTCTCATACACGCTTTCATTGCTCTCACCCTGCCATTTTTTCATGCCACATGCTCTTCTCAGATAACTCATTTCCACAGCTCACAATCTTGACTGATATGCGCTATTCCATGTCCAAGTCTGATCCATACGTCAGTGTTACAGGAGAATTTAAAGTTTCATGTTGCATAAAGGATGCAGTTACAATCTTTGATGAGACAGGGATCATATAGTCATCAGCTTCATTTTTTCATTCTGTATTTGATTCAGTACCAACAGGTCACCGAGATGTAAACAGCCAATGGCAGGTCAGAGCTTTGCTTCTGATCGGCTGCCTCAAGAGGATGTGAATCAATTTCAGTATTTAATTAGGTGTCAAAAATGTTTGAGGGTATTCATACAAATGTATATTTTATGGGGTATGTTAAGGATATCTGTAACATAAAACATACAACAGGAAGGTGTGAGATAATTCTGATGGAAGAAAAAATGGAGGAAGTGAAAGAGTTTTAAGTATTTGGGAACAGTGTTATGCAAACAAACATGGTGAAATGGAAGGAGAAATGAGAGAGTTGTGAAAGGCAGGTGTGTCATAGGATCGATCACTTGCAAGGGTTATGAGAGGAAGAAATTTATTCATGGAGGTAAAGAGAGGTTTAAGGAACAGTATTCTCTTGCCAACATTGACGTATGCATCAGAGACTTGGACATGGAAAAGGGCACAGCAGTCAGGAGTGAGTGCTGTGGAAATGAGTTATCTGAGAGGAGCATGTGGCGTGACAAGATGGGAGGGTGAGGTCAATGAAAGAAATGGTGTGGGACCTTATGCAAAGTGAGTGCAGTGTGGTGTAGTGGAATGGAGGAAGTGAAATACATTGAGGTGATTTGGTCATATTGAGAGAAAGAAGAGTGAAGAGTTTGTGAAGAAAGTGTATGTGAGTGAAACTGAAGGCCCCAGGAGGAGAGGAAGGCCAGTTGTAAGATGGAGGGATAGGATAAAGGAGTACATGCATGAAAGAGTTGCTGATAGAGGGGAAGGGATTGAACTAGCAAGGATGGAGTGTGTGGATAGGGAGAGGTGGAGGCTCTTCTGCATTGGCCATCCCCTTGGTAGACATTTCTGGAGGGAACGAGATGTCAGATTTTTTACTTCTATTGATTCCAGTGCAATATATGTGGCTATCTTTAATACAGGAATCATCACCATTTTTGTCATGTAGTCATGAACAGCATTGAAATATTGCCATTCATTTGTCTTTAAGGAATTATCATTCTTTCTCCCAAATAGTCAATAGTCTTGTAATTTTACTCCACATGCATCAGTCATTTATGACCTTGATAGTGTATATTCAATATTTTGTAAGGTATTCTTCTCAGACAAATGAGAGGAACCCAGAACATGATCTTTGTGAGTCACAGTTTGCTTGGTGACTCTATACTAGTAACTCACTGTCGCTCATCTTGCTGTCTGAAATTGGTGTCATACAGGGACTTTCTCTGGCATAGTATCCATCAGTGCATAGCTCTCTCTCTCTCTCTCTCTCTCTCTCTCTCTCTCTCTCTCTCTCTCTCTCTCTCTCTCTCTCTCTCTCTCTCTCTCTCTCTCTCTCTCTCTCTCTCTCTCTCTCTCTCTCTCACACACATATTTCAGTGTTCTCACGTCAAGTACATATGGTGGTGTTGGTTCTACTATGCCATGATGTGCTTTTTCCTATCTGTATCTCTTTGATATACTTCTTTAATATCCCATCACTCTCCAACCTTTCCCTCTATACCACTGTCCAGCCTCCACATAGCTATGCTTCCCACCCAGCTAATTATACATCTAATGCATCCATTTGGTAGTTTCACCTTTGTATGTCATCATCTTAGTTGTTGTGTCATGTATGTGTAATGATTTCCCACTTCAGATCCTCAGCTGCTTTTACAACTTCCTCTTTTAAAGGTCATTGTGTTCTTTGCTCTTCCATCATCTCTTTTCAAATCCATGCAAGTCATTCACTTCTTGATTTCTCACATTCATCTACTTAAGTATTAATTCCTATTTTCTTAAAGCAATCTCACATGTGATTGTCTCATGTGCCAGAAATAGCTTTGATATGTAATTTCTTTACAGCTCCTCAGGGAATTTAATCTATCCGACAACCATTCTTCAGGATGTAATTATTCCTATTTATTTATTTAACTAATCTAAGAAGTAATTATAAATCATGACAAACTTAGGAATGAAATTTCTAGAACTTGCTTTTTGCATTTATGGCATTCTGATGCATTTTAGCATTTTTCTAGAATATTTCTTTACCATTATTTTCTCCATTAACTGCATTAGTGATCACATTTGCCAGCTCAGAGCCTGTATATAAAGGTGGCTTTCCAGCTAACAATTCCATCATTGCACACCATCCTCTATATCAATAGCCTAAACAGTTGCACAATTGTAGTCAGTAAAGTAGCCCAGACTTGGTATGAGCATCATCTTGACAGTGAATGGAGTATCTATGTATGTGCACAGCTCAATCAATATAACTGTCATGACACCTCAGTCAAATATTATCTGTTGAGAAGCTTTGCAAAGTAGCATTGTCATAACCAATGCTACTCTGCAATCAGTTCAAAGAGATCAGAACAGTCGGGCCAACTGACGCCCACTGGGCAGATTTCATGGGGGTATGAGAACAGTACCAGTATGAGTGTTCAGTTGGGTATCAGGGGACACTGGGAAAGGTTTTCCTTCAAAGTCTTTGAGGGTGAGCATAGCTTGAGCTTGGGATTCTTAATCAACAATAACTAAGCGAGATCTGTCAGGATGCTTGGGGAAGGTTACCTTTCCCACCTGTCTTTGGATGCATTTTTTAAATTGGAAAGTGTTTTCTAAGTAGGGAGCATGAGCAGGGATGTGAAAGTATTTGATCCATCGGCGAGAACCAAAGAGACTGGATAAAGGAAGGTGATTAGTGGTAAAAAAAAAATAGTGGATGGTCGTGGGTGAAGGTGAGAGGAGAAGGGGACAGTCTGGGTTATGGAAGAGGGAGAGGTCAGAGTAGAGGGTTGGTGAGTGGTTTTAAGTTTTGGGGAAATATATGATTGTAAGTGATTACAATAGTAGAAGGACGGGTTGTTGTTGGAGTTAGGGAAGTAGGTGCAATAGGAGGAAAGCATAAGGGAATTGACAGGTGGACGGTTAGAGGAGTTTTCAGAGCTGAGGTCAGAGGCGTGTCATTGTCAAAGCCAAGGAAGTGTGGAGAAGGAATTTTTTGTGGTGCATTCCCCAATGCACCTGTTCGTTTTGAATTTTCATAACTAGCCGAATGTAAGTGGAGGATATAACAGGTCTGTTCCCATAACCCCCATGGGGAGTAAAGGCAATGAAAGTTGGAGAGCATACCATGCCCATGGCACCCTCAGGCCGTTCATGACTAACTCATAGTTAGCCTTTCATCCTCTTAGCATGGCTCTCACACTTTTGGAAAAGAAGAAGATAGTGAGAGAATAAAGAAAGAAAAGACAGAAGAAACAAAGAGAAATAAAACTAGGAAAAAGAAAAAGGCCAAGCAAAAATTGGTTGTACCAGAGACTAAAGTCTGAAGCAACACTGCATCAAGCCACAATCTCTGGTCCCGAAGCCCCTTCACAGTGGCAATGGGATTGGAAATGGAGGGGTTTAATGTGTGTGTGTGTGATTCACCATGGTCTGGAGGATCTTGCACTGAACTCGTGATCGTCAGCCATTTCCCTCCCCAAAAGAGCTCAAAGTTCATAGATGGGTAAGGGTGAGACCTCTCACACATCACACACCCTCATCCCCGTGCTCAAGAGGGACAGTAACCACTTTTGTCAGTGAAAAATCCTTAGCGGCCTGAGCAGGGTTTGAACCCACGCCAAGCTGGGTGACAAGCAGGAGTCGTTCCTTTAGTTGTTCTACATTTCTCGTCATTATCACCTCTTCCTTCAGTCCATTCCAAGTATCTATACTTCTCTGGGGAAAACTATCCTTTTTGTGTCATTCAAGCAAATTTCTTTTTGCAATATTTTTGTCCTTTCAAATATCTACATCTCCTTTTCTTCTCAATATTAGAGATTTTCTATCTGTTTCCTCCAGGTTGTTCATCAATTTATATATTGTAATGAAGTCTCTTCTCTTCAAGTGTAGTTAGTTGCATTACTTTTAACCTTTCCTTGTATGTTAGATCTATGAATTCTGACACCATTTTAGTTACTATTCTCTGTATTCTTTACAATTTCAAAACATGTTTTTTCTTGTGTGGGGACCATATTACTTCTGCATTTTTCTCATCATATCTCATAATAAGTGAAAAGCCATCCGTCTAGTTCTTAGCATCATGAATGTGCATGCATGGGTGTGTGTGTGTGACAGATTGAAGTTTATTTAATCATAAGCACTTACCTTTGCTCTCTTACCTCAGAACAACTTGTAAGATATGGCAGTATTACTACTATTCTGGATGCATGCTTTGAATATGAGGAATACCATACTACAATAATAGAAAAATGTATATAATTGTTGTTGATCTGTTGATATAATTCTTACATAGTGATTTCATGTATATAAGATAATTATTCCAAGTCACTGGTAAGATGGTAACCAACTATTGCAGCAACACAGCAGACAGACAGTACACACAATAACAGAAGTGAGGAACCCATCTGAGTATAGCCCAGCCATGCCCTTGGAGTACTCACACACTCTTCCTTCAGGGGACGGGGAAGGAAGGCCAAGAAGGGACGGGGAGCACTAGAGGACAAAGTAGGTCTGTTGTTATTGGTGGTGATGGTGATTGCAGTGTCAGCAGTGGTGATAGTGGTTGTGTCAGCAGTGGTGATAGTGGTTGTCAGGGGTGTGTATTTACCTAGTTGTAGTATACAGGGCCTGAGCTACATTCGTGTGGTCTTGTCTGTCTCTGTATCTATATTTGTCCAGTTGTTTTTCATTTCTTACCATTATCACCTCTTTTTTTCAGTCCATTCCATTTATCTATACTTTTTTGGGAAAACTGTTCAAGCAAATTCCTTGCTGCAAATTTTACTTGTTCCTTTAAATATCCATCATCTTTTCTTCTCAATATTAGATCTTTTCTGTCTGTTTCCTCCAGGTTTTTCATCAATTTATATATTGTAATTAGGTTAGGTTCCTCTTTCCCTTCTTTCTTCAAGTGCAATGTTACATTTCTTTTAATCTCGCATGTTAGATCTTTCAATTCTGGCACCATCTTAGTTGCAATTCTTTGTATTCTTTCTAATTTCAAACACATGCTTTTTCTTGTGACGGAACCATATTACTTCAGCATATTCTAGTTTTGTTTTAATCATAGAAATTATAATTTTTCTCATCTTTATCTAAATGTGCCTCAGTGGTGCAATGGTTAGCACATCTGACTACGAATCCGCTGGCCCGAGTTCAATCCCGGACGAGGACAGTCGGCACACAGTTCACCCAGCTGTTCATCCTTTCAAACGGGTTGGTAGATAAATGGGTACCTAGGGAAACTTAGGGAAGGTAAACTGTGGAAAGTCGGATGTCACAGTGGCCCTGTGTCCCGGCGTAATGGATTAATTTCCACCACAGGCTCAAAGGCCGATGTGATGGGAGATGAGAGGCCGCAGCTACGCGCAGCTACAGTGTATGCCCCCATTTTACTTTATCTAAAAAGTGTTCTGTGTGTCTGTGTAACAAAGTTCAGAATGTGTGGAATACATGCTACTCAAACCCATGAGAGAGAGATAAAGGTAAAGTGTTGGCACACGCTATGGCTGCGTGTAGTTGCGGGCAGTAATCTCCCGTCACATTGGCCTTTGAGCCTGTGGTGGAAATAATCCATTACCCCGGGACACAGGGCCATTGTGACATCCGTTTCCACAGTTTATCTTCCCTAGGTTTCCCTAGGTACCCATTTATCTACCAACCCATTTGGGAGGATGAACAGTTGGGTGAGCTGTGTGCAGTGGTGATGATATTGGTGAGAACTATGGTGTTAATGCTGCTGTCCCTACTTTGTCCCCCATGATCCCCTCCCATCATCATCCTACCACCCATTCCATATTATAATCTTAAACCTACTGATAAGAAGATCCCTGGTGAAGAGATGGTACGTGCTCCAAGGGCATGTGCTGGCCAGAGATGGGTTTTGACACTCCTTTTATTATGTATACTACAGAGGAACCTGATATTAGTATGAATCAAGGCCATATTCTTATATTATGTGAAGTGAAACAAATGCCTCAGGACTCTACAACAGTAAAGTATTGACATTGTATTACCTAAAGTTGAGAATGATGCTTTCATGCTTAAATTAGTGAATCAGGATTGGCTGCACAATGAATTTAGATGAATGAACTCCTAGTAGGGCAGGTTTATAACCTCCCATACCACCCCATGTATTTAAAAAAAAAAAAACTGAAGGAACTTAAACTGTTATTTATATAATACATTTTCTAAAGTGATAAGTTACTGCTTAACTTTCTTAATTGCTGAATAATTCCTGGAAAATGTAATGAATGTTAATTGTTGCATAAACAAGAACAATGTCTTGCAGTGTAAGAAATTATTACATATTCACCTTACAATGTAAACAAAGGCACAGGATTTACACTGGCAGGCAAGCACCACTTGACCTTCCATTTCTTCAATCTCAGTAATAGACTTGTCACTTGCTATGCTGTGGTTATGGCTCAGAATTCCTATATGCCACTGTATCTGTCATCCTTCCTCATTCACAAGTCTCCTGCTGTCCATCTAATATCTCTTGTCTCCCCCATCGTCAAGCCCTTCCTCACCAGCCATGCAGAGCTTTCAGGTTCCAGTAATAGGTGTGGGATAACCTTATATTGTGGATCACACTGTGTAGTCCTTGTTTACATTTACATTGGCTTGTATTTTTTTTCTTCATAAATTCCTGTTTCGTTGTTTTTTTCCTGGTGTTCTACACTTTTTCACAACATTAACATGACTCTCTCTTTAAGTATCCATCAAGAATTTAACATGGTCTTTATTTTTTTCTTTGTCATATTGTTTAAGTCTTTTCACTAAATTTTTCCTGCCTTCAGTTTCTTATATTATCAATCTATCATATGCTAATATGTATGCTATCTATCACTGTTCTCTACCTCTATTTACATCAATAACTGATACATTGGATTAGGAGGCAGTTAAAACTAGAGGCCTTGCAAATTGGATACAAATTTGCTGTTATTTTTTCAATGTATACTGAATTGTATAAGTTAGTTAGTTCATGATGTGCAGGTATGTGTCAGTACTGAGTGCCCACTAGAAATGCATTTACACTATATTTCTTGAATTATTAAGCCTCAATTAAAAATATTTTTTGTCAAATGTAAGTTACATTAGGGTTTTACTGCTGATCATGTATCTATACAAATTTATAAGTCAAGCGATATTAATTGTCAGCAGTGCTTGCTTGTTGAGATTACATTTATGTACATTAATTGTTTTCAAAACTAATATTAGTTATGCATAATCAGTACTTATGCAAATAAAAAATTTGCAAATACACCTGTTAAAAAATGTCTACAAAACAGGAAAGTATAATTTATGCTGTCTGTGTTCCTAACATAAATTATTCATCATATCTCTTTTGTCGTCCACACAATACATTTTCTTGTTATAGTTAAATACACCAGTGTTAGAGAATACTCAACTCATTAACATTAACAACTCTAAAGTTGTTGATACATTAAAATGATGCTGCATAATGTTTTAATTACATGGATTATGTAAATAACATGAAATAACATGAGTGAGTAGTACATGAACAGTAATCTATCATCAACACCGGCACACCTATGTATCTACATGAAATCAAGTAAATTTACATAGGATATATCCATCAACACCTCACATGCTCACCATCAACCTACTACTGTAATTGAGCTCATTTCAAATTACCAAATTTATCCTTTATACTTTCTTTCCATACATTCAAACAATAATGTGTTTTGCTTTGTTCGCTCAGCACCATAAATCACATCCATTACTTTATCACAATTTCTATGTGACAAGTTCGAGATGAAACTTAAACTTGTGCATCATCATGACTTGAAATTAAGATTTTTGGACGGTTCACCACCAGTTGTTTCTTGGAACAGTATATATTCTCAGGCTTTACTGTAACCATTATTTCAACACTTTATATTATTTTTTTTTTACCTACGTACAGCTTCAATAGTCATTACATGAACTGTAAACAAAACAAAACAAAATTTGTTGCTACATTTCAAACGGCTATACAACTCAACAACGTGGCAGGGTACTTGGAGATCATTTGAACATTAAGTGGTATATGTTCTGTTATTAATGTTCCCCATACGGTGTTGTCTGCAAGCCTCATCAAAAAAGTTAATTGTAACAACCCACATGTATATGCTAAATAAAGAGATATTTCTGATCAGTAGATGATTCTATTAACATGATGGGGATGATTTTCAACATTGAATTAATGTAAGTAAATATATATGTATGTGTGTGTGCGTCTCTCTCTCTCTCTCTCTCTCTCTCTCTCTCTCTCTCTCTCTCTCTCTATATATATATATATATATATATATATATATATATATATATATGTGTGTGTATGTGTGAATAACTAGTGCACTACTTCAAAACATCATCCTAAAGCCTCTCTAATTTCACTGGCAGATTTAATAATATGATGGTGATTTTAAGTACAGCTAAATAGTCAGACAGACAATGAGTGAAAAATATTTAGATAAAACATTTTTATGATTAAAGTTGTAACAATTTATTGACTCAATCATGCAAGCAGCCACAACACCAATGCTAATAATTCATAGATGAGGTGTTTTTACAAGTTATAAGTTCGTGCCTTGGTACGAATCAGAGGTATATGCAACAGCGCCAACATAATCAATGACCATAATGAATATACAATATGTGCGGACTGTGTTGCTGTTTTTTCAAACGATATTTTTTGTACTTTTTTGATACATCAGAAGTACACTTCTGAGAATATTTTAAAAT
The DNA here is from genome assembly GCA_029783475.1 of Metacarcinus magister. Lineage (NCBI taxonomy): Eukaryota > Metazoa > Arthropoda > Malacostraca > Decapoda > Cancridae > Metacarcinus > Metacarcinus magister. The sequence goes on along the minus strand of JAPQNM010000019.1, from coordinate 5,239,414 downwards.
CATGACACTTTTATATCAGTATGTGGCATCTTTCTATGTAACAACAGGATTAGTTTACCTCAATATGGTTGAGGCAATAGTTGTAAGAGGTTTATTGTTCAGTTTGCTGCACTACCTAGTGCATTTTTGTTCCCCACCTTGAGGTGATAATGCGCTGCCAATGCCTTTAAAACACACCAAATATTACAAAACATTTTTCCATTCCTCCTCAATTCACTCCATATACTTCATGGCAAAATGAATATGTTTGTCCCTTTGTGTGTTTGTTAAGAATGGTTTGTGATGGGGTGAGAAACTCCTGAAGCCAAGGTAATTTTGAAGTTATAGTTGCACATTACTGTACTTAGCAACACTTTCCCCAACAAATTAGTTACTTTCTTAAAGTTCCCTTGCTCGGAGATGGGAATTCTTACCCACTTATCTGGCAAGTTTTCTGATTCTGGGAGTTGTTAATCTAAGTCTTCCACACTTTAGTAGAAGTGGACTTTCAATGCACAACTGTACTTCCCCTGAAAAAACTTCACATGTACATTTTTCAAGGTTATGTTAGTCTGCCTTGAAATATAAGGTAATTTCTGCCCTGCCTTGAGCAATGTAATCACCTCTAATCTTTTATCATGATTTGTAGCAGTGTTAGGCACGTTTTAATCCCTGAACAACAGACATGGTTTCTGTAACCATCTCCCTCGTGCTCTGCTCAAATGGCCATCATTTTTTAAATCAAGCTTTTAATGGACCAGTAATTTGAAATGTGAACACAAATTTCACGAGTTCTGTCACTTTTTATGTTCTTTGGCACTCTCTGATCCTTTCAGATTTGGAATGAGACTATTAGTCGTCACTCAGCGACCGTGCATCCCATACCAAGGAAACATTTCCCAAAAAATAATGAAAAACACAATGACAAGTCAAAAGGAAAAGATGATCAAAATTTTTTTAATTGGAACCATCATTCACACCTAGCATGACCATGACGCAACTCATCACTTCTTAGATTTCACCATCGTGCTGAGTTAAAATTCTCCATTTTGTGTGGAAAAAAGAAGAAATAGTTAAAAGTACAGTGCTCCCTCCAATTATGCAATATTCCAATTTTGCGACCGAGACCAATCTCCATTTCCGCAAGCCCAGGTACAGTAAAATGGTCATTTAAATTAATTTTCTTATTTTTTTTTATTCTAGGATGTATAATTATATGTATTTGTGTACAAACAAGGGCAAAAATATGACTAAAATCACCATAAGGTTAATGAATCCAATTTTGCGAATTCGCATTTTGCGGCCTGCAATGTTGACCAATTTCACGCAAAATTGGAGGGAGCACTGTAGTTGTTTTACCAAAAAACATGAAGTGAAAACAACAGCTGTCATTCAAGGGTTGTTGTATTTATTGTTCCTGAGGCCTGGACGGGGTTTTCCCACAGTGCCTCCATGGAATGTATGCTATGTTGTTGATGTGCGTCATAATTTGTGTGCAGTGTTCTGTAATATGTTTGACTGTATGGGATGATGTGTTGCAACCTGGACAGGCATCTGTAATGGACCCATTCTGGCTCTTCTGATAGCTCAGAAAAGCTGGGTGGTGTCCACACCACAGCCTGGCCAGGTGGACTCTGTCTTCACAGTGAATTCGGGAGAGTAGATGTCTGTGGGCCGTGCAAACAACTGGGTGTTGTTATTTAAGGGTTAAAGGCACTGACAGCACACTTAACACCACAAAGAGGAGACAAAGATGCACCAAGTGGCACAGCAGACTGCACAACAAATCATTCATAACTATTGCCTGAGGCACATCGAAGGAAGCTTCTGCTGCCATTACTTAGTACAAAGATACTACCTTGATATAATTGTTTATGGAAATGTATTTCTGAGGTTGTTTCAAAAAGCAAAAAAATTTAGTCGTATCTGAAGAAATATTTAACACTTTCAGTGCATACTGTATGAAAAAGCATGTTCTAAAAAAACAATAACAATAATAATAATGATTAGAATAAATTGCATCAAACATTAAGAAATCATCTAATTTTACTAATTAAAATGGAGCTACTAGTGTAAAAATCACAAAATATTTTTTGGTGAACATATATATGTACATATAATCTGCATTATGCACATTCACACCTTAAAAAGTGGTCTATTATAGTCATTCAATCTTAACATTCACACCTCTCAATGACCACTCATAATTTCTCCTGTGTGTGTGTGTGTGTGTGTGTGTGAGCGTGCGAGTGTATGTGTGTCAGGTAGGACCATAAAACGTTGCTCACTATGAAATGCCACTACCTTCTCAATTTGTCGTTCACTTCTTTTTCTTGAGGTCTTCAAATCTCTTGTTGAGGTCATCAAAGTCAATGTCATCCTTATTCTCCTTAGGGTCTGGGAGGGTGGCTGAGCCTGGGAGGTCAGGAACGCTGGGCAGGTCAGGCATGGTGAAGTCTGCCCCGCCCTCCCCAAACTTAGAGCGTGGTGCTGGCTTAGGTTGCTCCCCATCCTGTAAGGGCAAGGCAAGGGCTGCTGTCAAGTGGCACTGATTCTGGTTACCAAAAAACCTAATAAGTAGTGACATCTGGCAATGAATTTCAAGAAATAGTTTATGAAAAACTTACCTGTACTGTGACTCAAATAAACATTAACCCTTAAACCGCGGGTGTCCACTATTGTGGACACCCAGTGCGTGGGCTCCAAGTGTGGGTGTCCACAATAGTGGACAGGGCATTTTTTGAATTAACGCGCCGTCAAATTTGATTAGTTTGTCCTCAAGTCCTGTAAACATGTTGTTTTCTTTCAAACAATACCAACCCACGCTCCCTAGGCCTACCAGTTGCTGCATTCTAGCAACCTGTATTCCATTGCTAAGTTTAGCAAGTAATGCTAACCATTAATTTTTACAATAAAACGGAAATTGAGCTTTTCACGGGTGTGTTTCACATAAACGGTATAAAAGTGATGCTTTTTATTGCTAACTAATAGGAAAGAAATCCAGTAGGGGTGGATATGTCTATTATAATGTGTTTTCACAGTTCTTAATTCAGAATTCCGTGTTCGTTCTAATAATGCTCATATAGCGTTCAAATTAACGTCAAAAGACAGCTAAGGGTATGGACTTTACAATGATACTTCTTTCAGTAACGTGAGTTTAATAGGAGAGAAGCTACAGGAAGTTGAAGTGAGGTATGTTTTTGCGTGAATATGCCCTCTGTGGGGGCCAGGCACGCCAAAACATCCCCGCGGTTTAAGGGTTAAGGATACCTCTGGTAAAGAAATAATCTTATTTCACATATTTATCCTATTTCAGCAAAATTAATTATTGTTTCCACTCTAATTTTCATTAAGAAACAGCAATGAAAAGCTATAAACTTACAATACTTGGTGCTTTAAAGTGTGCAACATGGGTTGTCACTGAACTTAAACCATGATTTAAGGCATGCAATAAAGAACAAACTGATGTTTGACATTTAAGCACACACATGCAAAGCAAATTAAGCCATCAATTCAATTATTTACTTTTAAGCATAACAGTCACAATTATGACGAACACTTAATTTGACTAACCACTTCAAGGTTGTCAAAACAGATGATGGACTAATAATTAAAGAACCTAAATACATTTAACTTTCTTCCAACTGTATCAACAGAAACAAACTACCTTAAGGTTGTCTCCTCCCGTGGCAACATCAGGAGGGAACTGGGGGCGGGGGGCCTGCTGGCCAGCGTAGGGCATGCTGGGGTACGGAGCATTGGGGGCAGGGCTAGTGTTGATGGAGTGGCCCATGGGCAGGAAGGAAGTATACTCAGGAGGTGGGGAGTTCTTCGGTCCCATTGGGTCATTCCACTGCCCACTCCCACTAATATTCTAGAGGTGACAGGGGTATGGGAGGTCAATGTGTGAGGTGTGGGTGGTGGTGCCTTTATGTGTTAACACATCCACACCCATTCCCAACGGGCCTAAAAACAAACTTCAGTCAACATGTACAGTGTGTAATGGCATATATTCCACTGATATGTAATGGAATAGTGTAAACTGTGCATAGGATATTATCTATATCTATCTATCTATCTATCTATCTATCTATATATATATATATATATATATATATATATATATATATACATATATATATATATATATATATATATATACATATATATATATATATATATATATACTATATATATATATATATATATATATATATATATACATATATATATATATATATATCATATATATATATATATATACATATATATATATATATATACATATATATATATATATATATATATATATATATATATATATATATATATATATATATATATACATATATATATATATATATATACATATATATATATATATATATATATATATATATATATATATATATATATATATATATATATATATATACATATATACTATATATATATATATATATATATATATATCATATATATATATATATATATATATATATATATATATATATACATACATATATATATATATATCATATATATATATATATATATATATATATATATATATATATATATATATACACACACTAGGCATACATCCCAAAAAAGGGGTTAGATAAGGTGTGTGCATACAAACGCACACACCGTTCCAGTGGTTGAGTGGTTAACGTCCCCGCCTTCCACCCAGCAAATTGTATGTTCAAACCCTTGCTCAGGTCGCTAAGGATTTTCCACTGCCAGCAGTACAAATTACTTCGTTATTGAATCTTTTTGATAAAGGGATGACTGTGATTCCTATGTATACACCAAGACTCTCACCGGTCCTATTCTCACCAACAATGTTACCTGTCCTTCCACACTGTCAAAATTACAATTGAAAAGAATCACAAAATGTATCTTAAAGGGCTGCTTCATTATATTCTCCTTGTACTTACTGAAAATATTTCTTGTATGAGAGAATGAACAAAACTTTTTTGAATAACCTGCAGACATTCAATGTAAAAAAACAAATAAAACATGTGTATAGTATCTTGTAACTGGCCTCCCACAAAAGCTAGGTTTTGTGGGAATAAAGGTTCCTGTAGGAAGTGAAACAAAATACTGCATTCAAAAACATTATTTCTCCCAAAAATGTGAAATGGTACCCAAGAAAATAGAAGAAAAAAATATCAGAAAAAGACGGATATGATGAAAATATTAAAAAGAAAATTGAAAAAATCCTGATTTGTAACTTTCTTTTATGAGGATATAAGGGAAGGGTTCTCAGTCCTCTGCTCTCATCTGTTTGGGTTACATTTTGATACAGAGAATATAGACATACATTCTCAATCTCAGCGCTTAAAGGATGACATAAAATAAATAATAAGTAATAAATAAAAAATAAAAACAATATAATAAAATTTAGGTAAGGATGAGAAAGAAATGTTCATATTCTGTATCTGACAGTCAGCTTTACAGAACCCCAAACACATAACAGTGAGGATGAGAGGTAACAATAGGTTTTCATGGGAGTTGACAACCATTGCAACACCAAACCTTGAGGCTGATTCATCTCACAACACCAACAACATCAGTAATACTCAACATCACTCACAGTATGTCCTGTTACATTGAACTGTATACAGAGATGGAGCAACCTTGAAGTACAAACATCACACCACATTCATAATTAGACACAAGTACAATGCCTGAAGGATAGAAAGTATTTTAAATGGATGGATCTTGTGGAAGCATCTAAAATAAACAAACGGACTCAGTGTTTAAGCAGTGGGGTTGCATAACAAAAGTGCAAGTGTAAAATAGACAAGCTGTAGTGCAGGTGTGTATGCATAGGGTAGGGAAGAGGCTCTGACTGGTATGGTGAGTCTTCTAGATGCCTCTCCCTCACCCTATACCTTTATACAGTGAACAACATAGTAGTACATGCCATTCAGTACTTTAGTCTGAACATTTCTGTAAACCTTGCTTGGGATCATGGTAAGATTCAAATATTCTCTCTCTCTCTCTCTCTCTCTCTCTCTCTCTCTCTCTCTCTCTCTCTCTCTCTCTCTCTCTCTCTCTCTCTCTCTCTCTCTCTCTCTCTCTCTCTCACAAACGCACGCACGCACACACACATACCTGCATATTGTTGGAGATCTTCTCAGGAAGGGCATCAGCAGAGGCATCAGGTGGTGGTGGGCCGCCAGGGGGGATGTTGAAGCCACCCATAGCCATCCCTGGTTGAGGGTGGACTGGTTGTCCAGGAACATTGGGCAAGTTGAGCTCCATGCCTCCCCCAATACCCTGGAAGGAGCTATAGTCAATGGTGAGCCCTTATACCAACTTGCAGGATCAATAAAAAGTATTAAGGTGCAACAGAAGTGGTTGAATGGGCTATGAAAAAGTTAGGGATTGAGCTAGTCAAGTAGTGATGACAATGAATATTGGTGCTACCACTGCAAACATGTGCGTGCACCAAGGATCTGTTTCAAGTCTCTATATTTGTTCACTATGGTTCTTGAAGCTTATTCTTGTGATTTTAGGATAGAACTCCCATGAATGGTGTTTTATACATATGATCTGGTGTTAACTGCAGAGTAAAGATAGTGCAGAAGCAAAACTTGAATGGAGAGAGGGTATGGAATTCAAAGGCCCGAAAATAAATGTTCATAAAACAAAGGTCATGATTTCTCATTTCATAAGGGTGATGAATGTAATAATTGGAGATGCATGACCATGTGCATCCTGCAGAAAGGATGTGGATCTAACTTATATTTTAGGTAGTGTCTGTGGCATGCAGGTAGGATTTAAGATAGCTTACAGAATATCAGTATTTGATTTTGTAACACAGGGAGAAAGTGAAAGAGATAAATGAGAACAGACTGACCTAAATGGCAACTTCTTTATTATGTAGAGGAATTTTCCTACCTGATTTTGATTTGTACAGGAGGCGGTGCAATTAGGCTGAATGGAGAAAGAATGAAGAAGGTAGTACATGAATTTAAGTTTCTTGGTTCGATCCTGTGCAAGCAAGGAAGGTGAGACCAGAAAAAGAGCTGCACAAGGGAGGAAAGTGGTTGTATTCCTAGAGCAAATAATGCAAGAGAGAAGAGTAAGCATGGAAGTGAAAAAAGGGATTGCGTGATGGAATAACTGTACCGATAATAACTTATGCAAGAGAGACATGGGTGTGGAATGAAAGTCAAAGATCACATGGATACAAACAATATAAATGAGTTATCTGAAAAAAACATGTTAGGCAATGAGAATTAAAGGTGAAAGTAATGAAAATGTGTAACAGATATAGTATGTAAAGTAGAGGTGAAGGATTGGAAGTGTAGTGATTGGAAAAGTACAACGCAGCATCCTAAGATGGTTTGGCCACATAGAAAGAATGCCAGGGAGTGAAAGTTAGAGAGTGTATGTGAGTATGGAAAGTATGGTAGAGGTAGTGGGTGTCAGTGGACGATCCCAAGTGAAATGAAATGACAGAGTGTTAGAGTACATGAAAGAAAGAAGAGAGAGGAGATTGAGAGGATTAGAGCATGCAAGAAAGGAATGTAAAAACGGGAATAAATGGAAACTATGCCGTGACAATGCCCTCGGTGAAATTCCTAAGAACAGGCATCAGATAAATAAATAGCAGTGCAATTGCTAATGTAATGGCAAGAATTAAAAATGGATGGAGTAAGTTCCAAGAAATGTTGCCATTATTGATAGTGATGGGACTCTTAGATCCAAGAGACACTTATATATGGTCTGTGTGAGGAATGTAATGTTGTATACTAGCAAAACCAGGCTAGTGAAAGGAGGAAAACGTTAACAGGTTAAAGCAGATGGAAATGAGGATGATTAGATGGATGTATCAGTGAACAATAAACCAGGGATCACATATGACAAACTGAGGGAGAGGATAGAAGTTGAGTGTATTACTCTGGTGATGAGAAGTAGACTGAGGTGGTTTGGACATGTTGATAGAATGGCAGAGTGACTGGATGAAAACAGATAAACATAGTTGGTTATAGTTTCGAAGGTAGACCCAAGAAAAATTGGAAAGAAATGGTCCAGAATGACCTGAGATTTAGGCTTGTGCAGGGAAGCTGGTAGAGACCGAGCAGCCTAGAACGCTGCCATTAGGTAAACAAGAACAACACATGCAAACATACATGGAGTCTTTCAAATGATGACAATAATATGAGGCCATGCATCTAAAACCATGGAAAGCACTACTATTTAATTTTTCACATATCATGCCAAAGTTTGAGAATATTCAAACATGAACCATTTCATAGCCTCTGCATGGTTTGCACTGAAACTTTTATTCAAAGAAGGAATATTACTGTACTTCATTTTCAGATGTCAAATTTTACTCAGAACTGGTCCATCTTTTGGTCTTCTACTACTGAGAAAATCAATTTTTAAGCACATTTATGATCTTTGGATGTGATTTGCGCTACATAACAAATATAAAAGTAATTTTGAATGTATACAATATAACATCAATAAAGTGACATAATAAAATGGTGTTAAATTAAAACCTGTGTAAATAGGAGTAGACAAAACAAAATTAAATTGATTGATAATTTCAGGTAAGGGGAATGATGAATGCTGCTTTTTTTGGATGATTGGTAAAAACATTACATCAAATTAAGATTAGTGGCAAGTAGAATATAGGTAGATGTAGCTGGTTAGATATTCCTGGTTTCTTTATGCACAGCAGTTTTAAAGTGACAGACAGTGTCTCCAAAAGTATGATTTGTGTATAGGAGTTTTTACCCTAGAATCTATTGTTGGAAAACCTAGGAAAGTAACTGACCTGGGATGAAAACAGTGCTATGTGGGGAAATAAAAGAAGAAGAAACAAAGTTTCTAGGGGGATGTTGCTTTCCACGGTATATCCATGCATATCCTCAACTGATGATGAGGCACCTAAACATTCAAAACACTATAATAATTCAACTATGCATTGTTTATTGTGTCCACCAATTAGTTCAATGATCTGGCTCAATGCACTAGTACCAGACCACCTGTGATAGTTTGGTGCCTTCAGGGAGTGCAGGTTACTTCCTTAGGTCAAGAAAGAGAGAGTTGTGGAGGGAAGCCACGTGCACAAGGTATATTGAAAGACGGTGATGGTATGATCTGGCACACCTGGTGGGATTTGGGAGTCACCAGCACACAGCTGTGCTTGCTGCGGCCAATGGGCGGCAGCAGCCTCGGCTGCTCAAAGGCCTCGGGAGCATCAGTGAGAACCAGATCAATAGTAGAGTTGAGGTGCGTCGGTTCCTGCACCAGGTTGGTCAGGTCCAGACAGACACACAAGCGATTATGTGCTAAGTTATTGAAGTCTCCAGCCACAGCAAACACCATCGACGGATAGAGACTGCGGATGTCTACCACGGAATTGACGATCTGGTCCATGAGTGCAGGTCCAGAGGGTGCCCGGGGAGCATGGTACAGCCCACACACCACCATCCCACCATCCACTGCCACCCACACACACTCCAGCTCAGGGGGGGCCTTCAGCCTCACCTCCTGAGGGTTGAGGTTCTGCCGTGCATACACGGCCACCCCACCACCCCGCCCCTCACGGTCATCATGAAATAGCTTGTAGCCAGCAAGGTTATACTCCACCGCTGGCCGTGTTTCACTAAACCAAGTTTCACTGACCACAACAATGTCTGGGTTATGTTGTGACACAACCTCCTGAAACTCTTCAAAGCAGTTGGTGAGGGACTGTGGGTTGGTAAGCAGGATGGAAGGTACCCTTCCCCCAGCCTGTATCTTCCTGCCTTCACACGAAGGCTGCAAGGGTGAGGAGGGAGACATAGGTGGTCTTGAAGGTGATTGTGGTTCTGGTAGTGGCTGTTTGGCAGGCAAGGCTGGAGCCTCATAAGGCATTTGTGTAGGAAACAGTACCTGCCAGAGCAGTGCATTAACATTATTCCCCTTCCAGTTTGGTGCAGACACTTGCCTTGTTTCAGGGCAACCTTATATTTTATCTTATCCACTAATCCAATCATGGTTTTCATGTAATATTACAAAGTACTGTCCAGGTATTTCACTTAAATGCAAAAATTATACCTTTCATGATTAGACTTGAACTTAACCAACCACAGCACTTGCAGAGCAGGAGTCAGGAGGCAAAAAGCTGTAAGCAAAGAAGAAAGCAGTTTCACAACAGCAAACAATAGTCAACCTTGCCTTGCCTTGCCTTGATAACAGTTTTCTGGGCCCACAATTCCATCACAGCTGCCATCTTGTTGACATTAACCAATAGTTCTCCTAGCATGCACCAACAGGGTGATCACACACCTTGCCATACACAATTCTATCACTGATTCCACAGGATGACAACAAGAACGTTAAAACATCACAATGCAAAAATGAGCCATGTTTTCATGCAGTGTTGTGTTGGGTGTTGAGTCAAGGGTCAGGTGAATAGAGGCATGCACAGTGCACACACTCATCACTTGGTGTTTGCTGCATCATTTACCAAACAAAACTTATGATATCAAGATATACTTCCTAAATGCTGTAGTGATGAACCAGAACCATAAAGGAACATCAAATGTTAATTCCTAAAGACAACTTTTTTAACCTTGGTCTATTTTTTTTTTCAAACCTGAGGGCCATCTTATATATTGAGATTAAAATGAAAATTTACTAACCAGTGATCATTCAACTATTGTACCTTCAAACTAATTATGATGACCATCTCCAATATTAATGTTATGTTTTTCCTTTAATATTAATGGTAAATCAAAATTAAAACAATATTTGCTATTCCTTTTGAATACAATACACTCAACCCTTGGCTATCACATGTTCAGCTATCGCGTTTTGCCGCTTTCGTGCCTACTTATAAAACTAGGAGTTTGCTGTACATATAAACAAATATTAGTTTATATCCTATCTAATCCTATATCCTATCTCTAAATGAGTACAGACGAAGACTTACTTGGCGAGGCAATGCAGAGGCAGATAACAACCAATTTACAGGAAAACAAAAATCATAAGTAAAGTAGTCACACGTCCCACCGACAAAAGACAAAAGAAAATGTTGATAAAATATCCCCAGCATAACAACAAACATGTTAGCATGAACCATCAAGCAGCAAGAAAGCACCATCACCATAACACTCCAGCTGATAGAGGCAGTCAGGCTCTCAACACACAGGCTCCTGATGCCAAACTTTTCCTTCCTTTCTTGACCTTACAAAAATAATAATAAAACAAAAAAATAAAATAAAATAACAATAATTAATGAACTCCCTCATTTACATCCGATTTGGTCAACCCAATCAATTTTGTTATTAGTGTTAACAAATACACCAGAAGAAACAGTAATATACAAAATTGATGGAATATTCAATGATAGAAAAGTCCAGCCTCAGAAAACATGGTGACTTGCAAATTACACACCCCTGCATCCACTCAGTCTAACAGTAAACTCCCTTACCGGTGCAGGGTAAGAGAAGGGCTGTTGGGGCATGGGTTGAGGTGGGTAGCCTATGAACCCTGCTGCAGGAGGGATGTTCATTCCACCGCCTCCACCTCCACTTCCACCCCCAGCACCATTATTGCCTAGATTGTTCTTTTCATCTAGGCTAATGAGAGGGTCCCTTCCCCACTCATCCTCCCTCATTACCTGTACACGAGAATATCAAGGCATTTCATATCACATCACAATCAAGTTCTGAATAAAACAATACACTTAAATCATTGTTTAAAATATTATGATAATTGTAGATTACATTGATGATTGCTCATTACAAGGCATTAACAAAATTACATTATAAAAATTACTGAAAAGAAAAATGCCCCATAAAAGATTATATCAAAATAAACATTGCAATAACTTAAAAACATAATAAAAAATACTATCAAAATAGTTAGTTAACTAAAAAAGGTAATCATAAATAGTTGTAAAAAATATGATGGTAAAACTAATACTAAGATTCATAAAATAGTGAATAAACTGAATTGTATACGTATATCATTTGGTAGTTTTGAGAACATTGTCACAAGAGAAGAAAGGAAAGACTAGCACATTGCTCAGAATTCATACATACAAATTTATTATGCAATGAAAGTACACTAATGTTACTCAAACACCAGTACAAAGAAGAGTAAAGAATAGTGAAGAGAGAAAATGGCTAACATCACAGTTGTAAACAATAACAGTCAGTGTGGTGTGTATGATGGAAAAGATCCAAGTGGCTCTAGATTCATGATCTGCACTACTGCAGTGATTTCCTTTTGCTAGCAACTCTGTTGTGTCTGTGAAACCCAGGCCAGGACACTATAAACAGTGGCAAGTATCTTGGATAAAAGATCCAGCCAAGCTTCGTTAAGTTTTGTTTGCCACAGTGCTGATGGGGGACAAAAATATTAATGGCATCTTTAAGTACAACCTTCACTAGTGCTGCTTGACCAACACAATACCTGAGGCATTTGACGTGCCAGCTGGGACTGAGGACTAAGGATGGTAAAGTTGCAACAGTGGAGGGAGGCTCTGCTGGAGAAGTTTATGGTTAGGGATATTGGGGTAGAGGGTATCAAGTTTTCATTGCTATCTTTAAAGGAATCAATTTCTTACAATTCTACCATGGAATCATTATTATCTAGCATCTAGAACCAAGATAGCTGCTCCTACAACTGAAAGCCTTCCACAGGAAACCATTTCAAGATATCAACAAAGTCGCGAATATTGTTCGCTGTGACAAATAATCAGGTATATTTTGGAAAATATTATGATTATTGTAATCATAAGAACTGTACATGTGAGAAATGCGACTTCAGTGTCGATCATTTTTGTCCAATACTTTTAATTCCTTCATCAATCTATATATAGCTATCGCCTCTTTCTGTGTCTAGATATTTACTTCGTTGTATTATACAGGACCTGAGCTACATTTGTGTGGTCCTGTCTTGGTATCTATATTTGTCGTTTTTCTTTCAGTAGATGTACATTCTTTGCCATCATCACATCTTCCTTCAGTCCATTCCAAGTATCTATAATTCTTTGGGGAAGGCTGTACTTTTTTGTATCATTCAAGCAAATTCCTTTTTGAAATTTTTTCTTGTGTGCCCTCAAATATTTAGCCTCTCCTTTTCTTCTCAATATTAGATTTTTTCTACGTTTTCTCCAGGTTGTTCATCATTCACATATTGTAATTAAGTTTCCTCTTTTTGTTCTTTGTTTTAGTGTTGTTAGATGTGTTTATGTCAACAAAGGGATGCAGGTATGGTGGGGTGGTCTGCAGTAACTCACCTGGGGATCAGGTTCATACTCCACATTGTAGTTTTTGGCAATCTCCACCAGGTACTTCTCCACCAGCACCTTGGGAGGCGCCTGCACACTCAGCTTGTGGATGAGACGTTCACTGATGGTGGTCACCTGTTGCTCACGACATGCCTGGTAATACACAAGGAACACTCACCTTACACTAAAGGACTTCTGAAACCACATATTAATATGTTGTGGGATAAAGTTTTCTTAAACAAAATACTAACTTTTGGGGTCAAGAATTCTTTCCAACTTATTTTCCCATCTACTATTGGTAAAGTATTTTCTTAGCCATTCTGTGAGGATCATATGTATACCACTTACTCATTGGGTGTGACAATGAACATAGTACTCGTCAATCTCACACATTCAGCTGAGTAAGCATTACATTTGTAATGCTCAAAATATTCAGTGATTATGAATTCTTAAACATCAAGTTCAGTAAAGTTTTCCCCAACTCACAGGGATTTGAAATGCATGTGATGTGTAATGGTGGACAGATTCACAATAACTAACATCGAAATAACTTAATATAATAATGTAATGAAAGAAAAATATAAGGACACAAAAAAAATTTGTAATCTAATTAATATAAAATTAATAATTTAACAGAAATGAAGTTGGGTAGTGTAAAGTAGTACAGTGAAGAGGTAGTGAGGGTTGCATCACAGCTGGATGAAAGGATGACAAGGGATCCCGGAAATGGTGTTCATTCTCACTTTGTTACCAACCAGCGAACTGAACACCTTGATTCTGTTATTGCATACTTTGAACTCTCCAAATCTACACACTACCCTTGTAAGAGGGTCTCTTCACCAGCTTGGAGAAAAAGCCGGCAAGATTGTTTGAGCATCTGGCTCATCATAACAACAGTCTGACAGGCAGTCACATCTACCCCGAATATCATTCTTCCCCGTGTGAGTGATTAGTGGTGGCAGAGGTAGACAGAGTTGGTGGTAGCAACACAACATATTTAGAGTGCCAGCAGTGCCACTACATACTTTAGGTGACCGATAGCAGCACAATATATTGTTGGTGTCCCTCATGTGGGCATTATAGATTCAGTGTGGAGTAATTCTGAGACTGCAGATACCAAGTGAACAATGCAGCAGTATAGCTCAAGTATACTACAGGCATATCTCAGTGAGCTTTCTCCTTTGACTGGTTGTTATCTACTGTATATCAGGGCAGATAAGTCAACCCAAAAATTTCAGTCAGTGTTTCATGGTTTTAGCTCATATGGGTGGTATAAGACGACCCCCAAACTACCAAACCATCTGTGGTGAAGTTTAGCTGAATGCTTAATCAAAAATATTCAGTATTCATGGATTAAGGGTCAACTAACATAAATCCAGCACTGGTAATGGTTAAATTTAGTGCTATTTACCTTTCTTTTTTGTATTTCCTGTTGAAGATTTACACAGCGCCATCAAATGTTACACGTGCACCACAATTGTATTGCTACTTTCGTTTTTATTGCGGTCTATTAATTTTGTAAAATTTTAATTGTCTAATCAAAACCTAATCAATTTAATCAGTCAAATTGTAGAAGGGTGTATGTGTTTTGTCATTGTGTTGCATGACGTTATATTTTTTGTTACCAACAGTGCCATGTCCGGGTTCCTTTTTATCATGCTATTCACCAAAGGTCACCGGTGATCCCCAAACAACCTAGGTGGTGATTTATCATTATAATGAATAACCTGTAAGTTGTTTGAATTGTCATTATGTTATCAGTGAGGCATATAATAAAGTAAATACAATATGTAGGCTATCATCCGTAGTTGTAGTTGGTAGTTTAAACAATGTCGATGACTGATTTGTTTATATACAGTAAGTGTGGTGTTGTGTTGACTGAGGTGGTGGGCATAGCCAGTAAGTTTTAAGACCTTTAGTTTTGTACCGGGTCTATAAGACTACCCCTGATTTTGGGCATGTTTCTGGATGATTCTAGTGTCGTGTTATCCACTGAGATATATGGTTAGCATTACTGGAACCTGTCATGATAGTAATGTCATAAACAGGATGAACTCAATTGCCTGGATGGAGTGTGAAAGTAGGTGTTGTTTGGTGTGAAAACTGATATAATAATCTTTAGGCTGATGGTACTAAATCACCTTTGTCCTCCCAAGTATCCATTGCTACTGACTGGCCTTGTCATAAACTCTCATCAGCTTTGGGACTTGCCAGCATCATAATTACCCTGATGTCTTTCCTACAAGTAATCACCTGTTACCTTTTGGTTGGCTGTCAAATACCTCTTCATTTTTAATAAATAACTTTATATTACTAATGACGATAATGATGACACCTTACTTAATTAGATCCCTATTATTAGACTAATAAACATTTTAATCAAAATTCACAAATCAAATCTGACATCACCTATTTTTTTTGTAAACTGCTCAGAGAAAGAATCCAATTCTATATCACGTTTCCAAAGCCGGGCACCAAATCATTGATGAACTTAACCTTTACATTAATGATTTACCTTTTAAGTTAAATTTGAAAATCATTATTGGACTAATTAACTTATCAATCAATCATTGGGGGCATACGCCAAGGGGCGCGTCGCCTCACCCACCCTTCAATGCCAGCCCCGGCGATCACCCCGTGCAAGCACCCTTGCAATACCAAGTAACTCCCAGCCATGAACTTTATGTCCACCCCCTTGGCTTCCTCCACTCCAGGTTATCCCTTTCACAGACAACCCAACAAACAGGATCAGCTTCTGGGTAATGTGCCACATGCCCATATAGCCGGAGTTGACATTTGTGGACTATGCTGGTAATAGGCCTTGATTCAGTCTCATGGAGCAATTGCTGATTTGACACAAAGTCATTCCAGCGATACCCCATGATACTGCGAAAGCATTTATAACCAAAGACATCAATTCACCTCTTCAGGTTGGTGTTCAATGTCCATGTCTCAGTCATACAGTAAGACAGGGATTATCAGTGACTGCACAGGTATTAACAACGCCAGATACTCATGCTGAGCAAGTCCACAACACCGTGGGCCGGGCCAATCCATTGTAAGACTTCTTAACGTGACCCACCATTATTATGGACCATGCTATCAAGGTATGTGAAGCTGTCCAAGATATCAATGTCCTTGCCACACGCATGAATAGACTGTACTGTTTCACCTAGCAAGCCTCCAAACACCTGAACCTTAGTCTTGGGCCAGGAGACCTGAAGTCCCAAAGGCTCCGCCTCCTTGTGCAGTGCTTTGAGAGCCATCACCAGAACCTCCAGTGACTCAGCAAAAATTACTGCATCATCAGCAAAAACAAGATCAGTGATCTTTATTGCAAATAGCTTCACAGTGACTGTGGTCCACAACTCTGCCCAGTACCCAGTCCATACAAGTGTTGATAAGTGATGGAGCAAGGACGCATCCCTGTCTCACTCCTGTATTCACAGGAAAGAAGGTGGACACGCCCCCTCCTACACTTCACAGTACTCTCAGTCCCGGAGTACAGGCCAGATAATAGACCAATAATCCCTACAGGAATCCCACGAGGGCACAGAAGATCCCAAAGTACCTCGCAATGCACTGAATCAAACACCTTCTTGAGATCAACATAGGCTGTGAGCATCCCCTGTCCAAACTCACGTCAGCATTCCACTAGTACACGATACAGTCAGTTGTTGACTTAATTGGTGTGAACCCTGACTGTTCAGGTCTCTGATATTTCAGCAAGTGACTGCAAATTCACATCAGTAGCAGATGGGCGAGCACCTTGCCTGGTATACTGAGCAGTATTATCTCGCGGTAGTTGTTGCAATCCTGACAGTTCCCTTTTCAGATAGGAATGACCAACCCCCTTTTCCAGTCAGGTCAAGTCAGTCAAGAGGATCCACCAAGCCAACCTCATGCAGTTTGAGAAGGTCAAGAAAGGTTCATCTCATGGAAAAGCCAAACAGGTTTTCATCTGGTACCAGCAGCGGCACACCAGCAAACCTTTGGCCTCACTGCCACTGGCAATGGTGTTCCCCAGACTGTTGTGCATTAAAGGATTGTGAAGCTGTTCATACCCAACATGCTGCCACTCTATGTTGTAAAGTATGGCATGTTTGAAAAGCTCATCAAGACGCTGAACCCGAGCAAAGTGATTCAAGAGCAAATAACAAATTTATAAAAAAAATTTTAATAAAAATCAACATTAACAGTCTATCGATAAATTCCATTACATTTAAAACAAATTATCGGTTATCAAAGTTAACTTTTGTGTGTAATGAATTAATGGTCAACAAAGTTATCTTTTTGTTT
This sequence comes from Metacarcinus magister, assembly GCA_029783475.1. Lineage (NCBI taxonomy): Eukaryota > Metazoa > Arthropoda > Malacostraca > Decapoda > Cancridae > Metacarcinus > Metacarcinus magister. Next base: position 5,221,884 of record JAPQNM010000019.1, on the reverse strand, counting down.
AACTGTGCCCAGCTTTGTATATTTCACCATCATCACCATACAACACAACAACATAAGATCAATAACAACCCTTCACATCACTTACCTGGCCATAAGGTTTGCCAAACTTGAGAGTGAGTTGATCAGCAATAACCTTGAGCTCAGCCACATCCGTCTGGAGCCTCGGAGCAGCCCAGATGAGCGAGGAGACAGACTCTGCCATACCCTCATCCAAGTCTCTGTCACAACACACGACACAAATGACAACATACTCCAGGATTTTCCAACTATGTTATTTTTGATACTCTCTACTGTCCAAGACTTCCCCTAACTTGTGTCTATCTGGTGATTATCTCTATGAAAGACAAATGAGAGAACTGCAGAAAGTATACATTATGTGCATAGATGGTAGATGGAGACACTTTTAAACTATTTTCCTGAAGGTGTCTGCCGAGTGAATAATGCAGGACAGAATTTCTATCTGCCTTCTGGAAGCTCTTTACCTCTTCCATCAAGTGTCTACAATTTCTAACAACCAATTATCTTTATGAGTTTTACCAATTTTTAATTAATTTATATTGAATTTCTTACATCTAATTCTTTCTTTTTTTATTTTATTTATTCTTATGTGTATAATTTCTGACATCCTACAGCTACATTACATACTGCCTTTCAATAAAGTGAAACACTAGAACGGCATTGATCCGAAGATACAGATGAAGATAGAGACAGAGCTGTGACTCACTTCATTTGCTGAATAAGACCATATCGTGCCAGCAGGAGGTCACAGTACATCTCTGTGACCTCCATGGCCTCCACCAAGTAGTCCTCACGGATGATGTGTTCCACCCGGATCTTGGCACGCTCGGTCTGCAGGACAAGATACTTTCCTTCATTGACAATTATTGTTTTCTCCATTATTTGCTATTGTTTATCTACATATATACATCTATAAAGCAGGCAAATATCCCACTAAAGGACGGTAGTTGAGACAAGGTGCACAAGAACTTTGAATGTAAATAAATGAGGATGGGTCAAGTCTCATTTCAAAACTAGGCCTGGTGTGGTTGTATGGGGTTCTCAGCTCTGTGGGATAGTGGTGCTGTCTGGAAGGTAGAGAAAGGTGATCTGGGGAAGGCAATAATCATGAAAAGTGCATTGTATGAAGTGATGATTGAAGGAACCAAGATTGAGCCGTCAAGAGGACCGTTGGGATCGCACAGATTCAAAGGTTTTACTCAAGATGTGGATATTACCCAAACCATGGTGAGAATACAGAGAATAGATACAATAGAAGACAGAACAAGGATAGAGATGAGGTGAGTAAAGGAAGAAGTGAGTGAATGTAAAGAATGAGTTGAGAAGTTATTGCAGTGGATGAGAGTCATTGAGTGAAGGATAACAGGATAATGAAATAGTAATTAAATTCAAAACACATAAAAACTGACCAGATCCTTACAGATGACTTCTATCAGAACAACTTTTATCCTCCACACCTGTGAAGTCCAGTTACAGGCGAGTTAATGAAAATTTATTGATCACACCACGTCAACTTACTTTATTACCTACACATAAATTTCTACACCTAATGATAAGCCGGGTTTTTTTTCACTACCCTAAGTAGGCTTATTTGCTTTTATCCAATTTGTTTTCATCACTTAGCAACACAATCTCCATGACAGGAGTGGATGAGTAAACTTTTACAACTTCACAATAATGAACCTGGATCTAAATAACAAACTTTTCATATAGATTTTTAAGCATTTTGAATGATTTTGATATTAATTTCCGTCGCAAATCCATAAGTTTTAAAATATCGTCATCACCCCCAACAAGCCTGGGGACCTGTAGGAATGTGGGGTTCTTGGGTGGGGAAGACGAAATGCAGTAATTCATGCTAAAAATAAGGTGCTTGAATCACTAACATAACCTAACAATTCCCTCTTCACAATCGCATAATACAATGATGATCACAAACAAGCTAGAAACCAGGGAAGAAAATGGAGTGTATACCTGGCCCAACCTTCAACTTATGCTCATAGAAAACATTGAATATCTCTGAAATTTACAAGATAAATCTGCACTACTGCTCGGGCGATATTGATATAAATATGAAGTCCTACAAACAATACATACAGTAGTGTACTCAGCACATCTGTGAAGGTTTTAGGCAGTGCTCACCATTATTTACCTCACAAAGCATCTTTGAAGTTAGGTGCCTCAAAAAAAAAATTTCAAACGACCTTACAGAAGTTTACAGACTCAGGTTAGGTTAAGTTAATTTAGGTTGGGTCAGGTTATGTTATGCTAGGTGATTTATTTATGATTATTACGTGATAGGTTGGGGGATCTGGGGCCCCCCCAGGTATGCGGTTATTACGCGAGTTTAGTTTAGGTTAGGGTAAATTTTTACATCTTCACCATAATGGCGTGTGGCTACTTAAGAAAATGGCGTCTGCACTTTGTTCAAGCCCCGACTTTTGGTCATAGAAAACATTTGATAGCTTCTAAATTAACATAACATAACATAACCTAAGTTAACCAAACCTTAACCTACATTGACAAATAACAGAACCTTGTTCAAACCAAACTAAACTTAACTTTTAGAAGGTCTCATAAAAAACATTCAATATCTCACAAACTAAGAATTTGCGACGGAAATGTAATTAGGAAAACCTTCTCAAAATGCATCAGGTAATGCAAAAATATAACCCTCAATACTCTAAAGTATTCAGGTGAAGATGTAAAATAATACCTTAATTTTTCACAACAATGCTCTAGAGAACTGAATTATGATTTTGGTATTAATTTTGGTAAAATTTTACATCTTCACCATAATGGCGTTTGTTTACGTCTCCATCTTCGGACTGCACCTCGTCCAACTCTCTACTTTTGGTCATAGAGAACATTTGATAGTTCCTATATTAACCTAACCTAACCTAAACTATATTAACCAAACCTTAACCTACATTGACAAATAACAGAACCTTGTTCAAACAAAACTAAACTTTATTTTTCGAAGATAAGGTCTCACAGAAAACATTGAATATCTCACAAACTAAGAATTTGCGACGGAAATGTAATTGAAGAAAACCTTCTCAAAATGCATCAGGTAATGCAAAAATATAACCCTGAATTATCTACAGCATTGTGGTGAAGATGTAAAATAACACCAAAATTAAACTAATACCAGTGAATGAAATGTCAACATTAGACAACACTTCTTCACCCAACGAGTAGGTTAGGTTGTCAATATCAACAACTAATTCTTTAACATAATATAAGAAACATTTTCACTAGTGGGCATCGTTGGTGTTTAGGGTGGGGGCAAGCAAATGCATCGTCAGTCAGTCAGTCAAGCAAATATCGTAAGGTCCTGGAACCAATGCAAGGATTGTGAGACGAAGGAATGTGTCCATGGAGGTAAAGAGAGGGTTAAGGAACAGTATTAATGACATGTACACAAATGACTATAAATGGATCTGAGTCTAGGAATATAATATAAAGAAACAAATGAGTGAATGACTGAGAAAAGCCCAGCCCAGCACACCTTGCCCGTGGAGAGGTAGTCAGCTATCTCCTTCCTCGCCTTCTGTGTTAACTCGGTCTTCTTCTTCTCCAGCAGCTTAAGTCTGTTGATGGAGAGTCGCAGGTTGGTCTTAAGCTTGGAGTAATTAGGCCCCGAGGAGAACATGGCTGCACCTGTACCACTACCACGACACACGACACAGAACGTGGGTCACACTGTTATCAAGGTGCGACTAATGAAGTAGTGATGACACACCCTCCCGTGATGCCCTCCAGCTGGTGACTCACTGGCTCACTCTCCTTCCTTCCTTCCCTCCCTCCTCGTCCTTGTACTGTTCCTGTTCAACGCAAATCTCTATTCTAATTACTCATACATCATGTTGTATTGTGTTGTGTTCAGATATATCTACACTGCTTTCCTGCGACACACTGATGGTTGATGATGACAATTGGTCACGGTGCACATGACAACACAAACATTAGGACAAATAAGTGACACCTAAAGATAGGCATTGACTATGTATTTATTCCAAAGAATAAACTTTATTGGAAGGGTAAAGAGAAAATAAAAATTGACATAGGCAACTTAAACTATTGTTGGTAACTGCCTCGAGCAGTGTTTTCAGCAAGGATCTGTATTTTAAGATCCTTGGTTTTTAGTCACCGTACAACCGTGAAACTTGTCATACAAAACTGTTAACAATGCAGCTCTACGTGTTTCTCAATAAACAATGGATCATATGTAAAATAAAGACTGCTTTTCAGTAAAGTTTGCATAGTGATTTACAGTAAAGTTTGCATAAATATTTCCAATATTGCTTGCATCTCTCTCTCTCTCTCTCTCTCTCTCCTGATTATTTAGTTTTTATTTAATTTGCGTATCTCTATAGTCAGCATATCTTTTACTGATAAAGAAAGCATAATATTAGTCGTATATTAATAATCGCAGCATTGAACGTGGTGCCGAGTATATACTATATGTTATTCCTTACAGTTCCTTACAGTTGTACTGGACGCAGGCCTAGGCCTCTATGTCCAGATCATCTTTTGGGTCTTGTTCATTAGCGTAAAGACTTATGTGGTGGCCTGGGGTGATTATTAAATTGTCTTCAAAATTATATTTTACAGTTTGATCTTTCCAGAATTTGTCGAGTCGCTTTTCAAATGTCACCACACTGCTAGCTTCGATGACCTTATTCGGTAGACTATTCCACACGTTCACTATCCTCAAGCAGAAGTACATCTGTCTCCTCTTAGTCCTGCATCTTTCCTTGGTCAATTTCTTGATGTTCCCTCGCGTTGGTACAGTGTTCCTCTCCAAGGTTATATTTAAGTTAAGATTAAGATTAATTATATGCAAAGAATACCATTACTGCGCAGTAAGAACACAGTTGCCAGACAGGTAGTCCTTGCAACATATGATACTTAACATACTTACGTGGCCAAGGTTGTGACTTGCGAGTCGACATTCCTGCCAGCTTCGGCTGGAGGGATGGGTGGGAGGTGAGAAACCTTCCACTGTACTATCCTTTCTCTAATTCAAGTAGTTAGTGTAGAGTAGTTATATCAAACAGCCTTCGCAGGGACCCTAGGGTCTGTTGCTGTTTGTGTTCCCTTGTATTCCCTTGTATCCTGGCCAAGGATCTTATACAGAGTGTATAAGATCCTTGATCCTGGCTCACGGACCACCGGGGCCAGGGGCCACGGCAGCTTCTGGGTGAGAGGGGCAGCGCTCTCTCGTTAACCTTAGCTGAACTAAATGGTCTAAAGCTACCTGGTTCGGGGGGCTGGGGGGGTTATTTATCCACCTTAATGTAATACTTACGAGTGTATGGAGGCTGGTACATTTTATTACATGCTGGGCAGGACTACAAGTAGTCAAGAGGACAAGGTCAAGTAGGTCAAGAGACTAGCCTTATCCCTTGTACAGTACTTCAAAATATGGCAGACTTGTGGTCATATTCCAACACTCGGTATTACTGGAATGCGCTGATAAGGCTATCTTTGGGCCACCGGGTTCTTGGGTTCTAAAGAATTTATCTAGCTGCCTGATAAATATGAAGTAATGTCTTGTTTGGTATACTTCTTGAAAAGTATCTACAGTTTAGTTTGCCTCCTGAAGGTGACCAAGTGTGTGGTTACATGTAGACATACATGTATCCACTAACTAACTCATAAAACTCACTTAATCATCTGTTATCATAACTTGATCCCAAATGCGTTCCCAACCCAAAGCTTATTTTGTATTTGAATAGGTCAGTTAAACTTTTTATATATTTTTCTACTTCTCCTTTACATTTTACTTTCCACTATATAATTGCATGTTGTCAATGTTCCTCTGTACATTGTGTGTGGGAATCTAGCATATATGTACCCTCCTTTTTATTGTATTACTCAAACAATAAGCTGTCAAATCAAATTAATTTACTCTGAATTCTCTCTCTCTCTCTCTCTCTCTCTCTCTCTCTCTCTCTCTCTCTCTCTCTCTCTCTCTCTCTCTCTCTCCTCTCTCTCTCTCTCTCTCTCTCTCTCTCCTCTCTCTCTCTCTCTCTCTCTCTCTCTCTCTCTCTCTCTCTCTCTCTCTCTCTCTCTCTCTCTCTCTCTCTCTCTCTCTCTCTCTCTCTCTCTCTCTCTCTCTCTCTCTCTCTCCTCTCTCTCTCTCTCTCTCTCTCTCTCTCTCTCTCTCTCCTCTCTCTCTCTCTCTCTCTCTCTCTCTCTCTCTCTCTCTCTCTCTCTCTCTCTCTCTCTCTCCTCTCTCTCTCTCTCTCTCTCTCTCTCTCTCTCTCTCTCTCTCTCTCTCTCTCTCTCTCTCCTCTCTCTCTCTCTCTCTCTCTCTCTCTCTCTCTCTCTCTCTCTCTCTCTCTCTCTCTCTCTCTCTCTCCTCTCTCTCTCTCTCTCTCTCTCTCTCTCTCTCTCTCTCTCTCTCTCTCTCTCTCTCTCTCTCTCTCTCTCTCTCTCTCTCTCTCTCTCTCTCTCTCTCTCTCTCTCTCTCTCCTCTCTCTCTCTCTCTCTCTCTCTCTCTCTCTCTCTCTCTCTCTCTCTCTCTCTCTCTCTCTCTCTCTCTCTCTCTCTCTCTCTCTCTCTCTCTCTCTCTCTCTCTCTCTCTCTCTCTCTCTCTCTCTCTCTCTCTCTCTCTCTCTCTCTCTCTCTCCTCTCTCTCTCTCTCTCTCTCTCTCTCTCGTCTCTCTCTCTCTCTCTCTCTCTCTCTCTCTCTCTCTCTCTCTCTCTCTCTCTCTCTCTCTCTCTCCTCTCTCTCTCTCTCTCTCTCTCTCTCTCTCTCTCTCTCTCTCTCTCTCTCTCTCTCTCTCTCTCTCTCTCTCTCTCTCTCTCTCTCTCTCTCTCTCTCTCTCTCTCTCTCTCTCTCTCTCTCTCTCTCTCTGATCAACAACTTTACCTTAAGTTTAACCATATTAATTTTGAATGTTTGAAATATCATGTAAAAAGTGGGTAGGTCAAATAAATTCTTGTGGGCTGCTTGATTCTCCCAAAATAACAAAATTATGCTTTTAGGTAATCAAGTAAACTCAGTTATGGAGTATAACTACCTATCTACCTTTTAAAAAACATTCTTGCAATTACTTTTTCATCCAGCCATGAATTTTAATACCCTTTGTATACATGACAGTTCCCATGGCAGCTGGTAATGGCAGTGGCTTAGCTCAGAGGGATACTAAAGGTAGGTGGCCCTTAGTAGGATCCTGGTAGAGCAATAAGTAATGCTACCGTAGTAATTCAGGTTTTGATATGTAAATAAGTTTTACAGAATCATAGGCAGCTGTCCAGTCTAGCAACCACCACAACCACTGCTGCTTCAGTGTATGTACCACCAACTACATTCTCCCTCCATAACCCATTGTGGTCCTGCATTGGGAAAATTCTACTGCACCACTAGTAGAAAACTCCCAGCTAGTCATTCTAGACACAGCCCTTGTTGTGTTGAATGGTGATGGAGGTGTTGAAAGGTGATGGAGGTGTTGAATGGTGATGGAAGTGTTGAATGGTGTTGGTGATGTTGAATGGTGTTGGTGTTGAATGGTTATCATCAACTTGGTGAGTCAGTGGTTTACTACACAAATAATAATATACTGTGTTTTCACAAATGTTTAATGTTTTCTGTATAGTTTTTTTTATATTATTATACATATTAATGTTGTATCTAAGATCTTTAACTTCGTTATAATATGTCCCAAGTGGTAAATAAATTCTTAGTGAAAGTTTGTTCCCCTCAAAGATTATTCACCAGTGTACACAAGCCCAAGTAGGTGTACATGAATGTTAACATGTTGACTGTACTCCATGCCCCTTTACACCCAATATGTCTACCCTTACCTTTCCTTACATTTGCTATAAATACCTCAGGCTTGATGCAAATCTTGACTTGTTGCAGTGTTTCACCTCATGTCCTTGTCAGAGTCTTTGCTACTAATCTATTTTTACATAAATGTTTTGCTTTTATATTACACACCAACTCATCAGCATTCTTAACCATGAAAGTGTGCACCTGAGAGTCAGGCTGAGACACGATGCAAAGTCTTCCCAGACATTTGTTGTTGATATAAGCTGGTCAGTTAAAGGTGGAAAGCTTCACACTCAACTACAGGAAGGACTATGTATATGGAGTAATAAAAATGGGGACTTTACTGTCTCCTGCAGTTGTTTACTTATATCCAGAAGGAATGACTCATGAGATATATAAACTGATAAGGTATTAATAACCAACAAACTCTCATTAGATAGGACACTTGTCACCCCACTGCTGGCTCTGGGTTTTTTTTTCTAATACATCTAAATAACAACTCTAACGTGTATTTGTATTTTCATTAATGTTCTTGTTTCATTTTGCAGGCAGCACATTATTTCCCTTTAATATGTATATTAATTCCTAACTACAACTACAACAAAACCAAACCTGTCAAATCAGTCAAGAAAAAAATATTTTCAAGTTGACTATCACATGGAATTGAGACCTCATGAGTGATAGACAAAACCATACCAGTGGACAAACGTCAACACTTGGGCAGCTTCATGTTCTGCTTTCATTAAAACGGTTCAATGCAAATATATGCATCTCAAGTAGCTAATCCCTGCTGCCACAACTCTCTTGTTTACTGTCTTCTGCATCCAGGGATCTGAGGTGTGTACCAGTGAACTTAAGCTGGAACACAAAGGGTGTCATAAGAATATCATGAGGTAGAGAATGGGGAAGGGGATGAAACATCAATGATAGGTTTTGCAATAAAGGCTACAATGTCAGAAATGGTTTCACTCGGGAAAGGAGAGAAGACAGTGGGAGTAAAAAAAATTTGGCAGGATGTTGTGAAGTTTTTGTGGTTGAAAAAGAAGTAGGATCAGTAGAACATAATAATTGAGGAGACTGCAAGAGGCCAGTTGATGACCGACACGAGACAGTTCCTTGTCCCCCACCCTTGGAATAATCCAATATTTAGCCATCCCACCTGTTATCCCTATCCATACTTTCATCCAACCATCTTTTAAAGCTACCTATTGACTCAGCACTTACTATGTGTCTACCCAGCCTATTCCAATCGTTCACCACTCTGTTAGTGAACCAATATCTACCTAGGTCTATCCTGAATCCTGAAGTTTTTTTTAGCTTGTACCAGTTTCCATATTTCCTATCCTGACTACTAATTTCTAAAACCTGATCAATGTTTCCCTTATTAATTCCTTTTACCCATTTGAAAACCTCAATCATATCCCCTCTTGCCCTCCTTCTCTCTAGGGAGTGGAGATTAAGGCGTTTTAATCTATCTTTGTAGAGTAAATTTCTTAGCCCCTGAATCATCTTGGTCAGTCTTCTCTGGACTGCCTCCAAGGAGCCTATATCCTTCCTATAATAAGGGGACCAAAATTGAGCTGCATAATCTAGATTAGGTCTAACTAGCGCTATATACAACCTCAGAATGACCTCAGAACTCCTATTTGTCACACACCTACCAATAAATCCCAGTATCTTGTTGGCCCTATTTCTTGCTAGAATACAGTGTTCCCTGGGGCGCAAGTCACTGCTTACTCGAACTCCCAAGTCCTTCACACTATATGACCTTCCTAAGGTAGTGTTATTTAATGTGTAATCCACAGGCCTATTACCTTTACCTACGCTCATAATGCTACACTTGTTAACATTAAACTGCATCTGCCATTTCTCTGACCACTCGTAAAGCCTATTTAAGTCATCCTTCAGCATTTAAAAGTCATCTCCATACTTAGATATTTTAATGTTCACCACCAGCTTTGGGTTTCATCTTCTTTCAATGACCAACCTGGTGAACAAGCTTTCAACTTTGCTATCCTCCATGATCTAGAGCAATACAACTGGTGCAGCATCCTACTCATATTCCTGACCACTCTGGTGATACGCCCAACATTCTCAACCTTTTCCTTACTTCTAATCCCTCCGCTTACTTTGTCAAACTGTCCTCTCCATTGGGCTCCTCCGATCACCATCTTATTTCAATATTTTGTCCTATAGCTTCAGTGCCGCCTAAGGACCCACCGAAGTGGAGGTGCTTCTGGCATTATGCCTCGGCTAAGTGGAATTCAGTGCCATCTCAGGACCTACCGAAGTGGAGGTGCTTCTGGCATCTATGCCTTGGCTAAGTGGGATGATCTGAAGAGGTACTATTCTGATTTTACATGGAATGATTACTGCTTCAGTGTCAGAGATCCATCTCTTTATGCCGAACGCATAATGGATATTATTGTCTCTAGCATGGAAGCGTACATACCACACACTTTCTCTAGCCCAAAGCTCACAAACCTTGTTTCAACTTAGCTTGATCTCGTGCTATCCATGATAGAGAGGTGGCTCACCAACAGTACCTCCGTTTTCCATCTCCTGATACTCACACTCTTTATATTTGTTCGGAATCACGCCGAGTCTGTTCTCCAACTTGCCAAAAACTCTTTCATCAATAGGAAATGTCAAAATCTTTCTAGTTCTAACCCTCCTAGTGACTTCTGACATCTAGCCAAAAATATCTCCAACAATTTCTCTTCTTCATCTTTCCCTCCCTTACTTCACCCAGACGGCACCCCAGCCGTCTCCTGTCTCTAAGGCTGAACTCTTCACTCAATTGTTTGCTAACAACTCCACATTGGATGATTCTGGGCTTGTTCCTCCTTCTCCACCACTACTTCATGCCTAATATTCAAATTCTTCATAATAATGTTAAACATGCCCTTGCTGGCCTTAACCTTTGGTCCTGATGGAGTCCTCCCTATTGTACTTTTTTTTTTTTTTTACATTAAAAGGGTAATGGCTAAGGGAAAACAAAAATACGTTAAAAAAATCCCACTTGTCACCAGACCCTGTAAAGCTGTACTTCTGTGTTCGCACCTTGCTTGGTCAAACTTTTCCGTCTCTGCCTATCAACTTCCACCTATCCTTCTTGCTGGAAGTATGCCTACATACAACCTGTTCCAAAGAAGGGTGACCATTCCAATCCCTCAAACTACCGTCCTATTGCATTGATTTCCTGCCTTTCTAAACTCTTTGAGTGTCTCCTAAACAGGAAGATTCAGAGGCATCTATCTGCTCACATCCTTCTATCTGATTGTCAGTATGACTTCCGATCTGGACGCTCTACTGGCGATCCTCTGGCTTTCCTTACTGACTCTTGGACATCCTCTTTTTGGGGTTTCGGTGAAACTTTTGCAGTTGCATTAGACATATCAAAGGCTTTTGATAAAGTCTGGCACAAAGCCTTGATTTCTAAATTTCCCTCTTTCGGTTTATATCCTTCTCTCTTTCTTCATCTCTAATTTCCTTTCTGACTGTTTTATTGCAGCTGTGGTAGACGGCCACTGTTCTTCCTCTAAACCTATCAATAGTGGTGTTCCACAGGGTTCTGTCCTATCACTAAATCTTTTCCTATTATTCATCAATGACTTTCTCAATCTTACCCAGTGTCCTATCCACTCATATGCTGATGACTCTACCTTGTACTTCTCCAAGTCTTTCTCCAGACTCCCAAACCAGAAACAGGTAAATGACTCGTGTGGAGACGCCACAGAATGCCATCTTCTGATCTTTCCGTAATTTCAGATTGGGGCAGAGAAAACCTTGTGTTGACAATGCCATAAAAACTCAATTCCTTCATCTATCCACTCAACAAAATCTTCTAGATAACTATCCCCTCTACTTCGATGACACACACCTATCTTCCTCTTCCTTGGGCTATCGTTTACTAAAACTAATCTCAGTGGTGCAGTAGTTAGCATGTCTGACTATGAATCCGCTGAGTTCAATCCTGGACGAGGGTAGTTGGCGCACAGCTCATCCAGCTGTTCATCCTCCCAAACAGGTTGGTTGATAAATGGGTATCTAGGAAAACCTGGGGAAGGTAAACTGTGGAAAGTCGGATGTCACAGTGACCCTGTGTCCCGGCGTAATGGATTAATTTCTTAATTTCCACCACAGGCTCAAAGGCCGATGTGATAGGTAGGACATGAGCGCCTGCAGCTACGTGGAGCTACAGCATGTGCCTCCACTCTGTCTTTATCAACCCTAAGTTTACTTCTTAATTCCTCATTTATTTGGCTATTTTAAAGTGACAATACAGATCTATCTTACTATGTTAACAGTCTTCAGTATACTTCAGACTCTTCACATCATCTTTATTGAGTCTAGTTTCACTACCAAACCTCATCTCACTAATATATGATATAAATATTCCACACTTCACATGCAAGGAAAGGCTCCTCAATGTTGAAAGAAGGATCAACTTCCTGAACTTCTTCCACACACTCCTAACTTACATGATAGAGTTTCTGCTTCACCCATTGCACCAATCATACCAAAGTTTGCACACTTTGTCTCAGTTTATATGATTTGAAACGAGTCCCTACAGTGTCTCATTTCAAATACCAATACTTTCCATCCTAACTCAATTGTTTGGTTCCTGTTGCATACACTGCATGTAGTATCAATAACATTATTACACTATTGCATCTTACTCATGAACCAAACATGATGCATAAAATAGAATAACCAACCACAAACCAATTACATACTACACATGGTCACCATTCCCTAGTAATGGCACATTTCACATAGGTTTGTTTCATAATTTTGTGTCACTTGCACAAATGTAAAATTTTTTACTATTCTTTACAATTTCTAAATGTTACTACAAAATAAATACTATTATATTCAAGTTCTCAGTATTTTGTTAATACATGATGAAGAAAATTCTAAATAATAAAAAAATTTGTTTAAGGATCTTTTTATTTTCTTACACAAAGAAAGGAATTACAAACTTATATCACATCCAATAATTTTCAAAAATTATCAAATGTCAAACTAATTTACTGACCAAAGTAAAGATAATATACCATCAGCAGGACTTGCAACATCACCACAACCCTTCTCCTCCTCCTCTTGCATCTCCTCTTCTCCTGCGATGGGTTCCCTGAGAGGCATCCCTGCATTAATAAGCCAACTTCTTCATGAGGAGGTAGATGTGCTTGTCCACCTCAAAGCCGTGAAGGTTGTTGGCATCTCCTTGCAGACGCATCAGCAGCCCACCATAGGACACGTAGGCTGACCTGGGGACAACAAAACCATTAGGGATGCATTCTCCTCATCAATTAAGAATGTTCTTATTTCTATACTGGAAGGTTAGTAAGCAACAGTGCATGGGAAGTCTATTAAATATTTCAAGTGTGTGTATAGGAATCTTCTTAATCTTTTCAACATCATTACACAAAACAATTTGGAAAAAGTAGCATCAGTGGGGTTAATGAAAGGAATTATATATAGTACATGTATATAAATGAGCATTTGTACAAGTGGGTCTTGTTATTTGTGATGGCAGACCTTTTCAGGTCTACTAATGTACACAAGGAACAAAAATGTAACAGTACACAATATACATTAAGGTTTATACAATTGTAAGTCAGATTAATTTATCTTTTTATCATCATTCATCATTATTTTCCTATTATTTGAATATTGTTGTTGTTATCCTTATTATTATTACTATATTATAATTAATTATTATTATTATTATTATTAAACATGATTACACGATGGAATGAAGGACACTGAAATCAGTGTCCTTCCAAGCACACGATGGTAGCTGCTGGTGCTGTCAGGCGTCTTGTTTGTGAGATTTCTATCAACACCAACATGACCATGATGATAATGATGATGATGATGATGATGATAATGATGATACAATGACTACATTAGCTTCATGGCAGACTCTGGCATGTTCCCTGAATGGAGTTATGAAATTGAGTGGTTTATACTTAATCACAGCCACCTATACTTAAGCCTCCCATAAGCTGGCGTTTGAATATTTATGAAAACCATCACACCCACTGAACACCAATACTTTTTTATATATATATATATATATATATATATATATATATATATATATATATATATATATATATATATATATATACTTGTGCAAATAAAGACTCAAAGTGATGAAACCAAACCAAACCAGTTGAAAGATTGACTGAGGCAAACAAATAAACAAATGATCTAGTTGCAAGTCAGACTTCCCCACTATTCATGTTAAATACAGTAGTATTGCTATATTTTCAACGTTGTTACTTAATGGAAGCAGAAGTTCAACACTCTCCCCTTAAGCAATTATAAAAGGTTGTGAATACAATAACTTTCTGTGGTAGCAATAGTGGCAGTGTAGTAATGGAAATAGTGACACCAAGTAAATGTCAATAATGTAGCACAGTACTTTCAATCAACTAATTAAAAAATAATAAATAAATCACGTAACATGCAGATTGATGATAACTACATGCTTAGTTAGCTTAACCTTTTTTGATGTACCAGAATTGGAGCTCTTCTGTACATGAATCACATTCATATTTGCATATTAATTATTCCTACCTAAAAAGTTCTACATTATACCAGAAAAAAATGGATCACTCTTATTCACCCATATTATATTATCACCTTCTATGGTACAAATTACATAGCATTAAACTTATTTTTACTGAATGCAACATCAATTCTTCATTAACAAAGGGGGAGAACCCAACATTTCTTCAGTAACAGTAACACTCCTAGTAAGCAGATCACAATGCCTCAGGTTCTGAAGCCCCGAGGAACAGATCTGAAGGACACCATGAGAGGAGGAAGCAGCCAGGCACTGAGACCCTTGGCGGAACAGTCAAGGTACATGATAAGTTACCAGTCATGCCACAGTGATCACCAAGGGTCAAAGTGGATGCTGGTTGGCCATGATCATCCCATCCCTACAACAGGATAGCACAGAAAACACACTCACTCAACACTTATGGTAGGTAACTCAAACTTGATCTTGGCTTCCTATACATTGATATCCTGGAGTGAAGAATGTTGAGAGTCCAAGCTATGATGGAGGTGTAGTATTAGTTGTGATGGTGGTGGTTAGAAGGGGATGTTTGAGAGAGGGAATGCAGGGAGGGGGCAGTGCAGATAGTGGTTGTGATCACTACACACAACCAGCTAACCACACTGCCACACCCACACATCCCATTGGTGGAACACAGCACACCCACACATCCTATTGGTGGAACACAGCACAGCCACACACCTTCACCTTCACACAGCACACCCACACACCTTCACCTTCACCTTCACACAGCACACCTTCACCTTCACCTAGCACACCCACACACCTTCACCTTCACACAGCACACCCACACACCTTCACCTTCACACAGCACACCCACACACCTTCACCTTCACCTAGCACACCCACACACCTTCACCTTCACACAGCACCCACACACCTTCACCTTCACAGCACACCCACACACCTTCACCTTCACACAGTACCCACACACCTTCACCTTCACACAGCACCCACACACCTTCACCTTCACACAGCACACCCACACACCTTCACTTTCACCTTCACACAGCACCCACCCACCTTCACACAGCACGCCCACACACCTTCACCTTCACACAGCCCACCCACACACTTTCACCTTCACACAGCACACCCACACACCTTCACCTTCACACAGCACCCACACACCTTCACCTTCACACAGCACATCCACACATCTTCACCTTCACACACCTCATTAAAGAATGTCAAACCAGCAGGACTTGGGACAACTTTTCCAGTCCAGTCACCCAAGAATGGATTTTCTAAATGGTGATACACTATAAAAATGTGTAAGGTTTTCTTTATCAAAATACATCTCTCTCTCTCTCTCTCTCTCTCTCTCTCTCTCTCTCTCTCTCTCTCTCTCTCTCTCTCTCTCTCTCTTTAGGGAACAGAATAAACTCATCTTTCATGGGGCAGCGATGCACAATTAATTTGTTTATAAACAAACGACTACCGTCTCCTCCAACAAGGTCTGTGATGGGCAGTAACACCTGTCACCACGTTGGATGCTTGACTGCATATATTTTCTAAGTTCTCTATTGCGTTTTTTAAGATTTTTTGGATAAGAACAGACCACCTAGTTAGGATCTATTTCATGTAATTATATACAATTCTCCTACACTTACACACACAAAATAATGCACATAATGTGTGTGTGAGTGTGTGTATCTTTTTTTCTTTTCTTTTCCATTTGGTTGCACTTCATTTTTCTCAAGTATTACCTGTGTAAAATACAATATATTAATCTCAATTTGATTTTTTGTTTATCATAAACGCCATAACCGAACTTCCTGGAGTGGATGTGGTAAACAAATAGAAGAGCAACAATCTGAACTCTAGAGACAAACACTAACAAAACGATCACAAACTTCTTTATCATCCACATCCTACTGAACATCCTTTCTTGATATATACTGAACATCCTTTCTTGATATATACTGAACATCCTTTCTTGATATATACTGAACATCCTTTCTTGATATATACTGAACATCCTTTCTTGGTATATACTGAACATCCTTTCTTGGTATATACTGAACATCCTTTCTTGGTATATACTGAACATCCTTTCTTGATATATACTGAACATCCTTTCTTGATATATACTGAACATCCTTTCTTGGTATATACTGAACATCCTTTCTTGATATATACTGAACATCCTTTCTTGATATATACTGAACATCCTTTCTTGGTATATCCTGAACTGATCCGGTGCTGTATATAGAGTGAGTGTTTCCATCTTTAGCAGTATATGTAGGGAGGTTCATGACTGTACTCACCCTCTTTCCTCACTGCGGCACTTTGAAGCAGGAGTAACATTTACATAGATGGCTGATCACTCATGAATACTTATAAACATAGCCCCTCACACTCCACTTACTCTTTTACACAGACCTTCAACTGTACAATGAAACCATAGGAAACATTTGTAGGACACGTTATCCTTTTTTATATAAATGTTATGCTACTAATCCAGCCTCACATTTGTGTTGTGTTCTGATGCCCTTCCCCTAAGCATCTAGTCAGTAAGTACGGTACCAGCTGCTGGACCTTTATGTGGCTCTGAGAAACCTTGTAGGCTAATCATCTTTATATATATTTACTAATTATTTTCAAAGGGAGCATAAATGATGCCAATTTTTTTTTTAAAGTGGAGTGAAAATAAAGACAACTGAATATATAATGAGCTTCAGTATGTTTTATGTACGTATATATGTATGAACTTCAAATACTCATCATCTACTTCAACTATAGACGTTATCTAGTACAGTATTCTAAAGTTTGTCTCTGAGTAATGACGGAACGAACAGGTAATTGAATGTTCCACTTTTAATTATCTTATCACTGATCACTTACATGTTATCTGGTTCAATTACTTCAATTTACTTGTTCATACCCAAGATTTGTAAACACCAAAAGCTGCATCTATTATCTTATTTTACGGTCTGCTGTGCTCAGTTTCAAGACACATAACTAGAGGACTACAGGACTACTGCTCACCCACTCACGATGGAGTTATATGCTGAGAGAGAGAGAGAGAGAGAGAGAGAGAGAGAGAGAGAGAGAGAGAGAGAGAGAGAGAGAGAGAGAGAGAGAGAGAGGGCGGTGGATGAAGGACGGAGGTAGACCCAAGTGTTTTACATTTTCAGACGTAAAAAAAAAGGGCCACCTACAGCTGTTAAGTGTTGTGCTGCGTCAAATAAGTGTTATTATTCTTTCTCACCATCAATCATCACATTTCTTACATTAAGAACAGAAATATGAGGCAATGATGAATCCAGACTCAGAAGACAACCAGTAGTTACAGGAGATAATGACTGTTTGATGTCACACCACACAAACTTTTCTTCCTCGAACTGACTGTCTTGATTCTTTAAGTCACCGACGCAATATTGCATCTTTATCTCTTTTCTACCGCTATCTTCATGCTGACTGCTCTTCTGAACTTGCTAACTGCATGCCTCCACCCCTACCGCACAGGACTTTCTACTTCTTCTCATCCCTATTCTGTCCATCTTTCTAATGCAAGAGTTAGCCAGTATCTTCATCCTTTCATCCCTTACACTGGTAAACTCTAGAACTCTCTTCCTTTGTCTGTTTTTCCACCTGCCTATGACTTAAACTCTTTCAAAAGAGGAGTGTCAAGACACATCTAATGTTAACTGGACCTGCACCCCTTGCTTCTATTTCTCCTACTGTCCTCTTTACAGGGTCTGGCGACAAGCGGGATTTTTTTTACGTATTTTTGTTGTCCCTTAGTCAGTATCCTTTTAATGTGTATATATGTATATATATATATATATATATATATATATATATATATATATATATATATATATATATATAAACTATACACCTTTATTTCATTGATCTACTGAATTACCATTCCATCAACACAAGCTGCATACTGTACGATTACAAGTGTACGTACTACATGATAACAAGTACACGACACCTGTACATTTATCACATCAAATGTAACCTCTTGGTACTCTTTTTAATTATTATTATTTAAAAGTCTGCTTGATGCTGCCATTTCTCTCCATTTCTTATGCAGTGTTTTACTGTTTCTGTCTATTTCACAAGGAATTTCATGGCTCTTCAAAGATTTGTATAATACTACGCAGCCAACAATTTTTGGACTAAATGATACCACAAAAGATAATTGTGAATGTATCAGTGGAGGTGAGAAGAATGATTCCCTTACAGTAGCATGATGTTGGTGTGATGAAACATGCAGTGTACTGTACCCGCAACTAAGTGTGTGCACCAGTGTGTGCACCTAAGTGTGTGCACCAAAGTGTGTACACCTATGTGTGTGCACCTCAACCTAATAGTTACACAGGGATCACAAACAAAGGCTTCTTGCATATTTTTAATACCTGTTAAACCACCTGGGGATGAAATGGTTAGAGACAAAATAAAAGCATAACATAAGCTATATATAAAGTATATTACAGCAATACAGGCTACAAGTCTCCTAAACATCAACTCATGTAAGAAAAACATTATGGTATATTATACACAAATGCTGGAAATATTCATAATTATATTACAATAACAACAACTGATTTTAATAATAATGGTAAGGAAAATAAAACTTCAATAATAACAATAATATATATATATATATATATATATATATATATATATATATATATATGTATATATATATGTATATATATATATATATATATATATATATATATATATATATATATATATATATATATATATATATATATATATATATACCAGGCTTATGAATATTCCCCTTCGAGGTGGTTATCCAGTACAAGGGTTTTGGGGAGGCATTACACTCTCCTTCCTCCCTGTCTGTGTGTTGTCTTTCCGTTTTGGCTTCCCAGGCCACTCTCTTTTGGTCCTTTTACGATATGAAGGGAATTCGGTGAAATAATTCTTGCAGCCTCAGCTAAAGGGTTAATATTATAATAATAATAATAATAATAATAATAATAATAATAATAATAATAATAATAATAATGATAATAATAATAATAATAATAATAATAATAATAATAATAATAATAACAAAAACAATAATAATAATAACAATAATAATAATAATAACAATAATAATAATAACAAGAACAATAATAATAATAATAATAATAATAATAATAATAACAGTAATAACAAAAACTAAAATAATAATAATAATACCAAGAACTAAATAATAATAATAATAACAATAATAATAATAATAAATAATTATAATAACAAAAACACTAATCACAACAACAACAATTATTTCACCATTGCAATCCATACTAAGACAACTGCTACAACATGCTGCCCATAACATAGTATACTAATACAACATACATACATTACGTGACATGCTCCTGTGTACAAGTATAATAATTAATACACACATACTATACTTAAAACAGTAGAAAGTAATAAATGGATTAAAAAAAATCCTTCGAGAACATTAAAAAAGGTGAATTCCTACATTGTGACTCTACACACACATACTAAAATATACTAAATACTAAATAGTAAGAATTGAAGCAAAAATTACAGTATTTAACCAAGGAACGAGATGCAGTAGTGGAGAGAGAGAGAGAGAGAGAGAGAGAGAGAGAGAGAGAGAGAGAGAGAGAGAGAGAGAGAGAGAGAGAGAGAGAGAGAGAGAGAGAGAGAGAGAGAGTATATATTCATAAAACAAAGCACAAACAAACACAAAAATACAAACATCACAAACACTTGTAACTATATGACAATAACATTCTCATTAACAAACAATGAAAGCAATGACATGACAGAGAGAGAGAGAGAGAGAGAGAGAGAGAGAGAGAGAGAGAGAGAGAGAGAGAGAGAGAGAGAGAGAGAGAGAGAGAGAGAGAGAAAGAAAGAAAGAAAGAAAGAGAAAGAAAGAAAGAAAGAAGAGAAAGAGAGAGAGAGAGAGAGAGAGAGAGAGAGAGAGAGAGAGAGAGAGAGAGAGAGAGAGAGATACATAAACACATACAATCATAACACTGACTACCACATTGAGAACATTTGCAAACATCAAAAATATATAGTTGGAAGAGGGAGTGAAGAAGTAATGTACGAGACTGTCAATAAGGAAGAGGAAGAGAAAGATAAATACCTGAAGGGCAAAGGAAAGAAGGAGAGTAAGACAAATAGCAGAAGGAAAAGGAGGAGGGAGAGGAGCAACAAAAGGATAATGAGAGGAAAACAATGAAGAAACAGGTCAGGGAAGAAAGAACATCCACTTAGCACACCCTCCATTCCACACGTCGGCAGCAACCACCTCACAACAGAAACTGGAGTGAAAGTAGAGTGAGCAGCACCACCACCACCACCACCACCTCCACCACCACCAGTAGCAGCGACAACACCAGCAGCAGCAGCAGTGACGCCAGCAGCAGCAGCAGCAGTGACAGCAGTGACAGCGAGAGGCAGCATTGGTCCGAGCTAGGATGACATACCAGACAATGCATTTACAGATACACAAGGGGAACGCCACATGTAATTGCACTTCTGGTACGCAACCGTGCTGGACGAAGAAGGAGAAGAAGAAGAAGAAGAGGACGACAGATGGATGAGCTCCCTTCTCTCTCC
>JAPQNM010000019.1:5185900-5188400 GCA_029783475.1 Metacarcinus magister | reverse complement strand
GTTAGTTTTTTTGCGCATTGCCGAGTTAGGAGGAGGAAGAGGAGGAGGAGGAGGAGGAGGAGGAGGAGGAGGAGGAGGAGGAGGAGGAGGAGGAGGAGGAGGAGGAGGAGGAGGAGGAGGAGGAGGAGGAGGAAGACAAATAGCAGGAGGGAGTTGAAAGGCTTGCTTGGCTGGGCTTCAGTCTAGACACAAATCCTGGACACACACACACACACACACACACACACACACACACACACACACACACACACACAAGACCGGATCAACCATGACATACTTTCCCCCGATACATACATACATACACATATACACAAACATCGAAATACTGCCTAGAATACACGAACATTTTTGTAATGATGTGTTGTTGTTGTTGTTATTAATATTACCATTACAAACATACACCTCAAAAGCAAGACAAAAAAAAATAAAAGAATATTCAAATCCACACCAAACGGACATACACCACATACTCGTTTGACTAAGTGATGTATGACAGGATTTATCGAACTACAAAAAAAAAACCAGCTGCATTACAGGACCAAACACACGCTGCTACACAGCTGCGGCTTCTCAATGCAGTACAAAGGAAGCTACAAGGGACGGCGGCTGTACAGTAAGTCCATTGAAGGCAGTAATTAACATTTGTATATCTGTAGCTCTATATACCGAGGCAGTGTACAGGCGACTACCCAGCACCAAGGACGTGTGTGTGTGTGTGTGTGTGTGTGTGTGTGTGTGTGTGTGTGTGTGTGTGTGTGTGTGTGTGTGTGTGTGTGTGTGTGTGTGTGTGTGTGTGTGTCTGGGGTCATGAGGCCGTGTGCGTGGCTGCAAACACTTTATACGTACATGCATGACCTTTCTTGTGATGGCATTACGTTCTTGTGTGCTTGAGGGAAACACGAACGTACATGGGGATGATTTTCCTGTGTGTGTGTGTGTGTGTGTGTGTGTGTGTGTGTGTGTGTGTGTGTGTGTGTGTGTGTGTGTGTGTGTGTGTGTGTGTGTGTTTTACGCTCACCAGGTCATGCATATAGCCAGAAAATGTGGTAAATATTAATTAGCACACGCACGTGGCCTCTCGTGGCGCCTGATACCTTACGAGGAGAGAGAGAGAGAGAGAGAGAGAGAGAGAGAGAGAGAGAGAGAGAGAGAGAGAGAGAGAGAGAGAGAGAGAGAGAGAGAGTAAATTGAACATAAAGCGGACACCTGTTGCAGTATAAAATATAGGTGTGATACCCCCCTCTCTCTCTCTCTCTCTCTCTCTCTCTCTCTCTCTCTCTCTCTCTCTCTCTCTCTCTCTCTCTCTCTCTCTAACAACTACATCCTAAGCAAAGTACAGAATTACAGACACTTTTCACTTTCCTATCTTTAATACAATATTCATTCTCTCTTAACAAAAACATGTTACATACATTGCCTTACTTCTAATACACACGATACAAACGAATAACAAAAATAACAATAGTATAGTAGTCTATTGGTAATGTAAATCAACGAATCTAAACTCACATATAGAACACAGGTAGATAAACAAAAAATAAGAATAATTCCCATCACTTACCTTTCCGTCAATTCCTTCACCATCTCTACTCATCCCCTTCCACCCTCCCCTTCAACACCCTCAGGTACTCACAGTCTGCCCGAGGTCTCCAGCAGCCCGTCGTCACCTTCAATTCGATAAATCTTGCCGTACATCACGTAGTCAAACGGGTCTGCGCGACTGGGCCCCGTGTCGAGTGGGTTGTACTCTGGACCATCCGTTGGGTAGCCGTCCTCACGAAGAGTAGTGGCCAGCACCAGACGGAACTTGTCTCCTGAAAAGGTATACGAAGGAAGACGTGAGGTTAGTCAAGGATCGAAAGAGATATAATATGCATGAAATAGGTAAGTAAGGAAATGAGTTATATAGTAATAGTCTAACAAAGGGATGACAAAGGGAGACAGACATACAATTAAGGGATGTATTTTAGGGGATGTAAGAAATGTTAGAACACAAGGAATACTAAAGAGATGTTTTAGAGCAGTAACTGGAAATATATGATGTACTGGAAAGAGAGAAAAATAGAAAGAAAAATGATGAAACAAAGATGGAAATAAAAAAAAAAAGAGAAAGAAAGGTGGAACAGGGCTGAGTCTGTCACCTGGAATAGTGAACAAGTTAAGACCAGGAAATAAGAATGCATGAATACATTATAAGGCAAGACCACTACAAATACATAATTGAGAAGGATGATGATGATGTGTGTATGCATGTAAGGAGACAATATAAGGGAGAAAAAAAAAGTGCGTATCTATCTAGCATGACTTCCATAT
The DNA here is from genome assembly GCA_029783475.1 of Metacarcinus magister. Classification (NCBI taxonomy): domain Eukaryota; kingdom Metazoa; phylum Arthropoda; class Malacostraca; order Decapoda; family Cancridae; genus Metacarcinus; species Metacarcinus magister. The sequence goes on along the minus strand of JAPQNM010000019.1, from coordinate 5,186,087 downwards.
TAAAGGTGGAAGGTTCACGTGCACTTCCACAATGTTGATGAAGAGAAGAGTTAGCGAGACGTTATACAATGGAGTGAGGGAGCGAGGCCAGCCAGCAGCGGGTTGGTGACTGTCTGTACGGAAGGAGGAACACTGAAGTCAAACCAAAGACTATAAATCAAAATGAACTGATCTCCACATAGGTTAG
>JAPQNM010000019.1:5160900-5168400 GCA_029783475.1 Metacarcinus magister | reverse complement strand
CATACACACACACACACTCTCTCTCTCTCTCTCTGTGTGTGTGTGTGTGTGTGTGTGTGTGTGTGTGTGTGTGTGTGTGTGTGTGTGTGTGTGTGTGTGTGTGTGTGTGTGTGTGTGTGTAATCAGGTAAGTCCTTATTAACCTATTTACCCATTAACCTATTTACTTATATACTAAGAACGTGTAGAAAGTCACGATGCATGGCTGGCTCATAGATTAGGTTAGGTTAGGTTGGGTTGGGTGGGTGGGTTGGGTTGGGTTGGGTTGGGTTGGGTTGGGTGGGTGGGTTGGGTTGGGTTTGGTTGGGTTGGGTTGGGTAAGGTAGGGTAAGGTTAAGTTGGGTAAGGTAAAATTGGGTAAGGTTGGGTTGGGTTGGGTTGGGTTGGGTTGGGTTGGGTTGGGTTGTGTTGGGAATTAAAAGTTTAAATGGAAATAAAAGGAACATTACATTTTAATGATGATATTTTTGACGTGCACCAAAATCCACATCGAATATCTGTATTCTGTATTTAGACAAGGAAAGAGAATTAGCAAAGGGATGTAAACTTAAGGAGAGAGAGAGAGAGAGAGAGAGAGAGAGAGAGAGAGAGAGAGAGAGAGAGAGAGAGAGAGAGAGAGAGAGAGAGAGAGAGATTGTAAAACACACCAGTGACTTTGCTGAATCCGATCATCTGAATCTCAAGGAGGATCACTTCAGTTAACTCTCTCTCTCTCTCTTTCTCTCTCTCTCTCTCTCTCTCTCTCTCTCTCTCTCTCTCTCTCTCTCTCTCTCTCTCTCTCTCTCTCTACCCATTAATCTATCTACTTATATCCTATGAACGTGCAGTATATTTAGAAACCTATATACTTACGTTTACAAATCTACCCATCCATCTACATACTTATCAACACTCTTTAAAAGTCCACCACCACCATTATTATCTCTATCCTTTCATTGTATATTTAGCTTCCTATGTATCTATCTACTTGCCTACCTGCTCGTCTATCTACCTCAGTGTCCTATCATTACATCTATCAAACATTCTATTCACACGCTATCAACACACACACACACACACACACACACACACACACACACACACATCTATGCTTTATATAAAAAAGGAAAAAAATAACTAGAAATACCTTCTGCCTCGCCCAAGCTGAACTAAAAATAAAACCAATTTGTGTTGTCTTTTTTTTATATCCCCAAACCAAACATTCCTACACACACACACACACACACACACACACACTGATCACAACAAATTTCATAATACATCAATACGAGCAAGGAAGCACAAGATAAAACAAGGAGAGAGAGAGAGAGAGAGAGAGAGAGAGAGAGAGAGAGAGAGAGAGAGAGAGAGAGAGAGAGAGAGAGAGAGAGATGAAGTATGTAAACAATGGGGATGTAAACTTAAGGAGAGAGAGAGAGAGAGAGAGAGAGAGAGAGAGAGAGAGAGAGAGAGAGAGAGAGAGAGAATACGAGTTAATCCATCACGAAGCCACATACACACACACACACACACAGTCAGGTATTATACAGGTACACTATTTCGCTACATAATACAGTAATCCTCCTTTCCTGTAATGCTTTGTGTTGCATCTCCTCGAACCAGGAAACACTTATAATACTGATCAATGGTTGGCCTTGTCACGGTTGCATAATAGTACACTTAAATACACTTAATTACACCTGCCAGTGTATTTAAGTGTACTATTATGCAACCGTGACAAGGCCAACCATTGATCAGTATTATAAGTGTTTCCTGCTACGAGGAGATGCAATACAAAGCATTACAGGAAAGGAGGATTACTGTATTATGTAGCGAAATAGTGTACCTGTATAATACCTGACTGTGTGTGTGTGTGTGTGTGTGTATGTGGCTTCGTGATGGATTAACTCGTATTCTCTCTCTCTCTCTCTCTCTCTCTCTCTCTCTCTCTCTCTCTCTCTCTCTCTCTCTCTCTCTCTCTGGGGTCAAGGGATACAAATTGCTTCTTCCTCTTAACGCTCAGCAACGTGATACAAAAAGCCATGACTGAACGATGGAAGAAGAAGAAGAAGAAGAAGAAGAAGAAGAGGACAATGAAGTAGAAGAAAATAAGACGAAGACAAAAAAATGAAGTAGAGGAAAAGAAAGAAAAAGAAAAAAAAAAAAAAGAAAAAAAAAAAAAACACATAAGAAAAACGTTAACACCACTGAGTAACAACGGTACGAATCGTCTGGTGATAATGACGCAACAGGTCAAAACGTCCCACCATCTTCCTGCATTGAACGAAACGTCTTATAGGTGGCAGAACAAGTCACAATGACCCCCCCAAACAACCACCACCACCACCACCGTCAACACCACCACTACCACATCATCATTGACGGAGCAACCCAAAAACATTTCTTATCTTCCTCTTACGTCCGCTTAGAAACATAGAAAGAAAAGGTTAAAGAAGGAGTAAGAAGAGATAAAAGAAAAATGTCTTATCCTATTAACACACACACACACACACACACACACACACACACACACACACACACACACTACCAGTATGTTACCTTTGCACTTGTATGCAGGCGCAAGGAGACGGGAGAGGCGAGGGGAAAGGTGCGTGAGAGAGAGAGAGGGAGAGGCGGGAGGTGAATGAGGACGGGTAGAGAGGGGAAGGAAAGTGAGGGTAAGGCAAGTGTGGGCGGTGGGTTGAGGGAGTACACGAAGGGAGAGTGAGTGGGAAGGCATAGGTGAGTGGGGAGAAAGAGAGAAAGAGAAAGAGAGTGAGAGTGCAAGCTACGACGTAGTAAGGGGGGCGACGACCCCAGTAACCTTGCTTCTAGTTCTCTCTCTCTCTCTCTCTCTCTCTCTCTCTCTCTCTCTCTCTCTCTCTCTCTCTCTCTCTCCAGCCTCCCACACAAGCACTACCTCTCTCTTTCTCTCTCTCATCCGAAACAAAGTAGAGTTCAGTGCACAAGCGCGCAGGTAGGTGTGTGTGTGTGTGTGTGGGTGGGTGGGTGGGTGGGTGGGTGGGTGGGTGGGTGGGTGGGTGGGTGGGTGGGTGGGTGGGTGGGTGGGTGTGTGTGTGTGTGTGTGTGTGTGTGTGTGTGTGTGTGTGTGTGTGTGTGCGCGCGCAAGCACCAAAAAACATCTAGAAGACTTCGAAACAAGCAAAACAAACAAAAAAGCAAGCAAGCAAGCAAGCAATCACGCACACACACGCACGCACACACACACACACATACACACACACACACAAACACACACACACACACACACCAAACGTCACTGATAATATTGAAAGAAAAAGGAGACTGACATCTTTTTTAAGTGAGATTGTAAGTAAATATGGGGTGAAGGTGTGCGTGGGGGGTGGGGGGGCGTTGCTGCGTGCGTGCGTGAGGGGGGGGACGCGCAGATCAGACACGTAGGAAGGCAGGCGCGTGTTAAGGGGGGGAGGGGGAGCTGTGCTCTCTCTCTCTCTCTCTCTCTCTCTCTCTCTCTCTCTCTCTCTCTCTCTCTCTCTCCACACACAAACACACACACACACACGTGCCGCGGGGATGAGGTCGGTGGAAAAGAGAGGAGAGGAGAGGAGAGGAGAGGAGGGAGAGTGAAAGTTGGTGGAGGGAGAGGCAAGGGGGCGTTACTGCGTCGTTGTCCTTTCTCTCTCTCTCTCTCTCTCTCTCTCTCTCTCTCTCTCTCTCTCTCTCTCTCTCTCTCTCTCCCCGTGACACTGTCCTTCCCTCCCTCACCCATTCCTTACGTCACCATTGCGGACTCTTTGATCTGATCCAGTGACGTCACAAACAATACACTGCCATCTTTGTTTACATTCACCGCCATCTTTGTTTACATCCTCCGCCATCTTTGTTTCCATTCCGCCGCCATATTTATTCGCATCATGGTGTCATATATGTTGACATTTGTCGCTATATTTGTTTACATTGTACCGCCATATTTGTTTACATTGCACCGCCATATTTGTTTACATTGCACCGCCATATTTGTTTACATTGCACCGCCATATTTGTTTACATTGCACCGCCATATTTGTTTACATTGTACCGCCATATTTGTTTACATTGCACCGCCATATTTGTTTACATTAGTGCCGTTACATTTGTTTGCATGTTGAGGTTATACAGACAATGATCCAGCGGGAGGTAAACAATAACCAAGATCATAAACAGGTTTTCATGTGTACTGACACACACACACACACACACCACACGTAGGAATAAACAACAGAAAAACAAATAAATCAGCAATGTATAAATAACTGTATGGATTCATTTTGTTCCCACGCAGGTCCGAGTTCTCTCTCTCTCTCTCTCTCTCGATTACACATGAGCAGAAGCTGCCTTGGGTTTATTCACACACACACACACACACACACACACACACACACGGCGTGTGCAACCCCACCCCCCCAACACTCATCGGCACGTGTCCAGGACTCAACACCACCACCACCACCAAGCAGCTCGTACTCTAAGACACCACCACCACCAAGCAGCTCGTACTCTAAGACACCACCACCACCAAGCAGCTCGTACTCTAAGACACCACCACCACCAAGCAGCTCGTACTCTAAGACACCACCACCACCAAGCAGCTCGTACTCTAAGACACCACCACCACCAAGCAGCTCGTACTCTAAAACACCACCACCACCAGCCACAGATGTTGTCACCGTCATACGAGAACACAGACAGACGTTGTGGAGGAAGGTAAACGGTTTTCCATCAGTAATATAGAGAAAAAAAAGTGTCCAGATTGTAAAGTTTTCATGGTAATAATGGTAATACAGCTTGTGTGTCTCAATCTTAACACCCTGACGAGCACAGGTGAAGTGAGGATGAGTGAGACCTAGTTACCTGCCTGCCTGTTTGGGGTCATGGCCAGGTGTGTGTGTGTTAGGGGTGGGGGGTGTGAGGGTTAGGTAGATGGTTTTGTGTGTGTGTGTGTGTCCGTGTAATGTGATGCGGTTAACACTGTTGAAGACAAAGGAAAGCAGTTCCAGATTCCAGCCAAGGGTCTTGCTGGAATTTCCGATACCATGCTGGCTTGCTTGCTGGTTGGTTGGGCCTTGATGTAAAGTACAACACAGTTACAACATTACAACCATCACCGTTACTTGTCTGGTGCTTACTTTATTCGGGTTAACTCATTCGCATCACCATCATTTCCACCCACCACCACCACCATCACCACCACCACCAGCTATGATACAACCACAAACTGTTATTGCAGTGATCTGCTACCACTTAACATCCCTAACACCACCACCAACAACAACAACAGTCACTTTGTGCCTCCTTACTCATTTCACCTTCGTAAGCGGCTTTTCTCTTCACTTTCCTCTTTTTAATCTTGTGGCATTATGATCATGACCTTTAGTTGTAATTATTATCATTACTATTATTACTATTGTTATTCCTATTCTATTACTATTCACGTCTTCTTTGTGACTCACTATCTACCAGCCAGTGAGTGAGTCACCGGAAGCAGACAATGCCCTGCACTCGGTGTTTTTTTTATGGATAAACACAAACGACTAAAATTGGTCTTATATTATTTATGGAATAGTCTCCGGATGACACCAAGAAGTAGTAGTGGTGGTGGTTCATTGGGCGGGAAGGATGGAAGGGGGGGAGGGGGGGAAACACCGGAAACGACAACCACACTGACCCGTAACACCTCCACAAGATGATCGTGTGGTCTGATAACAGATAAATGTCCTGCAATCTGGATATAAATAACGGGACACACTTGTGGACTAAACGCAATAAGCAGTGTAATGAGTGTGGAATGCCATTGTGAGTTGAGAATCAAGGCAAAGCTCTTGGCATTACCGCTGACAACACCACCAAATATTCAGAGCAGTCAACACCTGCGACCATTAAAGTTAATACCCACCAACAACTTTCAGGACAACACACCGGAACTAATTATATCATTACATAATTTGCTGGTAAGACATCACATCGAATGCACAGTGTAATAACGTGAATGACAAGGAACTCATCACAACATAACACGTGAAAGTTGAAACTACAAATAAATACTGCAGATGCTTCCCTCTCTACGTATGTTCCAAGTGGAGGCGGACACATTAGTCTTCAAGTTTGGGTATAAAGTCGATCTCTCAAAGTTCTGTGAAATCATAATTAAAGTGACGAAGAGAATCAACGATGACAACGAATCACTGTAGTACAAACAAAAATTGAGTGACTCGACTTTGTTTACGTTGCAGCAAGATACATATGCAAGAAGTTAACACAGTGCGCGCGCGTGCGCACACACACACATACATACACACACACACACACACACACACACACACACACACACACACACACACACACGGCAAAACAAATTAATACATAAATACAATCAAAATAATTCGCTTAGATGAATACTGAGTGACAAGAAGCAAGACGTAAATGATCACACCTGTTTTTTTGTGATCACAGAAACCAGGTGTTGATAAGAGTCTTGCAATACATCCTCACATCTTCACACAAGCATGACAAATGACTGCTCTTCGCCTTAAGTCATCATTTCTTTACACTTTATCTTTTTTTTTTCTGTCCGTGATAAGTAAGGTGGAATAACTTATAGCAAGTGTGTAGTGTAAGGATTATTTTTATTTGTTCAATGAAAATTCCACTATTTGTTATGTTCTCTCCAAAAAATGTGGTGGTGGTGGTGTCAGTCAACTGGAGACAAGGGAGAGGGGGAAGAAAGACGAGAAGATGAAGAAAAAAATAACAAAAATAACAAGAAAACCAAAAAGGGAGGAGAGGAGGAAGAGGAGCATGAGTTAAATAAAAGAGAGCGAGATGAAAAGAGAAGAGAGAAAAAAAAGTACGACTATCACGACCGATCCTGAGCGTGACGTGACCACCATCACCGTACTGTTGACGTGGTGTGTACAGTGACCCCGTGACCTCATGGCTCAGGGAAGCAACACAATGACCTTGTTCACCTCACACGGGAAGTCACACAACAAAGGCAAGTCAGCAGTGACGTCACACACACACAATCTCTCTCTCTCTCTCTCTCTCTCTCTCTCTCTCTCTCTCTTTTTTTTTCTCTCTCTCTCTCTCTCTCTCTCTCTCTCTCTCTCTCTCTCTCTCTCTCTCTCTCTCTCTCTCTCTTCGTTCTGTATAATACCTTCACTTTTGTTCTTATCTTCATCTTAAGTATCATCAATATTAATATTATTAATTTTATCATTATCACTATTATTCTTTTTTGTCTTTCTACACACACACACACACAGAGAGAAAGAGAGAGAGAGAGAGAGAGAGAGAGAGAGAGAGAGAGAGAGAGAGAGAGAGAGGCCAGTATTTCAAGTTTTTAGTTATCACGATGAACCTATATGGAGGAAAGGAGCGACGGAAAAAAGGAAGGAAGGAAGGAAGGAAGGAAGGAAGGAAGAAAGGCAGGCAGGCAGGAAGGCAGGAAGGAAGAAAGAAAGAAAGAAAGAAAGGAAGGAAGGAAGGAAGGATGGTAAATTAA
>JAPQNM010000019.1:5153400-5158400 GCA_029783475.1 Metacarcinus magister | reverse complement strand
GAGAGAGAGAGAGAGAGAGAGAGAGAGAGAGAGAGAGAGAGAGAGAGAGAGAGATAATACTATAATTCAGTAACACAAACAGAAAACTTAAAAAAAAATAAATAAAAAAAACCATGATGATGTACGTTATAAATAAATAAACATAAAATATAGATAATAGTCATAAGGGAATGATAAAAATATAAACTCAATGAATAAAATAAATGGTCGACGTAAAACCGGTTAAAAATAAAACAACAACCTTGACAATACAAAAAAAAAAGTACATATACAAAGATACAATTACACGCAAAGAGAAAACAAAAGACAACAGCAGTAGTAATAGTAATAGTAGTAGAAAAAGTAGTAGTAGTAGTAGTAGTAGTAGTAGTAATGACACCATCAATGATAACAACAATGGTGAATAACACATCAACAATTTGTACTTCACACCAAGAACAACAATAATCTTAGCTAATAATGCATTAACACCACCATCACCACCACCACCACCAACAAAGTGAGAATCGTCTTTTCAATCAAATCTACGAACATGACTACTACTACTACCACAACTACTACTACTACTACTTAAATGACACTAAAAGCCAAGGGTGGTGGTGGCGTGTTCAGAAAGGCATTAGGGTAACACGCTTGGTTTGGGATGACGTCACTAACCCTATGTCGCAATACCAAGGCCTGTACCCCTCTCTCTCTCTCTCTCTCCTCCACCAACTCTTATATGGCATTTCATTCATCTTTCTTTTCATTCTACACTTATTCTTCCATTCTTCTTGTTCGCTCCTCTTCCTCATCATCAACATTCTTCTTCTCTGTACGCTAGGTTCATCATGGTGGTACTGCCTTCATATATTTGTTTTCATTATATTGGTACTCATGTGATGTGGTGTGGTGTGGTGTGGTGTGGTGTGTGTGTGTGTGTGTGAGTAGCATAAAACACCGGAACATTACGAACTTTGGCACTGCACGTTAACGGCGCACACACACACACACACACATAATCACGCGACATTCACTCCCTTGAACTTCACATTGCTAGCTCACTGAGTAACAGCCGCCACCATCACCACCACAACCACTACTGCAGTCCTAACCACCACCACCACCACGACTAATCCTGCAGGCAAGACCAGCACCACCTATAACACCACCACCACCAACCCCCACCACCAGTAATGCTAAACTACACTGACATTAGTTTAAAGGCGCCAACCCCACCGTCTGTAATTTGTGACACTCACTCACTGCCCTCACTGTTCGCTCACGCCCGCAATTAAAGTGTACATGAGCACACACACACACACACACACACACACAGAAGCACGCGCCGTAGCTAAGAGCTATGGTCGAACAGGTGGGGCGTTGTGATGGGAAGACAGGAGGGAGGGAGAGTTAGAGTAGGGAGAAAGGAGGGAGGGAAAGGGGGATGATATCGAACTGCGGCTTCGTTCATGGCGACTGAAGTATTCCGGGCAAGTCGATGGGTCCTTGACACACACACACACACACACACACACACACACACACGTCATTCCACACCTTAGTTAACAAGCCCTTGGAAACAGGGCGCGCGAACAGCACTCCTTTCGAAAGGATCACACACACACACACACACACACACACACACACACACACACACGCACACATATTAAGGGCAGGGAAGGGGAGGGGGCATATTTGGCAACGAAGTGCATGTGTATATATGTGTGTGTGTGTGTGTGTGTGTGTGTGTGTGTGTGTGTGTGTGTGTGTGTCGGAGTGGAGATCAATACACCGGCGGGAGGCCCGCGCGGGAGGGGAGGAGGGCCATCACCGCCTGCTGGAGGTCAAGGTTACCGTGCCTCCGTTGGTGCCGCGCGGGTTACTTGGCCCTGCAGAAGCTTGGGTGGGGCGCGGAGGTTCCAAGTGGCAGGTGGAGGCGCTTTGGTAGAAACAGGAGGCGAGGTGGGGACGAGGGGGGCGACACAGTGTCAGGTATGAGTGTCATGCAGGTGGAGGCTCGCAGGCGGCCACCCACAGAATCAGGTTCAAGGTCAGGGCTGTCCTTGCAACGACAGGCAGCTAGCCCGCGCCTCCCTGCTTCTCTCTGTTCGTCCACCCCTTCCTTGTCCCTTTCTCTCCACCTGCCTCGACAACCCACCGCTGCCATGCCGTGTCCAATCTCAAAATGTATGCTTTTATCTGGCTTTCAAATCCTCTGCTTCTTGGGGAAATCGATGTAGCGAGGCCCATCTAGCGAGATTTGGAATCTTCCTACCGTGGAGTCGCTAGATGCCACTAGACGCTCCACCCGGCATGGAAACTCCCTCCTTAAGTGCGTGATACAAGACAGCGTGTAAATACTCTTGGATGACGCAACTCCACGTGGCTGTCACTCTGCGGACACGCTCAGAAAAAGGTGACAAAGTGGTGATCTGCAGTGACGGTGGGTGAGGATGGCGCAAAAACAATATGTAGCATCCCCGCGCACCTCGCACGGCACCGCCGCGTCCGAAGAGCCCCACCTTATGTAAAAGGCTTATGACGTCATTACCCATATCCTGGCCCCGGATGCTGATTGGCGGGTTTTAATCACGGGTTCTTGCAGCAAGGCCTCCCAACACACCTCGGGAAGGACACCCGGGCGATGACACCCGCGGGGGAGGGCGTGAGAGAGGTGAAAAGAAGGCGGCGCGAAGTGACTGAGGTTCCTACGTCGCTAGGTGGGTGGTGTGCGGCAAAGGCCAAGATTGTTGTAAACACAACCACTGCTCGCCGCGCCACGCCACGCCCGCCGCACACGCCTTGCCTTCACGTGGCGCCGCAACCCACCCCCGAACCTCTCTTCGTTCCACTGCGGCACCACAGCCGACACCTGGGTTACGCCAAGGGCATGACGCAGCACCACGCCATGACGTACGGAGGACAGTGTTCGGGGCGGCGCGGCGCGGAGTGGCCTGGAGTGGTGAGGTTCTGACGCAGCGGGTGGGCGTGGCCTCTCTCAACACGTGGTGAGGCATCAACGTGACTCAACCTTCCACGTGCTTGTACACACCCTGACAGCCTCCGCGCAGCGCCCTCCACCCTGTGAGGCCCGCCGGAAAGGTTGTGAAGGCGGTGTAGGCCGCTGGAGAAGGCAGGGTGTTGGTGTTAAGAGAGTGGAGGGAAAGTGCCTGGGTCAGCATGGTGGTGGTGGCAGTCGATATACTGGATGGTGAACCTCAAAACACCTGCTTCTACCGACGTGTCACCAGTCAATAACTCAACCTTCCCCACCACCACCATACTCATCCTCCACCACATCCTCTCTCTCATGTTGCTTTTTGCTTCAGTATTTTGACTTTGAGTGGTAACGTCGAGGTCGGTCACTGTTGCTGCTCCCCACACACCATCCCTCCTTACCTCCCTCCTACGGCTTCTGCTGCGACCTAATTATCAGTATATTACATGTTCCAGAGCCTACTGCTGTCATGCAACACACACACACACACACACACACACACACACACACACACACACAGTCAGTCATGGGTGTAATGAATGTATATATGTGTGTGTGTGTGTGTGTGTGTGCAGGATCTGTCACATCCTTTCTTTCTTCAGCTTCTCTTCCTGTCACCATCACCACCACCACCAATAACACACATCACACACTACCATCATCATCATCACTACCACCACCATCACCACCACAGGCAATTGTCACTGGGTTGGTGTTGAGTGTAGGCCGGTCAATAGTGCCTCCCTTCCCCCCCACCCCTCCCTCCCTGCTCGTCATTCCCTCACTGGTAGAGAAAGAAAGAAAAATACTGACAGTAAAATTCCTGCAACGTGGAGAGAGGTGGAGAGAGAGAGAGAGAGAGAGAGAGAGAGAGAGAGAGAGGAGAGAGAGAGAGAGAGAGAGAGAGAGAGAGAGAGATACAAAAAAGCAGAAGGCAGGATGTCCTTTAACCGGACACAACAAACTCAGCCTTCCTCCCTCACCCCCCTTCCACTCCTTTTCTCCCTTCCTCTCTCAATGTCTTCTTACTTGTTCACTCCTTACTTCCCTTCTTCCTTCCTTACTTCACTTCTGTGCTTTATATCGACTTCCTTCTTTCCTCCCTGTTCATCATCACCTTTGTTACTTATTCTTCTTATTATTTACCTTATTCACTTCCTCCCTTTCCTCCCCCTTCATTCACGTCACTCTACTCCCTCCTTTCATCATTCCATGCAATAGTCTCCCTATTTTAGTCATCTCCCTTCCCATCGTCAATCTCTCTCTCTCTCTCTCTCTCTCTCTCTCTCTCTCTCTCTCTCTCTCTCTCTCTCTCTCTCTCTCTCTCAGGAAGGGGAAGAGATGGAGGTCAATTGCATTACCTCCCTGACTTCGCTTCGCCTCAGTCTTCTTAAAATGATAAGGACAGGTAATTACAGGTAAGGACAGGTGTGGTGGGAGAGGGAAGGGAGGGAGGGATGTATGAGTGTGTGAAGGGGTGAGTGTGGGCGGTTGGGGGGGTGCCATATCAAATTTGTCAGGTGTGGCCGTGTTTACCTTCCTCACACACCTGTAACACCTACACATACCTACCACTTTATCCTCTTCATCATCCTCCTCTTCCTCTTCCTACTATTACTACTACTACTATTACCATTTACACACACTCACCCTGCCTTTCCTGCTCATCCTATACACTGTTATTATTAAGTCTCTCTTCCCCCTTCACTTATTCACACAGTCATTATCTCTCCTCATTTTTCTTAATAATTTCCCTTTCTTCTTCCCTTCCTTCAGTACCTTTTACTTTCATATCTTCATTGTTACTCATTCCTAGTTTTTATTTCTTTTTCCATCCCTCACTTACTTTCTTTAATTTATCGACATTTTCACACATTATCGTTCTCTAGCTATTCCTTTTCTCTCCACCCGGATGTACGAAGAGGGGAAACAAGAAAGGAAATGGAGACAAGACGGGAAGGGAAGGGAAAGTGTGTACTGACCTCACAGCAAGACAAAGGTGTTGCAACCCCCTCAAGGC
>JAPQNM010000019.1:5125900-5135900 GCA_029783475.1 Metacarcinus magister | reverse complement strand
ACCACCGCCGCCCGCCATGTCAACAAGAGCACGTGGTCGCATGTAAACAAACAACAGCTGATCGTGTAAACAATGACAACCCCAACCACGTGACGCTTAACCAATAGGAAGGAAGTACACACGAAGGGCAGGGATGAGGTGGGTGATTGGTGGGTGAACGCGGCTGATTGTTGTTGTTGTTGTTGTTGTTGTTGTTGTTGTTGTTGTTGTGGTGGTGGTGGTGGTGGTGGTGGTGGTTGTTGCTATGGAGATAACTGTGAGAAAGTGAGATTATTATTAAGCCATGATAAAGAGTGAGATGGTGGTGGTGGTGGAAGTAGTAGTAGTAGTAGTAGTAGTAGTAGTAGTAGTAGTAGTAGTAGTAGTAGTAGTAGTAGTAGTAGTAGTAGTAGCAATCTTAATAACTCTGCTGCTACTCTCTCTCTCTCTCTCTCTCTCTCTCTCCTCTCTCTCTCTCTCTCCTCCTCTCTCTCTCTCTCTCTCTCCTCCTGGTGTTGTTGCTAAGGTGGTGGTGATGGAGAATAGTCGTAGAGGAAATGTCTAGTGGAGGTGGTGATGATAGTGGTGGTGATGATGATAGTGGTGGTGATGATGATATAGTAGTGATGGTGATGATGATAGTGATGGTGGTGGTGATGCCAGGTGGGTAAGGTGTGTTCCCAGATGGCTGGCGGATGGCCCACTGCGTAGTGTTCACCGCCCCATCCCCCCCCCCACCACGCCTTTCCTCCCTTCCTCCTTCACCCCTTACCTCCCTTCCTCCCTCCTTGCTTTACTTCCTATCCCTCCACCAACACTCCCACTCCTCCTTCCCTCCCGGCACAACTTCCTCTTCTCTCTCTCTCTCCTCTCTCTCTCTCTCTCTCTCTCTCTCTCTCTCCTCTCTCTCTCTCTCTCTTACTCACATTTTTCAAATCACGAGCCAGTGCATCAAATTGAAGGGAGAGAGAGAAAAAAGAGAGAGAGAGAGAGAGAGAGAGAGAGAGAGAGAGAGAGAGAGAGAGAGAGAGAGAGAGAGAGAGAGAGAGAGAGAGCGAGCGAGCGAGCAAGAGCGAGAGAGAGGCGGGTTCACGGAGTTTCATGAGTTGCTGATTTACATGCATTCGCAAGTCTTAAGTGTGTGTGTGTGTGTGTGTAATTCACTGTACAGTCTGCTGCTGGTCTCTCTCGAGACAGCCGGCCGTCCCCCTATGGAAGAGCTCAGAGCTCAGAGACCAATCTTTGGGTTGGACCGAGACCACTCACACACAACACACCGGGACAACGAGGTCACAACTCCTCGACTTACATCCCGTACCTACTCACTGCTAGGTGAACAGGGGCTACACGTGAAAGGAGACACACCCAAATAATCTCCGTCCGCCCAGGGGATCGAATCCTGGCCCCCTTGGTTGCGAGCCGAGTGCGCTAACCACTACGCTAGCGTGTGTGTGTGTGTGTTGAGTGTTGTATAATTTCTTGCAGCAATAATTGGTTAGCTCATTTCTAATGATAATAATAATAATAATAATAATAATAATAATAATAATAATAACAATTTTAAAAGTTCTTTTAAGTCGGTACACTTGCTCCCGCTGTTTTTTCTCTGTTCAAAGCTTGAAGTCCGCCTTGAATGTATTAAGTAAAGCTGGTGTGTCGTGTTTCCTTGAATCTTTTCCACATGTAATTTTTTTCGCTTTATTGTGGAATTTTAGTTTAGGAAAAGAAGTCGCAGTGAGCCATGTTAGGAGAACACAGTAGATGCTACAGTTGCGTGATCCGATGCTCTGCCAAACACTGCTGGATATCCTGCGTTGTCATGGTGGAGTTGTCACACACATGAACACCACACTGCTTGCCACCGGTGTTGTAATACATCAAGAAGACCGCGAGAAACTTGCAAGTAATAATCCTTGTTGACAGTGTGACCCTCTGGAGTGTACTCGTGATGAACAACACCGTCTTGGTGAAGGAAGACAGTTAGCAGCACCTTGGTCTTGCTGCGAACTTGTCGAATTTTTCTTGGTCTTGGTAACGACGGAGACTTACACGCCGATGACTAAGTGTTTGTTTCAGGGTCACAGCCACAGCTAAACCCACGTCTCAGCACCAGTCATGATAGATGTGAGAATATGACTGAAGCAGGTTTGTTGATGTGGTCTTTCAGTGTTCCTGCTCAGGCGGCATCAGGAAGCTATGTATGTATTCACAGGACCTTGTGTTCATGTGTCAACAGTGGCGGCACAAACTTCCCTGCCTAAATCTTCAGTTAAAATGGCTTAACACGACCCAATTTTAAATTCAAACAAAACTCAAGGTGAGTCTTTGTTCTATTTTAACCACATGATGCACCTTTCTATTGCTTCGTTATTTGTTTATGAACAACCTTCTCCTTCTCCTTCTTAAAGGTGAATTACCTTGAATTAGCACGACTCAGTGGGCGTGCGCTCACCTTTGTGGATAGGTTTACATATTTGGGCAATGTCTTACAGCGTGACATGACTGATGATGACATCACGTGAAGGGAAACAGGAAACAAAAGTGTATACATGGTAAAGCAAAAATTGAGTTCAAAGGTAGACAGACTGTGAGAACACATGACGAGATGCATACAATGTGCCTTGATAAACGTTCACATGAAAAGTACGTCAAGGAGAAGGAAAAGGATGGCAAAAGTACACCCAAGGAAGAACACCTGCTGAGGCAAAAGTGCGATTCCCACTATAGGGATTAATTCCTGAACCCATGTCTATCCTAAAGTTAATTTTTACTTGTTTGTATGTGAGTGAGTGTGTGTGTGTGTGTGTGTGTGGGTGGGTGGGTGGGTGGGTGGGGTGGGTGGGTGGGTGTGGTGTGTGTGTGTGTGTGTGTGTGTGTGTGTGTGTGTGTGTGTGTGTGTGTGTAATAATAATAATATTAATAATAATAATAATAAACGGTTTATTGAAAAGGCAGTCTTGCGACTGAAAATATACATTGGGGAGAGGGTGACATGAGAATAAAAAAATTGCCAAACACGTGCATGCACACACACACCCACACAGACACACACACACACCCACACCCACACCCACACCCACCCACCCACACCCACACCTACACACACACACACCCACACCCCCACCCACCCACCCACCCACCCACCCACCCACCCACCCACCCACACACACACACACACACACACACACACACACACACACACACACACACACACACCCACCCACCCACCCACCCACCCACCCACCCACCCACACACACACACACACTCACTCACTCACATACAAACAAGTACAAATTAACTTTAGGATAGACATGGGTTCAGGAATTAATCCCTATGGTGGGAATCGCACTTTTGCCTCAGGTGATTCAGGTGGAAGGAGGTGTGTGTGTGTGTGTGTGTGTACTCGCGCGGGCAATTGTATATGCATCTGTCTCCCTCAAATTCTCTCTCTCTCTCTCTCTCTCTCTCTCTCTCTCTCTCTCTCTCTCTCTCTCTCTCTCTCTCTCTCTCTCTCTCTCATTCCTCCACAAACAAACACAAACAAAGGATGAGAGAGAGAGAGAGAGAGAGAGAGAGAGAGAGAGAGAGAGAGGAGAGAGAGAGAGAGAGGAGAGAGAGAGAGAGGAGAGAGAGAGAGAGAGAGAGAGAGACCTAACCTAACCTAACCATGAAATGACAACTCAGCAAGTGAAGGCAGCGGCCCACTCGTGGTGTCGCACACACCCTCCTTAAGTGCCGCAAACAAAACAAAAACAAAAAAGACAACTCATGTATATTTCCATCCAGAAATAGGCTAGCTTTCAGATAGAAGCTCTCCCGAAGGAGGGCCTCTTTAGCTAGCCTCATGTAATATATATCCCTTATAATCCACATATATATATATATATATATATATATATATATATATATATATATATATATATATATATACCACATATATATATATATATATATATATATATATATATATATACATATATACCACATATATATATATATATATATATATATATATATATATATATATATATATATATATATGTATTATGTTAACTTTGTTTAAATAAAAAATAAAAAAATAAAAAAAAGAGAGAGAGAGAGAGAGAGAGAGAGAGAGAGAGAGAGAGAGAGAGAGAGAGAGAGAGAGAGAGAGAGAGAGAGAGAGAGAGAGAGAGAGAGAGAGAGATCCAAATTTTAATACCATAAGTATATGTATAGTTATATGTTTTCATTAGGTATTCACACACACACACAAACACACATACACACACACGCACACACACACACACACACACACGCACACACACTATATATATATATATATATATATATATATATATATATATATATATATATATATATATAAGGTAGATGGTGAAGGAGAAGGAAGGATGTGGGTGGTGTCCGGTCCCTAGGGGACCTGAGAGGATTAACAGGGGTCTGACCTCTCATCCCCCCAGCCCCCCTATACTGATCACCAAAATGAATCCAAACTAATGACGCTCCACCCATCATTTCAGCAGCCACTCTCAGGGTGAGGGGGGCAGGAAAGGTGGGGCCAGCCTCTTACCCGAGTAGGAGGGGCCCCGCCGCCTTCCGTTTCTGTACAGGGTATAGGCACACACACCTACATGCACGCCTAACCTAACCTAACCTCACTCAAAGGATGTGCTGGTCACTCAACAGCTTTGTGTTCTTCCTTGCTACAGAACACTGACTGGCAAATTTGTACACAAGACCACAGATGGAGATGAAATTGATATACCTTCAATTTGCAAGAATGTTTTACACTTGTAACATTCCTTTCAGTGTTGCAGAAAATGAACACATAATGAGACTCGTCCACACGTTAAGGGAAGCATCGTGCAACACCACAAACAGGAAGGACATTGGTGGTTACGTTTTGCATGAAGTGTGAAATAACAATGGTGCTCTGAGCTGGAGGGACAAAATGTTACAGTTACAAGATGGCTGCTCCAACACACACAAACAAACTCATGTACAAGCACGCAGAATAACACTTCCTCTTTCTTCATCCGTTCATAACTTTATTGCAAAAAAAAGAGAAAAAAAAAAACAATCATGAAATGTTAAAATACAGTTACTAGAACAAAAATTTCAGTTTGCTTTGTTGTTGTGACAATTTTTTTTAGTTTTTAGTTTTTATACAGTATTGTACAGTTATAAAATGTTATGAAACAGTACAATGATAATACATGACAACACACACACACACCCACACCCACCCACACTCACACAAACACACAGACACACACACACACACACACACACACACACACACACACACACACATACACACAGACACACACACACACACGCTGAATATCACGACACTTTAAACAACACCGTCACTTGCAAGAAAATAATGAACACTAAAAGTTACCACACTACCACCACCACTACTACCACCACCACCACCACCAACAACAACAACAACAACACCCATGACCAACACAACCCCACCAATTACCCTTCACTTCAGATTCAAGTCATTTTCCCAGAGTGACAAGATAAAGGAAGCTTTTTTACAACCAATGCGTGACGAATTTCTAAACGAGGAGGAAGTCATGGAGGAGGAGGAGGAGGAGGAGGAGGAGCACTTCATCCTTCACGCTGCCCTCACACACCTCTCTTACCATTCGTTTAGTGTGTGTGTGTGTGTGTGTGTGTGTGTGTGTGTGTGTGTGTGTGTGTGTGTGTGTGTGTGTGTGTGTGTGTGTGTGTGTGTGTGTGTGTTTATTTATTTATATACATCCTAGTGTGGTATGTATGTACGTACGTCGTCACACACACACTCGCGCACACACACACACACACACACACACACACACACACACACACACACACACACAGACACACACACACACACACACACACACACACACACACACACACACACACACACACACACACACACACACACGGATGAGTGGATACTTGTGCAACAAATATACCTGAATCACCGTGACTTGCACATGATTTTTACACACACACACACACACACACACACACACACACACACACACACACACACACACACACACACACACACACACATTTCATCCCAAGTGCTGTAAGTACTATCTACAGCGTTACACAAGTGTTATTCGGAGTGTTTAAGTAAAAAAAATCAAAATAATAAAAGTAGGGCACGTGAGAGGGGGAAAGGGCAAAGAAAGAGGAGAGGAAGGGATGGGGTGTTGGGGTGCCAGGGAAGGGAGTAGGGGAGGCCAGGGAACAGTGTATAGGAGGGCAAGGGAGGGAGGCAGGAGGAGGAAGTGTGTGGTAGGGGAATTCGGGTGCTTGTGTAATGGGTGGTAGTGGTGGGGTTTTCCAGGGTGTTGTGGGTGGGGTTTGTGATGGCGTGAGGGATCGAGGGTGGGTCGGGCCGGGGGTCGAAGGGGGTCGTAGGGGCGTGAAATACCAAAGAGCACAGACCGTTGCCACGTTGCCAGCCAAGGAACCGTCGACATTATAAGAAGAAAAGAGAGAGAAAGGAAGGGGACGCAAATAAAGCAGGGAAGAACATAAAGGCACTTATAGGCATGAAAAGTGATATAATGAAGGGAAACAAAACACACAAGGAAGTAAACATTGTAAGTAATAATCAAACACACGAACGGTCGGTCCTTTGAAATGTATAATAAAGAAGAATAAATATTAGTGATAATATGGTTTTGAATACAATAAACAACAATTATAAAAATACACATATACATCAAACAAGATCATACACACGTATATACACTTTCTGCTTTATCAAACACTCAGACATACACGTTCATAAGACGAAAATAAATAAGTATGCATGCGGAGATCCATTAACATAGAAAGTATATATGACATGACGAATAGAAAATGTATAATGTTAATGAAGACAAGCAACAATGTATCAGTGAACAGATTTATGAATAATACACAAACACTAATAGTGCAAAATGCTTCAGGTATGTAATAAGCATAAATATGAATGTATGAATATGAATGTATGAATGCATAAATCAATGGGAATAAGGAAGGATCTGTATGTATGTATGTATGTATATGTATGTATATTGATAGCTTATGTATGAATGTACGTACATATACATATATATTATAACTAATACTCTCGTTACTGTGTTTATTTATTATGCCTCCGGGCGAAATATCAATTAACATTAACATTATTATTATTATTATTATTATTATTATTATTATTATTGTTATCATTATTATGGTTATTATTATTATCATCATTATTATTATAATTCTATTTTCCTTTTCATTATTCCCTTTGTATCATTAATGTTTTTAACAGTACCATTATATTGTTACTGTTTTATTGTCGCTCTCTGTACTCACTTTGTCTGTTCGTGTTGCCTATGCCTTCGGGTGAAATAAAATTATTATTATTATTATTTACAGCATCTACATAACATATCTCCATGAATACTGTATGGCTGTGTATGAATGTATGAGTGTACAATATAATGAATGTGTACAACAAAACAAGTATGAATGTAAGTATATGAATAGGCAAGTTTTTATAACCATGTATAAATAACGCATGTATGAAAACGTATAAAACAGCGGTGGTGTATGCATGTGTATGTGTGTGTGTGTGTGTGTGTGTAGCAGGGCTCCAGCTGGCAGTGTGAGAGGAATGTTTACATCTTGGCCAGGATGATGCAACCCCAAGCGTGACGTCAACAGCTGCCCCCTCCTTCCCGCCTCCCCACAACATCACCACGATCACCACCACCTCCACCACCACGAACACGTCCACCACCTCCTACACACGCCTCCTCCTCCTCTCCTCTTCAAACATTCACTTGTATCACTATTAATTTATCCTTGCCTTGTTATTTCTCCTCCTCCTTTCCCAACTCACTCTCTCTCTCTCTCTCTCTCTCTCTCTCTCTCTCTCTCTCTCTCTCTCTCTCTCTCTCTCTCTTTCTCTCTCTCTCTCTCTCACAGCTGGCCATCACACTGACCCCAACAAGTAAACATGAATAAAAGTGACTGCAACAACACCTACAGCACCTTGTGTGTGTGTGTGTGTGTGTGTGTGTGTGTGTGTGTGTGTGTGTGTGTGTGTGTGGTGTGTGTGTGTGTGTGTTTTACATTAAAAGGGCACTGGCCAAGGGAAAACAAAAACGTAAAAAAAAAAATCCCGCTTGTCACCAGACCCTGCAAAGAGGACAGTAGGAGGAATAAAGCAAGGGGTGGAGTTCGTATAACATTAGAGGTGTCTTGACACTCCTCTTTTGAAAGAGTTTAAGTCATAGGCAGGTGGAAAAACAGACAAAGGAAGAGAGTTCCAGAGTTTACCAGTGTAGGGGATGAAAGAGTGAAGATACTGGTTAACTCTTGCATTAGGAAGATGGACAGAATACGGATGAGAAGAAGTAGAAAGTCTTGTGCAGCGAGGCCGCGGGAGGGGGAGAGGAATGCAGTTAGCAAGTTCAGAAGAGCAGTCAACATGAAAATAGCGGTAGAAGATAGATAAAGATGCAACATTGCGTCGGTGACTTAAAGAATCAAGAAAGTAAGTTAGAGGAGGAGAGTTGATTAGACGAAAAGCTTTAGACTCCACCCTGTTTAATAATGTGTGTGTGTGTGTGTGTGTGTGTGTGTGTGTGTGTGTGTGTGTGTGGTGTGTGTGTGTGTGTGTGTGTGTGTGCAGGTGTCCTTAAGCCTTACTCTGGACAGGTAAAAATAACAGCGTGCATCCAGATGAACACAAGTGAGGCGTGGGACAGGTGACTCGTTCCGTTCCGTTCACCTGTAAGCCAATGTGTTGAAGGTCGTCGGTGTCTGCTTGACGTGTATTGCCAACCCTAAATTATATCATGTCAGGAGATAAACAACCAACTCGCTTTGATTTTAGGTATTACTGAATTACTTCCACAGACAAGTTAACATTCTCGCTCTTACGTAAAAACAATTAAGTAAATAAACAATTCACTCTGGCTTTTTCTTACGAGTAAATTCAACAAACACTTGCAGATCCTATAGGTTAATTAACAATCTAACACAATAACTTCACAGGTAATTTTTTGAAACACTGCCATTTACATGTGTTTTTTCCACCTTCCAATGACTTAAACCTTTAAATAGAGGAGTATCGAGACACCTTATATGTATGTTACAAAACTGGCCTTGCCTTTTGCACCTCTTCCACTACATAGTTTTAGAAAGTGGTGGTAAGGAGGGACTTTTTATTTAACCTTTGAAGCTGTTGTAACGATGTTTAATAAATAAAAAAATAAATAAAAAATAAAACGTAAACAATTCAATCAATCTTTCAACACAGTAAATCAACCTTGGAATGTGATGAAGAACTGTAAACCAACCTTGGAATGTGATGAAACACTGTAAATCAACCTTGGAATGTGATGAAACACTGTAAATCAACCTTGGAATGTGATGAAACACTGTAAATCAACCTTGGAATGTGATGAAACACTGTAAATCAACCTTGGAATGTGATGAAACACTGTAAATCAACCTTGGAATGTGATGAAACACTGTAAATCCCTGTAAATCCGAACACATCATCAAAAGCGATTACAACGTCACGTCTAAAGATAACAATAAAAAAGACGAACAAAAAATATACCAATTAAATCGCTATAAATCCACGTAGCACAGCATCGAAGGGGATTACAGTGTCACGTCTCAATCAAACAACTAATTAGACAAACAAAAAATTAACCAATTAGAATATGTAAGCGAGAGAGAGAGAGAGAGAGAGAGAGAGAGAGAGAGAGAGAGAGAGAGAGAGAGAGAGAGAGAGAGAGAGAGAGAGAGAGAGAGACGTAGTCCAGATAATCTCTCAAGCGATTCAAACCAATCCTAAGCTTATCCTGCTCTTCCCTTCCCAATCAGTTAGTCATTATTCAACCTAATCATCACCAAATCGACTAAACACAACCACCATTATATCATCATTCCTATTCATCATCATCATCATCATCATCATCATCATCATCATCAATGGGTGTGTAATAAGCA